>CM053567.1:86428973-86482973 GCA_028646485.1 Cryptoprocta ferox | reverse complement strand
TATTTATTTTTGAGAGAGAGAGTGTGTGTGTGAGCATGGGAAGGGCAGAGAGAGAGGGAGACACAGAATTTGAACCAGGCTCCAGGCTCTGATCTGTCAGCACAGAGCCAGATGCAGGGCTCGAACTCACAAACCTTGAGATCATGACCTCAGCCGAAGTGAGAGGCTTAACCGACTGAGACACCCATTGCCCCAAATAGCATAATAATTTTAATAATATTCTTAGAAATTAAAAATCAAGGTGGTAGAAATAAATGTAAATATTATTTCTTCAGAATCAGTTGGAAAATTTTATTAACTTAGTCAATACAAAAAACATCAATTTTTTCTAGCTTTTAATTATTTTGATGAGCTGGAAAATAAAACATGAAAACATGGAAGGTTGGAATTTATATTAAAAAACATGGACACCAAATGATCCAGCAATCATGCTCCTTGGTATTTACCCAAATGAATTGAAAACTTATGTTCACACAAAAACCCATACCTGGATTTTTGTGGCAACTTTCTTCATAATTGCCAAAACTTGGAAGCAACCTAGTATCCTCTTTAGGTGAATGAATCAATAAACTATTGTGCATCCAGACAATGGAATATTATTTATGCTAAAAAGAAATGAGCTAGGAAGCCATGAAAAGATGTGGAATAATCTTTGTTTTTAAGTTTTTATTTATTGATTGATTTATTTTGAGAGAGAGAAACAGTGCAAGTGTGGGAAGGGCAGAGAGAGAGGGAGAGAGAGAATCCCAAGCAGGCTCTACACTGTCAGCCCAGAGCCCAACATGGGGCTCCATCTCACAAACTTTGAGATCATTACCTGAGCCAAGACCAAGAGCCAGATGCTTAACCGACTGAGCCACCCAGGTGTCCCAAGACATGGGAGAATTTATGTGCTATTATTAAATGAAAGAAGACAATCTGCATGACTGCAATTATATGAAATTCTGGAAAAAAACAAAATTATGATGATAGGAAAAGAAATCAGTGCTTTCCAGGGGTTAGTAAAGAGGGAGAAATGAAAGGCAGAGAGCATAGAGGAATTTTAGGGTAATGAAACAATTCTGCATGATACTACAATGGGGGATACATATCATTATGTATTTGTGCAAATCCATAGACTGTACAACACCAAGAGTGAACCATAATGTAAACTACGGTCTTTGAGTGATGATAGTGTAGATTTATCTACTGTAATGAAGAGAGTCCTGTGGTGTGGGATGTTGATAATAATGTGGTGGTATCTGTGTAGGATCAGAGGTGTATGGGAACTCTGTACTTTACACTCAATTTTCTTGTGAACCTAAAAGAGCTCTAAATAGCAAAGTTTATTAATTAAAAGCAAACCATAAAAAGGTGGGAGAATCTGGACAAATTAATACAACCACAAATGTTTTTAATACTTATTTTGAAACTTTAATTTCATCTTGAAATACCTCAACTTGTTTGATAAACATTTTTAGTGTATCCCTATTTTAACTGTAGAAGTTAGTGACTTTATTCCTCTTTTAAATAATAGTTAGTTTGATATTTAGCATTCTATGCCTTCAATTTATGCAGATGTTTTTCTTCTTATGTATTATTTTGGAGAGAAATATTGGATATGTGGATGTAAATGACTGCCTTTTAGGTTAGATGGAATAAAAATAAAATGCATGGCAAGAAGGAAATATGAGTAAATATTTTGAGTATATTACGTGAAAGGTAAGTAGAGAAATACGGGAAATTAAAAGAGACATTTTTTTAAAAAATAAAACTTTCCCACACCGAAAACAAGTCCACCTATGACTATTCAAATAAAAACACAAGCCAATGAAAAGAAAATAATTGGTGATCCTGGAAATAAAAATAATATTTGAAATAATAGATTCTCAGAGAAGGTAAACAAAATGATGTTGGGAAAAATGTCAAATGATATAATATTAATCATATTCAAGAAATACACATATTATATCTTAGTTAAGTGAAAATTGTTGTGGTTTCTGAAACTTTATCCTTAAATTACCAAAGAAAATAAAATAATCTCATATAATAATTTACAGTACTTTTGGGGGGGGGAATGACTGTGTCTTTTCATATTATAGAGAGCTGCAAGTTGTTATATAAAACAATATAGCTTGATAATTTGAATGACAAATTTTAAAATGTGTTATTTGCTTAAACTTCAAATATTTTGATTCAATTGTCATAATATAGGTTTATTAACATATATTTCTATGTTGACAATTACTTGAAGGAAAATTATAGAATCAATTCCTTTATTGACTATAGCATTTTTCATTAATAGACTTTATATTTAAGGCAATTTAAGTTTATAGAAAAATTAATTTTTTTAATGTTTATTTATTTATTTTTTTGAGACATAGAGATACAGAGGGTGAGCAGGGGAGGGGCAGAGAGAGAAAGGGAGACACAGAATCTAAAACAGGCTCCAGGTTCTCAGCTGTCAGCATAGAGTCCAACGTGAGACCGAACCCACGAAATGCAAGATCATGACCTAACTGGATGTTGGACACTTAACCGACTGAGTCACCCAGGCGCCCCTGTATGCAGGGTTATGTATGGATATAAAATATCAACTCATTAAGGTAAATACCAAAAAGTATGATATGGTTAGATTTGTTAGAAACTGCCAAATTGTCTTCTAAAGTTTACACCACACTTCATAGTAGTAAATGAGAGTGCCGGTGGCTCCACATTCTTGTAAGTATTTATTGTTGTCAGTGCTTTGTATTTTATCAGGTCTAATAGGTGTGTAATGATACGCATTGTTGTTTTAATTTGTAATTTTCTAATGACATATGCCATTGAACATCTTTTCATAAGCACAGTTGCCATCTGCGCATCCATTTTGATGGCTTCTCATCAGACCTTTGCCCATATTTTGTCAGGCAATACTTATTTTCCTATTGTTGAACTTTAAGTGTATTTCATTTATGTTGGATACCAGTCCCTTAACAGATCTTTGCTTTGCAAAGGTTTATTCCCAGTATGTGGTTTGTTGTTTCATTTTCTTCACATTATCTTTTGCAGAGCAGAAGTTTTTAATTTTAATAATACCCAACATATCAATATTTTCTTTCGTGGATCATGCTTTTGCAGTTGTATCTAAAAAGTCAACATCAAAACCGAAGTTATCTAGATTTGTCTGTTATCTGCTAGAAATTTAAAATTTTTGGATTCTGCAGTTAGATCTATGATCCATTTTGAGGTAATTTTTGTGAAAAGTATCAGGTTTGTGATTTCATTTATTATTATTTTTTGCATGTGAATGTCCAGTTGTCAAACACAATCTGTTAAAAAGTCTGTGCTTTCTCTATTATATTTCCTTTGGTCCTTGTCAAAGATCATTTGACTACATGCATTTTGGTATATTTTTGAGCTCTCTATTCTGTGATATTGATCTATTTTTGTCTTTTTTCCATCAATATGACACTACCTTGGTTACTGTACCAGCAGAGTAAATTTTTGAAGTCAGGTTATGTGAGTATTCTGACTTTGTTCTTTTCCTTTGATATTTTGTTTGCTACTCTGGGACTTTTGCTTCTCCATATAAACTTCAGAGTCAGTCTATTGATATACATAATATAAGATGCTGATTTTTTATTGTGATTTCAATGAATTTGTAGACCAATGTGGGAACAAATGACATCTTGAAAGTACTGAGTCTCTATCCATAAACATCCAATATCTTCCTTTTATTTAGAGTTTCTCTTATCATAACTTTATAAGTTTGTCTTATTTAGCTGTTGTACATATTTTGTTAGATTTATACATAAGTAATTCATTTTGGAGATGCCACTGTTATATTATTGCGTTTTTTATTTCAAATTACATGTGGTCATTGCTGGTATTTGGGAAAGACATTTATTTACTTTTGCATATGAATCTTGCATAATACAACCTTGCTATAATCACATTTTAGTTCCAAGAATATTGCTGAGATTGTTATTGTTGAATCTTTAGGACAACCAAATCATCTACAATCAAAGAATATTTAATTTCTTCCTTCCAATCTTTATTTTAATTTCTTTTTCTGATATAATTGCATTAGCTAGGACTTCCATATCATGCTTAATGGGCGTGGTGACATTGCCATGTTCCTGGTCTTAACAGGAAAGCAACTAGTTCTTCAACATTATGTATAATTTTAGCTGTAGATTTTTTTTAGATATTCTTCTTCAAGTTGAGGAACTTTCCCCTCTATTGCTAGTTTGCTAAGAGTTTTTATCATTAATGAGTGTTAGATTTTGTCATATGCTTTCTCTGCATCTAATGATATGATCATATCATTTTTCTTTAGCTTGTTGATGTGACAAATTACATTAACTGGCTTTTGAATGTTAAAATCAGGTTGCATGCCTGGAATAAATTCCACTTAATCATCATGTAAAATTATGTTATATATTGTTGAATTTAATTTGCTAATATTTTGTCAAGAGTATTTATAGCTGTGTTCATGAGAGATATTGACCTTTAGTTTTCTTTTCATATAATATCTTTACCTGGCTTGATATTAGGGTGATACTAGCTTTATAGAATGAGTTAAGAAAAATTTCCTCTGCTTCTATTTTCTGGAAGACATTAGATAATTGGTTTGATTTTTTCCCTAAATGTTGGTGGAATTTACTTCCAAACCCATCTTGGTCTGGTGCTTTATGTTTTAAAAGTGTTTTGTTTCTTAGCTAATGATTCATTGGCAATTTGGGAAAAATATATCTATTTTTCATATAAAATAACAACCCCTTCAATGTTTTAATAATAGTGTCTTATAATCTAAAACTATATACATTTTCTTCTTCTTCTTCTCTTCTTCTTCTTTTTCTTCTTCTTCTTCTACTTCTTCTTCTTCTTCTTCTTCTTCTTCTTCTTCTTCTTCTTCTGCTTCTGCTTCTGCTTCTTTTTCTTCTGTAGGCTTTGGTCCCAGTGCAAGGCTTGAACTCACCACTATGAGATCAAGACCTTAGCTGAGGTTAAGGGTAGGTCACTTAACCCACTGAGACACCCAGGGGGCCCTACATTTGCTACATTTGTATGTAAATTTTCAAATATGATATCTTCTGTCATCACTAAATTAGTATCTGGAGAAATGATTTATTAAAGTTTAATAATGTACTAGATGTACTTTATTTGAACAAATTATTTTCTTTAAATCTGTTTTCTATTACATCAAAGAATGCAAAATGCACAAGTCCAGCTTTTGCAACAGGGGCACAATGCTTAAATGAGAATTATTTAAAAGGCAGAAGTGACTTGTGAGGGGGGAGCAATATGTTATATCCTGGAACATACCTAGATAAAATATAACTGCTACTCCCAAAATATTATAAACTATTTCAACAGCACACATGTATTCCAAAGTATTTACAGACCCTATTTCATCAGGATAAAACATTGTGTTGATCTCAGTCTATCCGTAGTGATGTTATCAGCTAGAAATTCCTGAGAGTACTCATCTGAGCTCCTACTACTTTTGGTGAGTCCCCACAGATGTTCCTCTGACTAGACCCAATGCTGTGGTTAGATGCTTTTTATTATGATTAGCAAGATACACTGAAGGAACAACCAGTCAAGAGCTTTGAAAAAAAAATAAGATTTAAGATTTATTAAAGATCCACAAGGTCTGGAAGGTAAATAGCATGTCCAAGGGTTACTCAAGGAGAGAGGGGGCACAGAAAACAAGCTCCCAGACCTGGGAATCAGCTTTTATTTGAGTCAAGGTTAGGATGCTTAGATTTTCCCACGTTCACTCTTTATAAGTGGATAGGTTTAAAACAAGAATGAGAATTAAAGTGCAGGGAGGGAAAAGCAAATGTCAGTTATCTGGGTTACCCAGCACTTTCTAAAATAAGAACCTCAAGAATGGCAGCCTGGCTATTTCTGTAGTAGTGTAGCTGACAACGTGTTTATTTGAGGTGGACGTCTTTGAAGTGTGTGTTTCAGCAATCAAAAGCTTAACATCAGGCATTTACATTACAATCACAACAGCTAATTGGTGGTATTTCTCACTACAGAAATTCAAAATATCTTATTTTGAATATACTTCTTTTAAAAATTGAAATTATTATTGATAATCTTACAGTGTTTTATTCTTTCCATTTGAGTAACACTTTTTCAAATTTCTAAACACCAGATCAATAAACATGTATCACTTTTTTTTTTAGCTTTTCCCATTGTTTTTGTCAGTTCAGGCTGCTATAACAAAGTACCATAGATTAAGTACCTTATAAACAACAGAAGTTTATTTCTCACAGTTTTGGAGACTGGGAGTCCAAGATTAGGATGCCAATATGGCTGGGTTCTGGTGAGAGACTTCTGGGAAGCAGACTGAATTCTTCTTGTTTCTTTATATGGAAAAAGAGGGAGAGAAATCTCTCTAGAGTTCCTTTTTAAGGAAACAAATCTTATTCATGACGGCTCCAGCTTCATGACCTTATTACCTCCCCAAGTCTCTACTTCATAAAACCATTATATTGGTGTAAGAATTGCAATATATAAGTTTAGGAGACACATATGTTTAGTCCATAACATGCCTATATTTTCAAATCTAAACACATTGGCTTTAAAAAAATAGTATTCACTCTTAACTGAGAAAAAAGCCATGAATAAAAAACACAGGATATGTAATTATTTTCATGTTTAAATAACTTGCTCTGCAGATGTGCTATGCAAAGGTGACATTTTAGCGAGTCATATTTTTCAAAGTGGTTGTGTGTTACTATAATAGTCATTTCACATGTAACAAGTACTGTGAAGTAATCTTTTTCTGCATTTTAATGTGGGAATTTTAAGCTGTAGTTTTATGTATTCATTTCCTCCCAAATTTGGGATAATGCAAAGATCACCTGATGTAAAAGCTGGCAATATTAGGATTCTATTTTGCTAGTATATAATACAACCAAGAAAAAAAGTGTCAGAGAATAATTATTGATGTACTATCCAAAAATCTTCCTAATTGTATCGTGGGCATGCATGAACAGGTGTAAAGAACATTGCAATCAGGGGTGCCTGAATGGCTCAGTCAGTTAAGCATCTGACTTCGGCTTAGGTCATGATCTTATGGTTCATGAGTTCAAACCCCACGTCAGGCTCTGTGCTGACAGCTCAGAGCCTGGAGCCTGTTTCAGATTCTGTGTCTCCCTCTCTCTCTCTCTCTGTTCCTCCCCCACTCATGCTCTGTCTTTCTCTCTCTCAAAAATAAATAAAAACATTAAAAAAAAAACATTGCAATCAAAGCTAAAGTATGTGTAAATACTGTTGGTTGAGTGATGCACATCAGGGAAAAGAAATTGAAGCAAATTAGAGCAAAAAGGAAAATTAGTGTAAGAAGATCCTAGAAAGGAAGGAAAGGAATGGTGATAGGAAGTTTTGTCTTTTTCCTTATGTCATTATGAAGCAATTCCAGCATTGTAAGCTTGGAGATTGGTCTATTTATGTAATAATGAAATTTTAAGCATGACATTACCAGATTTCAGCTTTATTAACACCATTCTGCTTTCAGTACAGAGAATAAACTTGAGTGAAAAAAGAATGAATATGTGAGCACCAATTAGATTTTTATCCATCTGACGTATGATATGGGACAAGATGGTAATTCAGTTAAAGTTTTGGTGACTGAAATGAAGAAAGGACTGGAAATAGATTGAGAAGATAAGATGGCAAAGTGTTATGATGAAGAATTGAATTTATTTAAGAAGAGGGATAATAGTGTAGAGAATGAATCCTAAGTTTTGATGTAAATGACTCAACTCAATATGAACAAAGCTGAAGAAGGTCAAGTATAGAGAAGACTATTAGAGATTTTAAGGTCTTGTGAAATATTTTTGGAAGATCTTTCACATAAGAAGTTGTATACAGGGATGTGGACCTTGGAGAAGTTTGAGTTGAAGATAATAGCCCTTTGATTCATATATGAGTGAGTGGTCCTCAGAGTCATGGGCACAAGTAACATCATCTACAAAAATACAGAATGAAAAAAGGATTACTAGTTAATCTTTAAGAACATAAACATGTGTCTGAGAAATGAAATACGCCTAAAAAGGAAAATGAGAAGGATGGATTAGCAAGGAGGAAAAATCGAATGAATGCAAAATCAAATAAGACAAGGAAACAGAGTGGTTCAAGAAATGAACGAGTAGCTAAGAGTGTTCAATAATGTTGAAAGATATAAGAGGAATACAACAGAAATCTCACATTATTTTTCAATTTGAACACAATTGCTAATTCTAGAGAGCTGTTTGTGAGAATTATCGATGTTAAATTAAAATTGCCATGGGCAGATTATAAGGAAGAAGTTACATAACAAAAGAAAGAAACTGGAGAGGATGAGAAAAAAGGAATCATTACGAATTTTTTTTTTGTCATGAACAAAGCATTACTCTCTTTATTAAAATCATCTTATAAAGTTCAGTTATATCTTTATTCTATTAGGAAATATTACAATGTTCTCCAGTGAAATTATTTTCATTGGATGTTATATTTTGATATTAAAACATGCTATATTATAAACCAGATATATCACTGCATTTTTATTAGAAAATTTACAGAATTCTATGAACTATATCTATAATAATGTGTAGAAAACTTGGCAAATATATATAATCAATAACTTGATTTCATAATATAAGATATTTATCTTACTTTATTCATAATATATGTTATATTAGGTGAGATAATAAATACATATATATAATATGAGATAAAATTATTGATGAGGTAAGTAATTAAATGCCTTTTATTAGGAAGTGTTTTATTAAAACTTTAGAAGAGAAATAAATTATTTATACATTTAAACTCTAAAATACATTAAGCACTGAATTCAATACTTACTAGTTTATTATACATTATAATCTCAAATGAAAGCTATATTTGCATATGAGTCCATTATTATTTGACTTCACTAAGATATATGTAAATATCTTAAATCTTCAAAGAATACAGTTTGTGGCAAACCAATGTTATATGTAGCATAGGCATTTAGGTGCTTATGTTTCTCTTTCCTGATTTCATGGTAAGTTTGTATTATCAGAGCTGTCCTGAAATTTAATAAATAAAAATAATCAATCAATCATTGGTGTGATATTTTTTAAAGGCCTAGATCATAGAATGGGAAGAGGAATTTCTGAGAGGGAATCTTAGGGCATTTATATGATTTTTAAATATGAAAATACATCTATTCTGATAACATTAGTAAGAATGATCTTCTCTATACGTACCCCTACCACCACCACAACAAAATGTTTCTTAGAGAAAATGTAAGGGACAAAAAGAAAATAAGGCTTCACTCAATTGTCAGCTATAATTTAGGGTTGAGTGGCCATGTTGGAAAAGAGAATGGCCTGCAGGATCAAAATACAAAGACACAGTTTAGTTCAGAAGCTCTGCTGGCACCCAGTAAATGTCACTCTCTCCGGCTTGTGGATCTTTAGGTTCTGTCAGAACAACAACAACAACAAAAAAATGGAATTAAGAGCATGGACAGTGGCTTAGAGTTAGTAGCAATAGATTTGCTTCAGTAGCCCAGAGTTTCCTGCCTCTTTATTTGAATCCTGTAAAAATGAGTTTTAAAATATGATGACATTTTTGTATATAAAGTAAGCATATAAAAATCCTAGCTATTAGATGACCACCTCCAGGTGCCCTCATTCCCTTCATCCTTCTATGTATTTTCTTTTTTACTTAATAGTATGGCCTGTCCTTTAATCATGAGATAACAGTGTGACTTGTCTGGAGCTCATGCCACTTTACTCATGGTGTAGTGACTGATATGTAGGCATGCCATCAATATTCTAGTCCGCAGTGGTAAGAGTGCAATACCGTAACAGTGCCCACTTTCCAAAGTCAAAACTGGTAAGTTCTAAGTCATTAAGCCCCTTGATGTAAAAATAATATAAACTATAAAATGAAATGAATTAAAAAGAAAAACAAATGCAAAATAACAAAAGAACCCAATTCCTCCCTTTATGTTTTTGTTCCTTAGAGAAGCACTATACTGTGAAGATATCTCCTTTACCAACAAATACTATTTTAAGTCTCTTTTAAATCACCACAAGTGGTTAACATAGTTGAAAAATATTCTGTCATACCTTCATATACATGGCACTCTTTAAAACAAAAAGTTAAATATGAAACAGTGTCTAAGAAAGTGGTTGAGATATATAGCATACTTAGACACCTATAATGGCAGACAAAAACTTTTAGATAATTTCAAAATGATATAGTTTTTCTTTTAGCTTGAAGAAGCTGTAGACTACTTAGAACAAGAATGAATGTATACAAGGAGTCAGATATAAGAAATTTCAGAAAGCAGAGATTGTACACCGATGCTGTGGTAGACTACTAGTTGCCTAAGGAATATCCAGTCTCCCTTTCTTAAAAAAAAAAAAAAAAGGAACCTCTTGTTCCAAAAACTTCCTATTCCAGGCAGCCAAGTGGCAAGATTAAAGGCTGAATTTCACAGCCTTCATTGTAGCTATGATGAGTTGTATAGTAACCTTAAGTATTCTCTGACTCAGCTGAAGGAGCACTATTTTATGATACTTCTTTATTCCTTTTCTGCCATGTATGTGGGCAACTATACTATGAAGCAACATTGAACTTGAAGTCATATGCTGTCCAATGTAGTAACAATTAAGAGGGGACTTGGATGCTCATGAGCGTAGGGCTACCGCACTAACCATGTATTCTCTCTGATGTGTGCATGAATGTGTGTATGAAAGAAAGGCAAACTTCTACTTGATTTAAATATTCTTTTTATTTTTAACTTTTATACATTCAAGTCAAACCTGACTCAATTTCTGTTTGGACATGTACAGTTGGATGTAAAATCTTCCAGCAAGAAAAAAAAGCACAGTCCAGCACATCATATAGAGTGTGAAGTCCAGGGAAAAGGAAAGACAAGTGTTTCTCAAAGGCAGCTACTAATCCCACAGTATTTGAAACTAGTCTAACAACATTTTGAAAAGACATGTTATGCATTCAGGTGGAACATCTACCCTAAGTCACCTTTGCATACTTCTAAAATTTATTTTGCTCACCTAAACTCCGAAGGCATTTTAGTGTCAGACATTTAAGAGCATAATAAGTAGTCAATCAAATTTGAATAAAATCTGCATAATGAAAAAAATCTCAATTGTGGGCAGAAAATGGTAGACTATCCATATATAAAATATGTGACTTCGTTAGAAGTGTTCAAGGTCCACCATATTCTTCTTATTATAGTTATATCTTATGCTTTGTACCAGTACAAGAAAACAATTTTTCAGCAGTTACCAGTACTTTTTTTGTTGGAAGTGAGTCTGAAACTTACACCATCCCCACATTGGCTGTTTAGGCCTCCTTCTCAGAAATGTGTAACAGCCTCTTCTAACCTGGCAAGAGAGCCTATGCAATATGTTCTCTTCAACTACCATTGACTTCTATTCAAATTTTCAAATCCCTATTACCTGAAGAAAAGCAATTCCCCTGAGAGAGGTGTGTGTGTGTGTGTGTGTGTGTGTGTGTGTGTGTGTGAGAGAGAGAGAGAGAGAGAGAGAGAGAGAGAAATTAAAAATAAAGGAAATAAGAAAAAAGTAAACTGGGGAGACCTGGGTGACTAAGTCAGTTAAGCATCTGACTCTTGATTTCAGCTCAGGTCATGACCTCAAGATTGTGAGATTGAATTCTGCATTGGGCCCCTTGTTAGGCATGGAATGTGCTTAAGATTCTCTCTCTCCCTATCCCTCTGCTCCTCCCCTACTTGCACACATGCACTGTCTCGCTCTGTCTCTCTCAAAAACAATGTAATCTGTCCTATACAGGTATAAAATCATATAACTCAAAAATTGAATACAATATATATTTGTGCTAATTAAGCAAATTGCAACAGGACAAAAAAAGAGACTGAAATAGACTCAAGAATATATGAAAAACCTATTTGTGAGAGAGAAGATAGTGATCGACAAGAGGGAAATATTAAACATCACTGGGGAGAAGGATGATGTAATATCATGGTTATCTGTAGATTTCCTGACTTCTAGATGTTCTGTATAGACGTGAAATTGAGTGTGAAGGATGGAGCTGGAAGTACTCTAGTACAGTAGGGAGTCATCACTGGCTTCTCCTCAGAAGATCCACCCCCAAAGGCTTTCTCTGTCTATGGGTGAGCACCGGAGTAGCCTGGTATCAAAGACTGCTTGAAGGCTGGCTGGGCAGTCTGAGCTTCCTCATAGGTAGTTTACAGCCAGTTGGTGGAAAAAACTGGGTCTGTGGAGAGCTGTAGCACCCTCTGCTGGCGGTGCAGGCCTGCAGTGGGCTTTAGGATGATCTCAGACTCTCCAGCTGGGCTGAAGATAGGCGTTGCCCGCCCCTGCCCCGTTGGGTCTTTACAGATAATAGAATATATGTTACTCTACAGCTGTTTTCTAGATAATGCCTACTGTCACGTTCAAAAAGAAAGAGGGGGAAAAGGTGAGAACTGGAAGATATTTGAAATGCATGCAGTTAACATAAGCATTAATATCTGGAATACACAAAAATGACATAAAGACAAATAATCCAGCAAAATATAAAGAGTTGGGGGGGGAAGGAAGCTAGCTCATATTAGCAATATTGTGCACAATTAAAGTCATTAGGTCAACAATAATTAAAAGTCTGATAACATGTATTAGTTACTATAGGAAACAAACTGGTAAACTATTAACATGTGCATAAATCTGTAAAAATACCTTGGGACATACTTTGTTGTTATCTCACAAAACTGAAGATATGCATATCCTATGACTCAAAAACGAGTACATGGACACCGAAGGATACATATGAAGATGTTCATAAAAGCTTTGTTTTGTTAGCTAAGAATCTAAAAACAACGAGTGTCTGTCAAAGTAACATGGAATGACTATTCACACAGGTTCTACATTAATGTTAAAGAAATGAACTGCAGTGATACATACTGGCTTAGGTGAAACTCAGGACCTTGATGTTGAGGAATAAAAGAAGACAGAGAAGATTATTTACATTAAAATAAATGAGCAACATGCAGATAAGCAATATATCATTTAGGGAAAGAATTTATGGAACACCATAAGGAAATTCATAGGAATAATAGCCACAGATATCATGAAAATGGTTGTCTCTGGAGTACAGGAGACTAGGGCAATGTAGTCAAAGAAATGACCCAGAGACATCAATTTTTTTGATGAATATAATTAAGTCTACAATTTATAAAATGCAACTGACTTGTGTTATATTCTTAAATAATAAAATATGTTGCTGTTCCCAATAGAATTTTGTTATATTTGATATAATGTAGAGCAGACTTTCAGAAATATTTGTCACTGCTTTAAATGTGATTGCAAACATGTAACAAAATTTACTTTTTTATTTTAGTGTTGACCACCACACTGCACGTTAGAGATATAAGAAAATTAATTTAGTAATTTTGTCTACACTTTGCTGGAATTGTCAAATAAAATAAATCACTTATAAGCTTCTTTTATATATACTTTTCTGGTTGAGTCATTTTCAACAGACTGTAAATGAAAAAGTTTTATGAAGATGCCTATGAGAATCTGCCACCTGCTGGAGATCTCCCAAAACTACAAGAACAAATGATTTTTTTTCTTTTTTTTCTTTGCCATTCCGGATATGTTTCTAAATCTCCCCAAAAGGTAAAAGTGGATAATGGAAAGAGAGGACTTGTATGTTTGTTAGCCTCACAGGCTATTAAATAATTAAAACTTATTTTATATAAACTATACAATTACCAAAGGAATAAGGCAGAAAATATTGTATAATTTCATTAACAAAAAGCATAATCCATAAAGTGGAATAAAAATATTATAATGTAATTCAATGAATTTTATGAGAAGAATACTTATACTCAGTGATAATAAATGCCCAAAATAAATCTTCTAAGTGTAAATCAATATCTTTAATAGATTAGAATAGTCCTAAGTATAAAAATATGTAACTATTAAGTGATCACCTTTGGAGCACATTTCAGCTATCACTCAGTTCTCAAACACAGAAGAAGAAAGAAGCATTTCTCCATAGACTACTTTATGCATATCGTATCTCATGATACTGAAGTCTCAACCTTTGTCTTTAAGAGTCAGTTTTATTTGAACTGGTAAAAGAACACCCAGACTGCTGATTTAGCTTTATTTCTCAACTCTTCATAATCCCGAATATCAGTTACCCCTGAATTTTGTTCATTATAGTTATTTTATTTAGTTCAAAAACTGGGGGAAAAATCCTGCATTTCTAACCCAAAAATATATTGATTCATTGTAGAGTGCTATATGGATAGCAAAAAGCCTCAACTATTACATTCAATATCATTATATGGAAGAAATAGCTCAAGTAACAATGGTTTAGTGCCTACAACAAATAATCCAGACCCTTTTGTGTGATTAGTTATATAAATTCATATGTAAAAGAAAGATAAATGTTCTTCAGATTTCTTAACCCGAAATAAAATGTTCCTACTTGTAAAATATCTTGATTTTGGTGTCTGACATGGATATCTTGTTTCTAGAGAGATTCACTAATCTAAAGTAATGTTATATTGACTTAAAGAAACACAGTCTTCTAAATCGAGACAATTGACAAGTATAATGTAGAGTGGAGAAAAAGAGGAAATAACATTTTATAGCAAATTCACATAGGAAAAGGAGATATGGATTTATTTCAGAATCCTGGGGAAGTCTAATTTCTTTCTCAACTAAATCTCCTCTTGATTTGGATTATGAAAATTCTCCTAAGAAATTGGATTAATCTACAAAGGATGAAAGTTTTAAAGACATTAACAATCAACATCTGGAAAGAGTAAAGATAATAATATGTGATAATTAATGATGAAAATGACACATTAACATGAGAATGACAGTGATGCCATTTTAATAAATTTGGTTAGGAGAGGCCAGAATTTATTTTAAATGTAAAAATCAAATAAGAGATCAAGGGCTTAGACATTCAAGAATCAGTGATGGACTTACCAAACAATAAGGTTAAGATGGCTGCAAAACAAATTATAAATAGAAATTAGGAACAAAACTGGAGTGCTTTCTTTGGATATAAGCAAGTCTATCCATACCCTGCAACTGCAGAAACGTGAAACTGCAGTAGAAAAGGACAGCTAGAAAAGTTAGAAGACAGGCTATTAGAAATAATATCTTGAAGCAAAAAACGAATCTTTGAACAAAAAAATCTAAGTATAGAAGATTAGAAAATGTTACTTTATGTTTTCTAGCTAGTATTTATGTCACGGTGATGTCATTAACCTATTCAAACTTGTACAGAGAAAGAGGGAAATTATGGGCTATCTGAGTCTAGACAAACAGAATTGTATGCTGTTGCAGCTGTGTGCCGCACCCCTGCCGACTGTCCACCAACACACACTCACTAGAACCGTTCTTGCTGACATATTAATTTGTTGCTGCAGATTTAGGAATCCCTCACTGATGTACGCTTGTTGAGCTACTATCTACAGTAAGCTGGTTTATTTGGTTAAATCAATCTGTTTCTATGATTTTCTGATTTGAAAACAAACAGTAAGATTTTCCACTCTTTTTATGACATCGCTTCCATCATAACTCCTTGCTTTTAAATTTTTTTAATATTTATTTATTTTTGAGAGAGAGAGAGAGAGCACAAGTGATGGAGGGGTGGAGAGAGAGGGAGACACAGAATCTGAAGCAGGCTTCAGGCTCTGAGCTGTCAGCACAGAGCCCGATGCAGGTCTCAGGCTCACAGACTGTGAGATCATGACTTCAGACTCAAGTGCCTCTCTTAATACCCTTCTAGGTTATATTTCAGTAATTTAACTGAATACAAATCTGTACTAAGTTCTAAATCAATCTTCATCTCTAAAATAGATTGATCCAAATTATGTGTTTTAATTTTATGTTTCTTTCTTCAAAATTCAAATGAGTTTTGAGCCTTTGAGATGTATATGTGTGTATTCAGATGTACAAGCATACTTGCTTGCTTGCTTTCTTAATGTAGAAATAAGAACAGACTTTCCATGTTATAACTAATACTGTGGAGACACTTGGCCCTCCCGAGTGGGACCTAGTCTAAATACTGAAATTAAAGATAATTTAACTTTGGCAAAAAGAGGCTATGTGATTTACCCAAAGTCAGAGTAATCATTAACAGAACTGGGTTTCTAAGGCAGGAATTTTGAATTTAACAAAGTTTAAATCAGAAACCATAGTGATGTTGGGGAACCTGGGTAGCTCAGTCAGTTAAGCATCTGACTTCTGACTTTGGCTCAGGTCATGATCTTGCAGTTTGTGAGTTCAAACCCCGCGTCAACCTCTGTGCTGACAGCTGAGACCTGGAGACTGCTTCAGGTTCTGTGTCTCCCTATCTCTCTCCGCCCCTCCCCCGCTCACACTCTGTCTCTCTTTCAAAAATAAATAAACATTAAAAGAATCTTTAAAAAAAAAAAAAAGAAACCACAGTGATGTGTTAAAATCAAGATTTGATAGGGATTTATTTTGGTATCCAAGAATCAGGAAAATGGGATGCAATATCAAGAACAATTTTGGCTATAACCCTACATTGAAATCATGCCTTTGATGTGAGAAGCCAGCCTCATAAATCGGCATCATTTTCCTAATTCATACATGTACCTAATCGTACACTGAATGCATAATAAGATTAAATTACATTTTGAAGTTGACATCAGGATTCTAAAAATAAAGAGAACTGAAGTAAAATCCAGGAAATTAAGTCAGAATGGCATCTATTTAAATTGGGAAACACAGCCAAGGTTATGGGGGAAATCTGTACTGAAACAGATCTTCTATAAACCCATTTCCTGTGTTCACAGCTGTCACTACACCCGGAGAAGATACGGGACTCTATTTATTCATTGGAGAAAAACCATAAGAGATAAGGATTGTTAAGTGGAATAGCCCATTTATTCCAGATTTCTGATATAAAGCTTGATCATTGGTTTGTGATGTCTAACATACACCAACTTTTCTCTTTTTCGTAATTTTTTGAATCTATAATCAAAGAGTGTTGATTAACTCTCATTACTTGAATATTTAACAACTTTAAAAAAATTAAACTATATATTCTATTGTTAGGTATTAAACCCCTGAAATAAGTCTAGACGTCTGTCATTTTAAGAAGCAGAGATTTTAGTCCCAAGGCCAGATCAAGAGGTTTAAGAACACACAGAACAACCCAAGAACTTTCAGAAGAGATTTTCCACCTGACTACATGTCTGAAGACTTGTTACTTCTTTTTGGTTCTTTTTTCAGTGTATCATATTTTAGCATTCGTCTTCCAGCTTTCTGCAGTGCCTTTTGGTCTTGACTAAAGGCTTGACTTGGCTTTGGGAGTAACTTCCTCTGTGACTCCTACATAGTCCCTGTACATAAACCACTCTTCTAATTGTTGACCAGAACTTGCCCTGGAGTAACTTCCTTTTCTGAAGGCTTTCTCAGGGGTAACTTTTGTTCAACCAAGCCAGCTGCTCTGTTTCCCTTTGCTTCCCTCCTCTGGTGATAACTAGTCATTGCAGTTAACTTCTCAAGTTCTGTTAGCGTTCTTACATATTGGTCTTAGTTCCTGACTCAGTTTCTTAATTTATTCATTCACCCTTTCCTTCAAGAAACATTTATCGAGTACCAATCAACTGTCAAACACAGACAATTATATAAAATTGTATTTTTTCTTGGCCCTATTGATCTTATGGTGTGGTGGGGATGGTAGGCATTAATCAAACAATGACTTATCATTTGCATTGCTTGCTGGATCCCTGTTATCTATATTTACTTAATTGCTGGGATTGTTTCTTTTTGGATTTCATAACATTTAAATGATTAATTTTTAATAAGTCATTGTACTTATTCATTTATTTATTTTTTTATCTGCTCATTCAATATTAATTTATTAAATTATTATGGATCAGGCCCAAAACACTGGTGATAAAATACAAACTAGAGAGATCTCTAGCATGAAATCTATCATAAAGTCCAGCAGAAAATATGCATTCTAGAAGAAATGCAAAATGAACTAGGAATATAGGAGAAGTGACACTAGAAATATGTAAGAAAATATTCATTTTCAAATATATGCTTTCCATATGAGGAAGTTATTCCAAAATTTCCAGTAGTGTTTGCACGGGCTAATATTATCATCTTATCTTCATGTGTTTGTATGGGGATGATTTTTGTATATACATGCCTGAATTTGTATAATTATAGTATGTTTTTTGAAAGTATTAAAACTATGTGTAATGAACTTTTTATGTTATAAAAATTTCCTATTAAAATATCCTTTAATATACTGAGTTGAAAATATTGGCAATTTGCTTGTAAAGTATTAAATAGTTAATAGAATTATAGATTCTATGCTAAATACTTTCAGAGGCATGCAGTATATTAAAAAAAATCTATACAGAAATATCTCTTTACTTTTTACAGAAAAGGAAAATGGTCCTCAAACGAGTTCAAGGGATATGCTTAACACTAAACATCAAAAAAAGTGCCAGGGATGGACTTCCACTTCAGAGTTTCTGCTCCTTCTCACCATATCAGAAAATAGAGATGATGTTAATATTTATTTATTACACCATCAGGGTTATGCCTACAAAGATTTCTTTAAATCACCTTTAAAATTATGCACCATTTTAATGATGCAATATCTCCCTTTTTTCTCATTTTTACTTTATTTTTACAAAGGCTAAATATTTAGCCTATCAGCCATCTGTACTAGATTTTGCATGTGCCAAGTCTTCAAATGGAAGATTTGTTCCTGTAACTACTAGGAGTGCTGGTGGCACAGAGTCTTCTAGGTCTCTATAGGGATTGTCTTAGCTGAAGAGTGTCTCCTCCATCAAGATCATGCTCCTTCCTAGGGTGATATATGCTCAGTCCCTGATAAATTCATGATAATTTCAATTCAAATTGGAAAGATTCTATAAGACCATTCTAGTTCTACGCTTTCCTGTGGGTTTGGCAATGTGGTCATTGAACCTGCATTGCAGTGAAACTTCTCCTTTTGATTGACCCTCCTCTTCTTTCTCTCTTCCACATCTTTTGATTCCAAGGAATGACATTCCTTAGAAGATATCTAGTACACCCAACTTCATCTCAATCGAGCCTGATTTCTGGGGAGTTAAACCTGGGACAGTTGCACCAGCCCTGTCCAAGAAAGTAGATACGGCATATTTCAATCCTGGAATTACTGATCTGAAAAATATACCAGGTGACATGAAAAGCTGCCAACTTTCAGTGTAACTCAGAACAGAGAAGGACTCTGAATTGTATCCAGACACTTGTTGTAGCCATTTTGTCTCTTAGGTCTCATGATTAATAAGTCCTTTGATATCAAAGCTATCAGTAATTGAAAGAGATGCCTTATACAAATTATGGCAAGCCTTAATGGTAAAATCATAACATAGGCCTCTGGCGTTCTGGAGTGTGGCCATGCCTCCTGCAGCAGAAAATCATATGCCTCTAAATACAATTTCTAGAGTTCTAGTGGGGCATAACAGAGGTGGAACATCTAACCATGAGCACCAAATGCCCATGTGGCTACAACTGCCTAATATGAACTGACTTATATCACATCCATCAAGTCACAAGTACAGGTGACCCAAGCAATGATCCATCATTGGAAGGCAGAATTCATCCTTCAAGTACATGTGGAATCAGAGAACAAAAGCAAGCTGTACAAGCTGGCTGTCATATTGTCCACCATCACTCACCAGCTTCCCTCCCTCAGCTCACAATTATGGTAGTATGCAAGGATTCTAATGACTACCTGAAGGAAGAAGAAAAAGAGAAAGTTATTGTGTGTGGGTATAAGCCAACAATTGATGGAAATCTTCTACAGATTCATTCAGTGGTGACCTTGAAAGACAGTGGCAAGAGAGAATTCCCTTTAATGAGCAGAGCACCTTTCCAGACACTCTGTATGGAAAGAGACATGGTGCAAAGTTAACATTTATATTTAATAACAGACACTAGCAAGTAGAAGGAAATAAAAGGAAGGTTATGAGCAGGAAAGTCTGGGTTAGAGGAAAGAGTATTATGTATGAGAGTGGGCACAAAGAGTGAAGATTTTCCTATCATATGTTAATGCTGACCAGAGAGCCTCTACCATGAAAAGGCAATAAACAACAAATAGATAAAGTGAGTCAACCAGTTGACATCAGCCAGCCTCTCTCATTGACCATCACAGTGCTGACAGAAATAGAGACTCTTCATGGACCCAGAAAGATGGGCTTCCACTCACCAAGACTCATGTAGGTCTTGCAGCTGCCAAGTATCCAAATTGCCAACAACAAAAACCAATGTTAAGTCCCCACTGTGGCATTTTTTGATCAGACCAATTGTTTATATAGAGATAAATTTGGCATATGGACGTCTTCTACCATGGTTCTGGGAACAGAGTTGAAGAGTGGCCTCACCTGCCTTCATTCCCAATAACTCACTTAAGGAATTTGCGCTTTCTGTACCTGACCTTGAGGTCAACTCCGAAAAAGCTAACTTTTGTAGCTCATGATGGGTTTGCCCGTGACTACTGGGCCTGCACGACACCTCAGTGTTTTCTTTGTCCAAGTCCACCCCCTTCCCCTCACTTCTATAGGTTTTGATCTCAAGGGCAATCCTGGATATTTATCCTGGAAGCTAAACTCCATCTCAGAATCTATACCCTAGGGAACCTAACCTGTAACATGAGCATTCTGTGATTCAATTTCACAGTTTTGTGCCTGTCCTCCTAATTTTTCCGGATGTTTCCATATTTAATTGGCTGAATCTGAGATGTAACAATTTTACCTGTTAATGTTTTCTAGCATATAACTAGCATATTCTCTATGCTAGCATTTGATATTCTCTGGCATATTAACTCTTCTCTCAAATTTGACATATTTAGTTATATAAAATCACTTACAACCACTTCACACATTCTACAGTTTTCATTATCTGTAGCAATTATGCAAACTCTGTAATTCTAGCTAATTTTTTAACTTCAGTACCACTATTCTATCATATACAAATGTGTGTGTTTATGTGGGAAATGAAAATAAGAGGGTGAGACTAATGTATTACAAGTAGAAAGATATATAGGATAAGAATTTCATCAACACTATTCTCTACTCAATTTCTGAATTTTTATATTTGATTCCATGGTTTGAATGATCATAACAATACAGCTCTAATTGACAGTGACACATTACAAACTAACTTATAAGCAACTATTTACGTGGAAATGACTCTGAGCAAGTACCTTTTTAAAATGTTTAATTTAAATGTAATTCTAATTATGGCAAATTATCTAACTCCACTAATGCAAATTATTGTAATAGCAATTTCATGAAGTTTTAGGTATACTTCCACTAAGTTTGCAATTATAATCATGCTTTCTCTAATATCCATCTAACTTTTTATTCTCCCATATAAGAGTGTGCATGTGGGAGTGAGGGGTGGGAGAAGGGTTCCTATCACAGAGATGGTTTTTCAGACTTTATCTGAATGTAGATAAGAAAAAGGAATTAATTTTAAATATTTATTTTTTTACAAATAGAAAAATTGGAAAATAATAAACTAAGCACCTGTATTCTGACCAACTGGATTAACCTTTATTAATATTGTACTAATACTTTGCTACTTTTGATATATAGGCAGCCCTCACTTTGCACAGTCACATGGTAATTGGAATATGATCTCAATTATCACCGATGCTTGGAAAGCATGGATTCCATTCTGATCTGCATACATTCAATTAATATGATACTGTGTAAACCGAGTACAGTTTCGGTGCGTGTGTGTGCATGTGTGTGTGTCTATTTATATATACTGATAGGAAGTAAGTAGTGGGCATCATGACTCTTCACTTCTAAATGGTTCACTTCATATCTAAGAAATACAACATCCTCTTACATAACTACAATGTAAACATAACCCCTAAAATATAATGTCTAAATTATAATCCAACCTTTTCTCATGTAATAATGTATTTTAATTTGTATGTGTACTAGTAATCATTTTAGTAAATAACAATAAGCATTTTTATCATTAATGTATATATTATTAATGTAATGTATTCTTATTATTAATGTAATAATGAAATTAACATATTTCAATTTTCTCAATAATTGCCCCTCTTCTCAATCCAGGATCCATTCCAATATGACATAATGTATTTGGTTGGAATTTTACTTTTACCTTCTAAAATATACAGTTTACTTGTAGCTTTTGGTTGTTTCTCATGACCTTTCCTTCATACATCCAGGTCAGGAGATTACTGATACATCAGTAATCTTTGATGATCTGACCTCTAAGTTCTCTCTCCCAAGCGATTTTTGTCTTTAAAATAGTTTTATTGTTAAAAACACACATATACACCCAATTATTTTCCACTTCTATTATCATTAATAAAAGATGCATTGTATTCAAGTCAGTTCCTTTATGAGAGCCATTCAGCGTCCTCCCTCCCACTTGCTTTGACATATATGGCACTTTTTGCTGACAGCAACCTTCTATTTCTGTGTACTACATATAAAGTCCCTTTATTGAGTAGGAACTGAAATTAGTTTTTTTGCTGTTCTCCTAGCACATGAGAACTTAGGTATTATTAAGATTTTTTTCTTCCAAAAGGTTGAGATCGGCATAGATATTTTTTCTTCCATTATAAACACCGCTCTCTTCCCCTTCATTATGTTATATCATAAAGAAGAAGGAAAAATATAGAGCAGTATTAGCAACTCAGTCAGGTACCAAAGTAATATTCTGGGGATTGGTTTACTGTATCCAAAGATTTGTTTATTTTGAATGTCTCTAATGTGCTTTCAGATTTCCTGATATTTCTAATGCAACTTCACATACACATATGTATATGTGGGGGGGTGGTGCTGGTACTTTTGTAACCTCTCTCTTCCCCTTGTGCTACAATGAACATATCCCTGGTCATGTGTGCTTTCAGTGACTTTTCCAGCATGCATTTAAGAACTATATATGCCCTGTGAAAATATATAGAATATAGGATGCCTAGGTTTTTATTTAATATTAGTAAATGTAAGATATTCCAATATATAATATGTAGATAACTTTACATACAGTTGTTCCCATGGATCAAAAATTTATATTTTTTATATGCAACAGTTGGCACGTGTTGTTTTTTTTTTTTTTTCTCCTTGGTTAATTGTTGTTTAGTAACTTCAAGACTTGGATTCAACATTTCTTGATTTGTATTACGCAATGTAGAAATTTTTTAAGGCCCAAAGCACATGGGAACATCCTAGGTTTTACATGAAACACTTATTCAAGGTAGTTTCTATAATTTAGTTAATAGACAGTTAAACTTAGAAGTTTCTGTATTTCGTGATAATTGTATAAGCACATCTATGCTGTTCCAGCTATTTCTGTCTTTTGCGTGGGAAATTTTTGAAGTCTAAATTTGGACTAAATGCACTTTGCATGGTCATATGGTAAAATTTCATTTGCCTCTATACCTTTCTGTTCAATTCTGTTGTGTAATCATGGAGAGGCTGCTATAATAAAGAAATGGTGTCACAAGGTAAGTTCAATAAATGCTTAAACATAATGGGACATAAATATGGCTAAATACAATCACACCTTCTACTTTTCCAGGAGTAAAGATTTATTCACCACTCCAGTGCATTATCTAACTGAAGAGGGAAATTATAATATACAGATCCTATTTTTGCCTTTTTTGATATTACTGAATATTTAAAGGAGACACTTTAAGCAGTTATGATAGTCTTTCCTTGTCAGCTTGATGAAGAAAAGGACCCATTTAATGGAGATGTCTATCGTGTATGAATGTGACACCGTGTCAAGATGAAGCAGAATATGGAAAGTTGCTATAATAGAATTTCAGGTGGCACATTGGCTGTCTTCAGTGTAAAAAGGAGTTTGTGAAAATCTGGCTTAAATATAAGGAATGAAGTAGAAAAGTACTGTGTATTTTTATAGTGACAATAAAGTGTTGGGGTTGGGAATAATTAATTGTTTGTCTTTACAAAACAGCAGGGGTTCACTTAGACAAATAACCAGCATTTATAAGTACTTGTAAAAAAAAAAAAAAGAGTAAGACAAACTTGTCGGCAACTACTAATCTAAGAACAAAGGCTATAATAACAGCTGTAAACAGTCTTTATTTTCAGACATATCACTAAAATGTTTACTTCTCTACAAATCGAAGTAAAGCAGCTTTTGGTTAAATGTCAACTTCTGTGAAAATGGGTACAAGAAGTACTTTGCAATAGCAAATGTACTTTACCTACACTCCAAATAGGCAACATCAAAAATGTGAAAATACTCTTTCTCTGAATAACATATTAATACAAAGTACATCAAATATGCTGCAAATATCTACATTTGAGTAAGCCTTTCTGAACATGCAGACATTCCTGTGTTTCTGTATTAAATTGGCAAATAGATCATTAATATATTAGGATTTGATTTACTACCTCTCAAGCAAAACTCTTCAGTATACTTTACAAATATTTATATAATATGCTAGGACTTAAATAGAACATTGGTTGAGAATGAATTCAGGAAATTTATTCATATTCTGGTTTGTTCCATTTACAAATGTGTATTTACTTTCAGGAATGACTCACTCCACTCACATTTATCCATTGGTAGTACAATCAAAAGAAAATATTTGGGTTTTACTTAGTTTCAGTTTTTTTCAAGTCAACATTCATCTCTTACAATTTCATGTGTCTGGCAATAACTCAAATGTATGTCATTCTCTAGTGATATCTTAAGCAATTAGAGATGTACTTTAACTCTTTTGCTCTACTAATGTAAAATTATATTTATCTTGTATTTTAATTCACAAAAAAATTTTGTGTGCCTGAATATTTGTACTTGAAAGGCATATATGGAATAACGTATCATGTGGTCTGGATGAATAGAAGTTATATCATAAAATGTTTCCACTGTCAAATGTTGGTAGAAAAGATTTTGAGAGTCTTACCAGTGTTTAAATGATAGACAATATTTTATTCTGACAGATGGAATATAGCTCTCATAAATTTTAGAGAGTGCGACAAGGCTGACTCCTAGTGTCAGTAGAACCTAGAAACTTGAGAAGCCCAAGGGAGGGGGGTTACCACAATATTTTTCAATCTGGAGCCTGAAGAAGCTACAGGAAATCAGTTATTCCTTTCACAACTTTGGCCTTGAATACGTAATGAAATTTGGGGGCTACTGAACTAGTGCTTCCCATTCAGCATTGGAAATAGCAATTTAAAGCTAGATCCTGTGCTCCATAGCATACAAGGAACCCAGCTGCCTTGTAATTTAATAGCAAAGAATATTGCAATATCCCCAAGAGCTAAAAAGTCCTATATGTAGAAAGTTTATTTTTTCCATAATCAAAATATTGCTCAACTACATCTGTTCACTAAAGCTGAAGCTGTATTCTGAGGCTCCCACGTACCTGCTGAGGCCCTCGTGTTCTAATATATCCAACACAGTGCAAGTTATGCTTCAACAGCTGGAAGGCTTTGGATCGTCTGCTCCTGCTAAAGGCTTGTGCTTTTGCTGAGGGAATGTGTGGCTGAGAATCTTAGACAGTGTCTGCTAAGATTGCCCTTCCAACCATGTAGACTCTCACAAGATCCAATCTCCCCTGAAGTTCGAGGCTCTGCTAAGGCCTAAGAATCTTAAGAAACACAACATTGCTGAGGACTGTGCACCTTAGTTTGAAGTCACTGTAACCCAGGTGTCATTTGCTTGTAGCCACCGCAGTCCACCTTCTCCAGGAATACCTTTCAAATGCAGGCAAAGCCACAGGGATTATACTTACCCTCTCAACTCAGCAATTAAAGGCCTACTGCACCTTTGTGTAATCCACAACTCCTCTTACATTGGCTCCTACTAACTACCCAGGAAAAACATCTTGCCCATACATAGAATTCCAAATCAAACCGAAAAGTCTCAGGGCCTTGATTTACTCAAAGCTTCTCCATGTGTCTAACTTGCTTTCTTAATGCCCACTTTTATTTTGTATCTAAGTGTGTCAATACTGTGCACCAAATATTAGGGTCCCTGATGTCCCTTTTCTGCCTACATTCTGATAAAGAAAATAGGAATTAAGTATAGAAATGTGGAAGCCAAATTATCAGGTTTCTTACTAATAAAAGTTAACCCAAATGGAACAACTGCTTCCCAAGAAGACAGATTTATGCAAGCTAAACTTGGGCTGAACTCCCTTTGAAAAGACGTCTCAACAAAAAGTCTCCTTTTCCCAATGGACACACTAGGGTCCAGGAGAGGAAAAGGAAAAGGCTTTGACCAAACATGTCTAGTTTTCTTTATCTTCAACTGACAAATTAAATGGTTAGTCTTGCTTCCCCTGCTAGTTATTGTTATTATTATTATTGTCATCAATATCGTCTTTCTTGTAACCATTATTTTCCCCAGTGTCATACAGGAAATGATGAGAAATAATAACTTCTCATGTGTTTCCTGATATAAAAAAAGGGTGAGTTGCTCATGAAAACTCCCACACATTTGAGTCAAAAATGATAAACTCTCAATTTCCAGGATTATCTACTAAGATAGAAGGTTTTAGAATTAACTCAAACTGCAAGTGGTATTGGCCTTTTAAGATCCCATGGTAACATACAGTCAGCAAAGCTCACTTGAAGCCTCAGAAATGAATTGACTGCATGACATTCCCTACGTTATAGAAGTCAAGCAACATCCTGTTCTGAGCCAGAGTTAATGAACACTTTTCAAATTTTATAGACCTCAAT
Organism: Cryptoprocta ferox; assembly: GCA_028646485.1. Taxonomy (NCBI): domain Eukaryota; kingdom Metazoa; phylum Chordata; class Mammalia; order Carnivora; family Eupleridae; genus Cryptoprocta; species Cryptoprocta ferox. The sequence goes on along the minus strand of CM053567.1, from coordinate 86,456,236 downwards.
GTATTTTAAAGTCTGGTCATTGGGGCACCTGGGTGGCTGTGTTGGTTAAAGGTCCAACTCTTGATTTTGGCTCAGGTCATAATATCACAGTTCCTGAGATCAACTCCTATGTGGGGCTCTGTGCTGACAGCAGGGAGCCTGCTTGGGAGTCTCCCTCTCCTTCTCTCTCTGTCCCTCCCCCACTCTCTGTCCCTCCCCCGTTAATGCTCACAGGCACTCTAAATAAATAAATAAATGAATGAATAAACAAATAAACTTTTAAAATATAAATAAAGTCTGTCACCAATTCCATCTTTCTCCTAACACTGTAAAAAAATAGTACGTGGTGTTTTCATTGTCTACCATATCCTGGTGTCTAATTTCTTTGGTATTCTTTAATATCTCGTACATCAGTAAGCAGGATTTATACATTGTATAAAGAAAAAAAAACAAACAAATATTTAAACCTTTCTCAGTCTCTACTCTTGCCTCCAAATATTCCTCTGGATCATAGCTGAAGACTTCCAAAATCATTAACGGTGAACAAAAAGACCAACAGGAGATCTTTCCTTCAAATACATCTATATACCATTCAAATATATCATTTTGAAGAGCTAATATTATAGTTTTTAAAATGTGAAATTAGCTAAACTACATATTTTTTGTCCTGTTTTCTTTACATTTGGATCACAGCATGATAAATAATAGGTTTCTGTTGTGTTAGGCATTTGTAGTCTTAATTTGTGCTAATACCCCTTAAAACACTGTAGTTTTTCTTACCTGATATTTAATGAAATTGTGATTCTACTAAAATCTGTATGGTCTTTAATCATGCCAATTACTAATAAAAAACATTGACTCATGCTTATAACCCCGAGTAAATACATCCATGTTAAAATAAAGGTAAGGATGAATTAAACCCCTCATTTTCCAAGGTGTGTTTTGAATAATAGGTGAATGTATCTAGCTATCTCCTTCCTGGCTGGAAGTTTTCAGGATTATCTAGGTTCACATTTACTCATTATTCCCCTTTGGCTAATTGCCTCCTTTCCTTCATTTGTATTAATTAGGCTACATTTTGTTTGGCACATTAGCTTGAATTGTGTCACCAAAGTAAAACAGCTTCAATAAAGCTTGCCTGTGCAACACTGCTACTAAGATTGTTATCGATTACAAATGTATCCTCAGAAATGATTTTAAATAAAAGGTAGTTAAGCTATGCAGAAGGGCATATTTTTCAAATATTAAATATTTTAAGAATAAATTCATTTTTCATATCTTTTCTTTACCTTTTTAAAGATTGTTTGATGAACTTTGTGGCACAATAGGCAATCCACATTTCTTGGACATGTAAAATTTTTTGTGTTCCCAAATACCAAATCATATTAATATTTTCAGTCTCATATTTCTTGTTAGGTGCTGTTAGTCCCAACATCATCAGAAATTATAATAGAGTTGGATATGATTACTGCCATTTGGTGACAGATTGCTTCAAAAATTATAGGAGACTGCCATCCCGTAAGTTTGTTTGTTATATAATTTTGCAGGCAGATAGTACTGATGGATTTGTGACCATATGAAAAGGCTCCTCCCTAGGAGTAAAGACAGAGATTTGCTTCTACCAAAGATGTTGAAACTTACTAAGCACGTCTCCTCTGCCTGATGTAGTTCTTCTAGTAATTACAGAGGGTAAGAGAGGATTCCAATTCTATTATCTGTTGCTATCAAGATGTTACTTATGTCCTGAGAGACTGCTATCAAAGTATTGGTGGGAAATGGCCATTCAGTAAGAACAGATGGTGACAACAGGCACAAGGGAATATGGACAACTTCCAGGTTTCAGATGGATAGAAGCATGAGTTTAGCCTTAAAAAGATCTTAAGGGAAAAATTACTCAACAAGGGAGGTAAAGCATATTCAGTGAATTCATGAACAATAAAAAGACAACAATAGAACATGGCCCAGGATGGGTTTACTGCCATCTCTAAATAGGAAAGCACTTAGAGTTAAGGTTTTCCAAGAAAAACCCAATGGCAAGTTTTAAATTCAAAGGTATGCAAAGTGACTTTGTAGGTTAAAAAAAAATCAGTAAATAAAATACTCCAAGCCCTCAAATTTCATCTTTTCAGGAAACCTTCACTAGAAATGCTATTTAAATTTGGTACTTACTCCACCACATGGGATATATATCTATTATTTTATGTATATATTTCCTTTTAGGACACTACTAATTAGAATTTTTTTTTTTGTATAAATATTTTTTCTTCTTCCATTAGAATGGTTCTTAGCTCAATAAGAACGATCACCTTACCTGTTTTATTTACTCTTGTATTGACTGGGATTGGAAACGTCATACTCAAAGTAGTTCCCCAGTAAATAACTGTCAGATTCATTAATTAAAGTAACTACATATCTGCAAAAAATCTATATACTTGAATGAAGTAAAGAACGAATCATAACTTTATTATAAGAATTCTAATATGTTCCAAAGTTCATTCAGCTTAAAATTAAAGAATAATATGATTTTAAAAAACATCTTGGCCAACGGGCATTTCACTAATTTTAAATTGAATGAAAGAATAGTCTTTGCATTTCAGAGTCTTTACAAAGATAATTTTTATGAAAAATGTTGAGTATATTCATTATACTAGTTTCTTCCCTCAGAATTCAATAATCATTGCTGTATATGATGGCTCAGAGATGTAATTCAAATATTGCCATAACTTGGAAATGCTGTAAATCAGCATTCTAATGGTTTTTATTCTAGATCTCATCATTATTTTAATACTACCTATAATCTTATGTCTCCTTCCTTTCTTCCCTCCTTTGTTCCTTGGTTTCCTCATTTATTCATCATTCATTCATTCCTTTCCTTTTGTTTCCTCTATCCTCCCCTTTCTCCCCCATCTTCTTTTTCCTCTTTTTCTTTCTTCTCTCTCTCTCTTCTTTCTTTTGTTGTTGATTATAGACTAGTCTGGAGCTTAAGTTTCTAAATGACTTTTAAGTCTTGCTAAATGTTATCTTTCATGGTCCATTATGTCACCAGATCCAGGTCCAGATTTTGTGGGGCAAAATCTTTTAGGGATTCTAACTCAGTCATCTAAAATATCTATTATTTCATGACTCTTTCTGTATCCTAAAAATTAATTTCAATATTATCTAAGTTACTGACTACATTTGTAAGCAGAATTATAGAGGCAAAAGAGCCAAATATTATAATAAATTTCTCTTTAGTTTGAAATCAACACATAATTTCATACATATTTTCAGGAACACATTATGTATGACGTGAGAATTATGCAAATAGATATAACGCATTAGGTTCCAATTGCATAAACTAAAATATAGCAAACATTTTCTGAACTCATTCAGACTCAGTTCACTCTGTTAGTGATGAAAACCTTTACTCTTGCTGTAATAGCTTATAATGAAAGCCAACAATCAGCAGCTCCTATAGCTATCCACCTGTTAGCCTGGCATCAAGGAAAGTACATCTATGTAATTTAGCTTCTCTTGGGCTCAAAACCTCTTCTCTGCTACACAGAAAATCCAAAGCACATGGTCAGGCAGTTCTCAACTCTAATCTATGCACTTAGGGCCTAAGTGCCCAAATGGAGCTGAAAAGTAGAACTCTCTCCTCCATATTGTCATCCTAGACCAACCTAGACTGTCCTTGATTAGTTTTCCCAAACCTGCACTTGACAGCTATCAACTTGCACAGCTAAGTTCACAGCTTGCTACCTTCATTCATCCTATCACAACCCTCGTGCCTACCTCACACAGGACTCAACTAGAGGAAAAGCAATAGTTGGGGGATAGAGCGATTAGGGCAGAAGAATTCTTCATAAAAGTAACAATTGCAGGTGACATAGACACTGTAAGCCTTGGATATGACAAGAAAACACCAAAAGATAGTAAAGAGGGAGAGTGAGAAAGTTGTTGAAAATTTCTCCTTCTATCTTTACGAGATTTATAAACACCTTTGTTGTAGTTGTTGTTGTTTATATATTATCTTCTTCTGTGCCTTGATTTTTTATGATTTTACCAGCAACTTTTGTGCCTTAACAACATGTTTGAAACCATCATGTATCAGCTGATATTTGAAGGGATTTTTCACACACATGTATACATATTATTACATTTCTGATTCCATTTTATCTCCTCTAATAACCTCAGTTTCTGAAATTATAAAGAATAGCTAGACATTTTCACAGGAGCTGGATATGACAGTGTTGGGCATTTGTCTTTTCTTGGCCACCATTGTTATTACAGTCTCATGCTAACAGATTTTGATGTCACAGTAATCCATAAGAACATCAGTGAAGGAACCGAGATTCTATATATGTATACAGATGTCTTTGTACTCACCATTAAATAAAGACATCACTTATTTGTGTGTTCTTAGGAAATGAATGCAATTGAACCAAAACTGAGATCCAGATCTTTATATTGCTACCATTCATATTCTCTATAGTACTCAGTGCATTTCTTCAACAATGAGTAATTAAAAGAGTAACATATGATCTCAAAAAGGTATTATTCTGATGAGCAACAAATCTGCAGAAGTAACTGTTTGAAACACAGTCTACACAATAGGGGTGTGTACAAGAGGCTAGTGGAGTAGGTTGATGAGAATTAATGAAATACAGGGCATCGTTTTGTACATCATTTGGAAGAAGGTGATATCTAGACTATAGATTAAAAGTTCTTTAGGACATAGATAGCTTCTGGAAGCTGAAGCGATGCTCATTCATGTTCTTCTTTAATATGTTATCATAACATAGTTGAACATTTTTCCTTCTGCTATTTTCAATAAAGCTGTTTTTGAAAGCATTTAAAAAACTTTTGAGAGACATTCAAACTAAGTCTATCTATCTAACTATTCATCAGTCCATCTATTATCTATCTATTGGATAGATTTTCCCATTGGAAAATATACACAAATTACATTTGTACCCTGGAAACAGAATACAAGAGAATAACAAGAGTTCCAGTAGTACTTCTGTCTTTATTATTTCCATTTTGTGGAACAGTAGGGATTGAAAATTCCCTCTTTTCACCTCTATATTTAAAAGAGTGAAATCCTGGTGTATATTATGATGTCCACTCAAATATTGTCTCCTCATCTAGGCACTACTATGAAGGACTTTTGCAGATTAGCAATTCATGTTACATATTACCAGCCTTCAAAACTGAGACATTATCAGGGCGCCTGGGTGGCTCAGTTGGTCCGACTTTGGCTCAGGTCGTGATCTTTTTCAGTTTATGAGTTCGAGCCCAGCATCGGGCTCTGTGCTGACAGCTCAGAGCCTGGAGTCTGTTTCAGATTCTGTGTTTCCCCTCTCTCCCTGCCCCTTCCCTGCTCATGCTCCGTCTCTCTTGCTCTCAAAAATAAATAAAACGTTAAAAAAAACCTGAGACATTATCATGGGTCATGTGCATAGGTACAATACAATCACACGAGCCCTTAGAACCAGAAGGGGAAAGCAGGACAGATTAATCAGAAGAAACCAGAACTATTTAAAATGTGAGAAGAAATCGACCTGCTATTATGGCGTTGAAGATGAAGAAAGGGGGACATGACCAAGGAATGTGATCCATTTCAAGAAGCTGAGAATGATCTCTGGCTGATAGCCAGAAAGGAAATAGGGAATTCAGTCAAACAATCCCATTGAACTAAGTTCTACTAACCACCAGACTGACCTTGAGAGCAGGTTCTTCCCCTGAGCCTCCAGAAAGGCATGCAGCCTGGAAACATCTTGATTTTCACCTTAGGAAACTATCACAAGACTCATTGAGCCACCATGTGCTCAGACTTCTAACCATACAAACAGCAAGATGAGATGTGAGTGTTATTTTATACCACTAGATTTGTGCAATTTTTTAATAGCAAGCATAGAAAACAAATATGCCAAACACAGCATATTCTCCTTCTGCTCTGTATTTTCCCACACTGTTTGGTTTTAATTTTGTGTGTGTATTAATCCACAGAGTTAGGATATAATAAAAGCTAGCTGTCACTGTTCTAGACATGTAAGAGCAAAATAATCAACAATGTTGAGCCATATTACTTTGCAATTTCTTCCTTATATCCTTTCCTGAAGACATGACAATTACTTTTTGTTCGAGAGGAAATAACGTCAAAGTTTTATATACAATTTTATTGTGAAAATATTTGTTTCCACTTATTTTATTCTGAAGAATAAATAATATATGATCATTCATGAAGAGAGTATTAATATCTGCTGCAGGATATGAAAGGTTTTAAAGCAGGTGTCCTAAAATTTTATATATGTCTTTTAGGTGGAAATATAATGTTGCAGTTGGATTTAAAGAATGCAGAATTGGAGAATAACATTAGACTAATCTGTTGACAGAGTCTGAACAAGAAATAAGTGTTGAAATAAATGTTTGCAAAAATACAACTAAAGCAACCAGAAGCATACAGTTTCAAAAAACCAAACAGAATAAAATACTCGAAGGAGATGTGATAAATAAACTGATTGATTAAAATAAGAAATTTATAATGCCCCACTGCATTTGAAAAATGGGAGCACATTAGGGATCTTAGTAGAACTGAATTTGTCTGGTAAAAGCTATATTTAAGTGTATGAACAAGTGAGTGAGGAAAAAGAGCTAATTACAAGAAGTTTAGATGAGAAAGAGAAAAGTGGTAGAAAATTATCGATTATTTGGATTCATGGATAATCGAAGAGATTGTTTAGAATGGAAAACACTTCAACTTGTTCATAAACTGACAGGAAGTTTTTAGTAAAAAAATTAGATTTGAAATAGGCACATATGAAAAGAAGAATAAAAGTTAAAATGATAACAGTAAGCAATTCCTAGGAATGTAATCAATTACTGGAGGTCAAGAGGGTAGCTGCCTATCAGCAACTGGTAGTGGAAACCCTGGGGTCTGAAGGAGAGTTTTTCAGGGATGCAGAGGGAGAGAATCCACACGCAGCAGCATGAGAGCCTAGAGAGAACAGCAGGCTACCCTTGTGGGTATTAGGGGATCCCGTAGAATATTCCTCATTCCTTCAATCTGGGTATTAATTCTATTCTGGTTGGTCCAAGAAGCCAGATTTTGAAACTGAAGCTGGACGTATGCTTCACTTCTTAATATCGGCACTTGGCCTGGGAACCTATGGCAAGTTCTGGCTCATTTAGGATGTTTATCTCTGGTTAGAAGTGCTCATGATGAAACAATCTTTCCAATTTTCGATGTTTCTGATTTTCTTTAAAAGTTATTTTATTGATCATTTTTCTTCGCAGTGAGAAAATTGAATCATTTCAACTTTCAACTGCTATTTCTGAAAACACTGTAAGTTGAAAGTTAACTATTTTATCCATATCCCTAAGACTTACATATTCAAATGTGCAGACTTTGACCACAGACTTTCATCATTGCCCACAAATATGGGCAAACGTAGGTTGTAATTTTTAAAGCACAAACCCATCTTGAAAGCAGTATTTTTGTTAAACAAAAGCATTCTTTAAAATGGCTTTACATGTTGGGATTTTTTTTCCAAATATAATTATTGTCTGAAAAGAATCACTGCTTATTAAATTCATCTAAAACATTATTATAAGATTTTTACTGTGCTGTTTTAAAGGAAGCTTTAGAAACTTGATAAATGGAATCTAAACCAACAAAAACAAATCACCATTTTTCAGCAGTAGTATACTTTTAGGCTGTATAACTAACTGCAGCCTTAATGATGGTTTTGGAAAGTAATAATTGTGTAAGAAAGAACAGAAAAGAAATTCATCATTTATCATTCTCTATCCTTAAAGTATAGAGAATCCACCAGCAACTACTGCTGTCTGTATATAATGTAAAAATGATGCTTATGGATAAAATTTGTAGGGTCTATTTCAAAGTACAGAATGTCTAATCAGTTTTAATTATTAACTTCAAATTTATCTTTTAAAAAAATGTCCACAGGGTTAAAATTTGTAGTGCATTACAGATATTTGAATTAAAGGCAGATCACTGGAAATTTAGCTTTTGGAATAGGGAAATGTTGACTTCAATAACTGAAGAATGTATAGCCAATAGCCCATCATCAAAAACATCTAGAAATATTGAAAAAAACTTGCACTTATTAAAAACAATAAAACAAGGGAGTGTTGGAACATGTTTTAGAAATCTCAAACAATTTATAAGAGTTAAAAATAATTTTAACTAACTCCAAGATAAATCAGAGTTATATTGAGGAATTCAGAGAAGTATTTAATGTCTCAGAAAAGGAATCATTTGCTGTTTAAAAAAAAACTAAAACAATTTTAGTGTTGGAAGCACTGATATTTTTAATAGAACAATTTTCTAAAGAAACGCAATTTACTTAACAACAGAAACAAATTTCAAAAGAAATTCTGTTATCAGTAGAATTTGATATGGTTCATCATTTACTTTTATGGCAAAAAAAAGGATCAGATTTTCTTAGTCATGGTACTTAAGTTTCGCATCTCCTTGTTCAAATAGCAACAGATTTCTATCTATAGATATAAAGAAAAATCAATATAAAAAACTACTCCACATTCTTGAGTATCATCACATTTTTGGTAGTGATGTCAGTGAGTCAACAAAATGGCAAAATTTTGCCAAAACTTATGGTAACAACTAATTATTCTATGTAGTCTTTCATTCAACATCTAGATGTATGTAATGCAACTTTCCTATTATTTTCTTTATAATAATCATGTCAAATTTATATATAATCATGTTTTCAAATCTTATTGAAGGCCACCTGTACTTAATTGTGTAAACTATGCAGAAGCTAAGCTAACCACTTTAGAGTAAATTAGTTCCCTGTTAAGTCACTGTGGATAATTTAGAGTAAAAGTTCTTTATAATTAGTTTGTCATATGCATTTTCCCAATTAAAACTGTACTGTCTATTTTATTTAAATCATACATATATAGTATTATAATCTAGATCAAAATTAATAATTAGAGTGGACTGTAGTTTTTGGTTATTTAGTGTAGATAATGCCATTTTTAAGCCTCATTAATGGAGATCATTGCATATTTGACACTGTGTATGTGTGTGTGTGTGTGTGTGTGTGTGTGTGTGTGTGTGTGTGTGTATACACACAGTGTAGCTTAGAAAACAGAACTGAAATGAGAAAAGGGATTATAATAAAAATTCTTACCAAAAATGAAAATAATTGCATAATAATAACATAGATATGGCTTAAAAATATTTTTGGGGGAAAAGAGAAAAAAATAACTCCTTAAAAATTTTTATGGTATAATTTTGGAGTGCTTACACAAAATATAAAGTTAAATCAGTCACAGAGGTATCTGAAAATTGAAATGCTAATCCTTTTATTCTTTTATTAATTGAAATAATTTAACTAAAAAATAGATTTCTGAATGTCTATTCAAGTATTTTTATTTCTTAAACATTTCAATGAAATGAAAGAAAAACATACTTTGACAACATTTTGTTATTCTTTCCACCTCATGTTAAATAAAAATAATACCCAATAGATTAAATTACTGCAATCAAAACCTATTTCCCAGTTTTCCCCACTGCTGATTCAATTCAGTTTGCACCAATTATTGTTTCCCTATATTTTCATCATTTTTTTCTCTTGTTGAAGAAGCAGTCTGGTTAGCATTTCTGTCAACAGTGTTCTCTAACATGACAACTTATTCTTCCTAAGACATGCAAAGAATCAAAGTGTAAATTTTTAAATTGGTTAAAGAAAAATGTATCTACTCAACTTTATTCACCTAACAAGGTCTTTCATAAATCCCTCTTATCCATATTCTCATCATAAATGCCTGGAAATGCTAGGGCCACAGTTTACCTTCATTCTACAGGAAAAAAAAAATCTCTTTGTCTATTTGTAAAAATTCCAGCAAAATACTGCATAGAAACAAAAGTTGATTATATTTTTAAATGAAATCTTCTTTAAATGCAAATAAATTACATTTCTTCTTGAAACTATTCCCAATTAAAAACACAAATGTGAGTACTAACAAAGATAAACCATATATACATGCCAATATGTTTATATAAATTAACTAACCAAACTGCCAAATGACAAAATGAGGCAAATGATTATGGCCACAGTTGTTTCTTAAAATATGTGGGTTATCTCTAAAATACTTACTTTTGATTTATGATTCAAAATCCAACCAGTTAGTGGTACTGGTTAGAGAAAAGGCTGATATAGAAGGAATAGTTGGGAAAAAAAATGGTGGCATAAATAATGAACTATAGTCTTCTAAGCAAACTAGAAAGGCAATATTTTCTTATACTCTTGTACACATTTTTATACAATATGTCAATGGTAATTAAATTCTTAATTCAGTTTATAGATTACAAAATATAAGGTAGAATGTATAAAACATAAATTAAAATTAAAACTTTATGCTGATGTGTAAATAACTACATTTGAATAAATTTAGAAACACATCCTGCCCCTAAATCATAAGACATCATATAGTAAAAATGTTCAGTTTTCCTCAAATTAACATAATTATATTTGCACAAAATTTGAGAAAATATGACAAAATAGGCCAGATAATTCATAGTTCATAAGAAGGTACATGGTAGTTTCAAAGAAAATACTTAAGTAGAATAAACAATAAAAAACATACCCCAATTCATTAAGAAATACTATGAAAGAACTCAGTACACATTAAAAAATTACAGTATATGATAAAAATTACCGGGACGCCTGGGTGGCTCAGTCAATTGAGTATCCGACTTTGCTCAGGTCATGATTTCGTGGGTCCATGAGTTCAAGCTCCACTCAGGCTTTGTGCCTCAGGAGTTATTTCAACAGCCCAGAGCCTGGAGTCTACTTCAGATTTTGCATGTCCCTCTCTCTGACCCTCCACCATTCGTGCTCTCTCTCTCTCTCTCTCTCGAAAACTAAAAAAAAAAAAAAAAAAAAAAAATTAATTAAAAAAATTACCTTTCAATTGAATTAAAAAAAACGATCTTTTATAAAAGTGGTTTGGACTAATTGGTGTATATCTGAAAACATAGAACATGATCACACAAGTACTATGATACATTTAAAATTGGTATACCACTTAGGTGTAAACAGACAACTCAGACAACTTATTTATAAGTATAGGAACTGTATAAAATGAAGATATATAATCTGAAACAAAAACTCTAAGCTAGGAAACAATGTTTATAAACCTGAAGTTGGATTGCTATGCCAATAAAGTCATATACCAACATAGACTATAACATTGAATGTAAAAGGGTAGATTCTAGGATAGTCTGCATAGGTTTATATCATGGAATAATTTTATAGTTTTGTGATATACACAAAGTAATTATCCTGTTAGGTTTCTCATTTGAGAATGAGGATAATAATTCACATATGCAGAGCTTATATAGTTTTGTTTAAAAATATATATTCATAGAATGCATGGAAGATGAATGTTCAATAACTGTTAAGTCTTGTCACTTATAAGTATCATCAATATACAGAGTCCTTACAAATCATTAAGAAAGAAAGCTTGGAAAAGTGGACAAAGGGCATTAAAGCAAATGATTAAGAGAGTAGGAAACAGAAACAAATAAAGATTCTCTTTGATTAGATTGGCAGCATTAAAAAATGAAATTTCTGCTCCAACCTTTTGGGATTTGAATTACCTCTTCAATTTTATGCTTGTCCCTTCCCCGCTTGTGCTTTCTCTGTCTCTCAAAAATAAATGAATAAACATTAAAAAAATTTAAAAAACATACTTAAGATATTTATAATACACATGCTCTGTACGTGTATGAATGTTAAGAATTATAGGTAAAGAATAGGGACAGACTTTAATTTTGTTTAGGATAAAAGAAAAAAATAATGGTGAGGATGGGTAAGAAGACGTGGATTGAAGGTGAGAATATTAATTTTTATACAACGTTTTGCTTATTTATCTTGTCAAAACTAACCTTCATTGCTCATACAATTAATTTTATTCAATTGAAAGGTAATTTTTTAAATTAATTTTTTTTTTAAGTTTTTGAGAGAGAGAGAGAGAGCACGAATGGTGGAGGGTCAGAGAGAGAGGGAGACGCAGAATCTGAAGAGAGGCACCAGGCTCTGGGCTGTTGGCACAATGCCTGAGGCACAAAGCCTGAGCGGGGCTTGAACTCATGGACCCACAAAACCATGACCTGAGCTCAAGTCGGATGCTCAACTGACTGAGCCATCCGGGCGTCCCAGTAATTTTTATCATATACTATAGTTTTTTAATGTGTACTGAGTTCTTTCATAGTAACATTTAGTTACTAGATTACAAAATATAAGGTAGAATGTATAAAACATAAATTAAAATAAAAACATTATGCTGACGTGTAAATAACTAATTTGAATAAATTTAGAAACACATCCTGTCCCTAAATCATAAGACATCATATCGTAAAAATGTTCAGTTTTCCTCAAATTAACATAATTATATTTGCACAAAATTTGAGAAAATATGACAAAATAGACCAGATAATCCATAGTTCATAAGAAGGAACATGGTAGTTTCAAAGAAAATACTTAAGTAGAATAAAGAATAAAAAACATACCCCAATTCATTAAGAATACTATTATTATTAGTTTCAAAAAATGCAAAAATGCAGTGAAAATTCAGTATAAAGCTATTTTACCCTTTTTAAAAAATTAAATGGCCCCCACTAACTAAAAGAATCTTCTAAAATCCATAAGTTTGGACCAAATTTTGTGTGAAAACGAGAAATGATAAAAGCTTCCTCAAAATTTAATTTTCAGGTGAATAATCTAGGGAAAAGAAAAAATAGAGATTGCTCCCACAGAAATGCAAAAAAACACATGGCAGAATTGCATTTGCAAATCTAGAGGATTCTTTATTGTCTAAAAAGACATATTATTATTTCTCTAACTGAAGGAAGTATAGAAGGAAAAGAAAGCACTGAACACAACACAATACTGAGGATTCAGACTGAAGGTGTTTTGTTTTGTGTTGTTTTGGTTGTTGGCTTTTGTGGGGGGTTTTTTGTTTTGTTTTGTTTTGTTTTGTTTTGTTTTGTTTTGTTTTTGTGAGCCACTTTCACCTTATAAATGAGGAAAAAGAGTGAAGATGGCCCATGTGGAACAGGAGATGTAATGGCTGGAGTCACTAGCAGGTAGGGCAACAAATTGAAATTGGTGAAGTTTCAGACTACCTCTGTTCTCTTCCACACCAACACACATTAATTACTTTGATGGGTACTTAGCTATTTAACTTGTAAGCACCAAGGAAAAGCCTAGTGTATTTATTGAATTTTGATAAAGAGATAAGAATCCTATTCTTAAACAGATGGAATAGCATCTCATAGTATATTCAGTTCAGAAAACTGTGAAGCAAGTTCTATGAAATTCTGAGGGAGGACAACTATGACATGTGACTTTAGTATCTAGTCAAGCGGTCATCCAAATAATGGGACACAAGATCAACTGATAGAAATTTTAAATCATGTAAGAACTTAGGAAGTATATAGACCTCGAGTGAATGTCGATTAAAAAAAAAAAAAGGATATTAAGGACGCCTGGGTTGCTCAGGTGGCTAAGCATCCATCTGATTTCAGCTCAGGTGATGATGCATGCAGTTCATGGGTTCCAGCCCCACATAGGGCTCTGACAGCTCAGAGCCTGGAGCCTGACTGGGATTCTGTCTTCCTCTCTTTCTGCCCCTCCCCTGCTCATACTCCATCTGTTTCTCTCTCAAAAATAAACATTAAAATACATTTTTTTAAAAAACATATGAATGAATTTTCCTTAAGTTAGAAATTTTGGATTTTTCCCATGAACTCCAATTACATTCCTCTAGTCTACAGTATTTCAGACAACTATCACTGTTTTATAAAAAAAAAAAGTATGTAAGTTGAAATTTAATACATTTTAAACTTTTCCTTGGACTATAAACTTCTAAGTATTGAAACATCTTCAGAATTGAATTATCATTATGAATATTATTTTTAAAGGCTAATGAAAATATATTTCAAGCTGACTAAAATAATAAACCCACAGATAAAATTATATGGGAAATATATCAGTAAATGGGCTTAATGGAATTGCTTTCTTTCAATGATTTAATGTATCTATGGAGGAGTCTACTTGTAATTTGAAAGACATAGTTCACAGAAATTCAGGCACCAAATAACAGAAAGTATGGGGCTTCTAGCAAGTGTAGGTCTTACAGAAAGTAATTTAAAGATTCCTATTTGATATATTAGTTACCATAGAAGAAGATATTCTGTTAGGGTTATTCTAGTAAATAATAAATAGAATAAAAATGTAAAGAGAAGTAGTTATTGAGTGAAAACCACTATCAATATTTCTTTAATTGTGTAATACTTCAGAATTACTCCTTAGGAACCAATAGAATCTTTTGTGATATTGGAGATTGGAAAAGTCAAGATCATTACATCAAAAATGTAATAAAAAAAATTGTTCCTGTTCCCTTACTGCATCATCTGTCTGTTCTCAGAATACCCAAACACAGATCAAAATATCCCATCTCTAATGTCATGCTTCTGTTTTAACAGCTATATGTTTAACACGGGAAATGATTAAGGCTCACAGTAGTTTATGTTGGCTTGGAAGAGTAGGCTTCTCAATCACTGATATTTAAAAATGTCCCTTTGTTTGAAGGTGTTACCTCTTACGAAATGTGCCAAATTAAATCTCATGAAGAGTGAGAGGTAAGGCTTTATTTAGTAAGGTGGAGATAGAGTTACTCCTGAGGGCCTTCTCTGGCAGAGCAATTTAGGAAAGAGTAAGTACAAATAGAAGTTGAAGATCTGAACATTGAGTCCCTTAAAGCTCTTCATGCTGGGATAAACTCTTTGGAAGGTCTTTGGTACCCCAGGGGTTCTCCCTAACCCAGTTTGAAGGACAATTATAAAGAACAAAAGCAATTTAATTAAAAATGTGGTAGCTGGAAACAAACCTAAACCTAGTACATAATAGAACATCAGCAGGAAGAGAATATAAGAACATGAAAACATCAAGGGTGGAAAACTTTTTTTTCCAAGAATGTTGACCATGAATAGAGAACATAGATATATGCAGGAAGAGTAGTATCAAAGGGTACTGAGATCACTATCTTATAATTGAAATAGAAAATTGCAAGGCTGAATTTATTGCTTACTATACTAATAAAGAGCTACGCTCATAAGGACAGTCTTTCTGAGCAGAAAAGATTGCTGAGTTGATAATAGGTGATATATTGCTGATCAGGATTTGCTGGATTGTCTGGAATGTTAAGTCAGTGGGTATCTAACAGAAAAGTTTCATTCAGAAGAGACTGTTCTTGATTTGTTGTCACTCAGAGGCAAGTTTATTCGAGAGAGTCTTGATTGAAGGACATTCAGAAGCAATGGGATAGTACAGATTAAATGGCTTGCAAAAGCATGTTCACAGATCAAGGTGTCCTTGATCACTTAAACTGTTTTAAAGTCAATTCTGGTAGATACTTGTTATCAACGGCCATGGGACAGTTTCTACTCTGGTAACTGCCACCCTATTTCTTTGTTTCATTGTATCAAACTTCTCAAAAAGAGTTACCTATATTCACTGTCTCTGATTCCTCTCCTCCAATTTTATATTATAATTTACTCCATTCAGGATTTTCCCACCTCTTGACATAAGTACATTCATCAAAGTCATGGATCTTCTATGCTATTAAATCTAATAGCCAATTGTGAATCCTAATTGTTCTAACATATTAGTGGCTTTTGCACAAGTAGTCACTCTTTCTTTAATCTTTTTTTGTTTGTTTTGTTTGCTTCTGGAACAACACACTCTTTTAAGTTTTCTTCCTACCTTAGTGTGTCCTTCCTCTCAGTCTTATTTGAAGCTTTTTGTTTGTTTTGTTTTGTTTTTATTTTGTTTTGTCTTTTCGTTTTTATTCTTGGAGTCACCTAGTACCCACTTGTTTTATTTCAGTACCCACTCCTATAGTGATCTAATTCACAATAATGGTTTCAAATGCCATCAATGCACTGGAAATTCTCAATTAATATTTCCCCTGAACGTTAGACATGTGTCATGTATTCATGTAGTCCAATTGGTTACCAAATATTTCCTCTTTGTGACCAACTGTGACCTCAAAATACCAAACATGAACTCCATATATCACTTATAAATTATTCTGAAGCAATTTTCCACATTTTGGTTTATGATAACCCTGTCTAGAAATGTTTAGGCTCCAAATTTGTCCATTATTCATTACTTACCTTTCCTCACAAGTTCCATGACAAATTCATCAGACAATCATTTTGACATACTTATGGAATCTAAAGTTTAATTACTTAACCCTATCAATGTCTGGGTCTCAGTCTTTATCATCTTTTGGCTGTATTATTGTTGCACCATTTATAACTGTCCTGGCTTTCACTACTGAACATTTTTATTCTGTTCCCTACATAGAAGCCTTGAGGGATATTATTAAAAATATTTAGATGATACCACTTCTGTGCTCAAAATCTCCATTTTCCCCATTTCACTCAAACCAAAAGCTAACATCCTCACAATGGTCTACAAATCTTGTTCCCCTTTTCTTCTTTGACTCCATTTCCTGCACTTCTCCTCCTTGCCCATGTTTCTCTAGCTATACTGACTTCTTTTCCATTCTTTAAATTTACTGAGTGTGCTCCTTCTCAGTATCATTGTACCTGCTGTTCCATCCACTTCCCAAGATACCCCCTTGGCTTCATCACTCACCTTTTTTGAGTCTTTGTTCAAAAGTTATTTACTCAGTGATGCATCCTCAATGATCTAATATAAAAATTGGATCCTTCTTTCACCTTTTCCACTCTCTATTCTATTTAACACCTTATTTTTTTCACAATAGACTTGACCACTTTAGGAATTGCTGCATAAATAATTTGTTTATTTTTCAAGAAGGCAGAGATTTTTGTTTACTATGCTAGCTGCTATCACCCATGATGTAGATTACTATTTGGCAAATAATAACCATCATGTAAGTAATTGAATATGTGGTCAAGCAATTTTTGTTAATATTGATACTTATGTTTTAAGATAATAAACATAATACTATTAAGATGGTGTCAATAAACAGAAAGGGGTTGAAAAGAAAGGAGAGGTCATAATAAGATTAGGTATGTAAGGATATGAAAAATTATTACTTGCAGAGTAAATATAGAGTGAAAACATTAGAAAGGTGGACCATTCTATTTCAATTAGAGAATGGGAAGAAGGGGAGTGTCATGGATGCGTGTAAGTTTATAGATTTAGTGGCTAAATGTTAAAGCAATTTCTTTCTCATTTGAAAGTTTCTTTTGTTCTCTGTTTACTTTGCCAATATAGTCATACTCTTAGAATTAGCTGGGAATTGGAAAACCAAATTTTAAATAAACGTGTACAATAATTGAAATAGTAGCAGAGCATTGGGAAGAACTGAATAGGCAAAGTAGACATATTGAGAAGAATACAGTGATGTACATTATATATGATATATTGTTATGCATTACTATGAAATCAGTCCACCATTTTCATTGATCCTCTGCAGAAATGTCTAATAGTCTGGAATCTTAGTTTATTTATAGTAGGATTTTTTTTTGGGAGATTCTATAAGAATACAATGAGGACCCCAGACTAACTATAAATGTCTCAGTAAAACGATAGTTAATAGATTGACCAAGGACTTCAGACTGCAGAGTGGAATATTAAACTAAAAGTAAAAGGGGAAAAAAGTCTAATAGTATCAAAAAGCTAAGAATACAGAAATTATTAAAACTTTTATGAGTTCAGCAGGCCTGAGTGATAACTGTGGGCATGGTAGGTAAATGCAGAGTAGAAGAGATGAGCAGATCTAGAAAGTGATAATTCCTGTAATGGGATTGGTGATTCACTGGTGACTCATTCTCTAGTTTGGGAATGGTGAGAGAGAGAGAAAGAGACACTGTGATCTAGGTTCCAAGATCACTAATCAATGTTGTTGGTACTGATTAGATCTATGTGTATATATATATATATATATATATATATATATATATATACTTTTTTATATATATATATATATACTTTTTTAATGTTTATTTATTTTTGAGAGAGAGACAGAGCAGGAGCGGGGGAGGCAGAGAAAAGAGGGAGACAGAATCTGAAGCAGGTTCTAGGCTTTAAACTGTCAGCACAGAGCCCGACGAGGGGCTCGAACTCACAAACTGTGAGATCATGACCTGAGCCGAAGTCAGATGTTTAACCGACTGAGCCACCCAGGTGCCCTGATAAAATATATTTTTAAAAGTAAAGAGACGCACCACTAAATGACAGTAGTTCAACATGATAGTTTTGTTTGATTGTTCTGTTTTACCTTGGTTTTAAAGAAAATCGTAGTCAACATGCCATACTGGGGTCTTGGGGATAAGGCATGTGTGGTTAAAGGACAAGAAACTTATCACCAAAACCTGAGCCATTTTTGTTGTGATCCAGGGCAGTCTCCATTTCTGAGACTCATCAGAAGACAAAGTCCATAACGGAAAGCTAGATTTCATTTCAAGCACGAAAAGGTTAGAGAAGTAGGTGATTTTATGCTTCATTAATAAGGAGCTTAAGAAGCCACAATGGAAAGAAAGGGGAGACTAAAAATTTTGGTCAGAGAAAAAGCAAGAACAAAGTGAGGAGATGACAGGAGTATAAAATACCAGAGTGGAAACAGTGGCCTTGAAAGTTGTGTTGAGACTAAGGAAATGAGCAAGAGATCCTTGACATACTTAGCTGTTTGTTAGGCTAACACTGCACAGTGTCCTCTGGATAGTATAAATAGTCAGGTTACTCTAAATTCACCTATAGCTAAAAATCCCATTTCTCCTTGATCTTCAGGGATGACGGCCAGCAGGGCATGAAGAGTGATTCTGGTGGCTACCCAGCCAATCAGGCCTGACAGGAGCAGCGATTTTTTTTCTCTGCTCAGAACTTACTGTTTCAATAGTGTTTTCATAAATATATGAGGAGTCTTATACAGGAGTTCTGGACCCTAGAAAACTTTCTAAAGTGTTGGGATGGGGATAAAGTCCCATTTACCTGGTCTCAGTTTCTACCTATGTCTGAGAAAATGCATTCAGACCCATAAAAAATAAGCACAATCTGAATGTGAAGCACCAAATCTAAAGGCATGAACAATTTCTACCCTTTTCTTTTACGGGGAAAATTTTAAGGGGAATGTTGGGGGAAGAACTATATGAGTAGACTCTAGGCTCTATTTTTATTTCTCAATCCCAAAAGCATTTGTTGGTCCTTAGATAATTATATTTGAAAAAATGTTTATCATCATTATCATAAAATAAAACTATATTTTGGTGTTTCAAATATGGCACTAAAATGTTCCATATTGGAATAAGTAGTCATGCCACATATTATGCAACCTTTTAAATTCTGTGTTTTAGCATCTTCCAGGAGAAGATTTTATCTGGGACACTGAAATTCTTTTTGCTTTAATCTTTCTTTTCTCCTTTTTTTTTTTTTATAGGTGACACGCAATGTTACATTAGGAAAAATCAAGGTAAAGTAATCTCATTTCCAGCAAATTTTTAGTATGGCTGTTTTATTTATAAATAAAATAAAACTATGTAGTAGATAACTTCAAAATGTGGACATTAAAATTTTTGCTTTAAAATTTTTAAGTATTTTTATAACAATTAAAATTAATCCATTTTCAACATTTTTGTATTAATCTTAGATTTTTCATATTTTTATACTTAAATTTATCTTTACATAGTAAAATTTGTTATGTCTGGGTCTCTCTTTAGAATAATTATAAAATATTTTATATTATATCACCAATGTGTTCTGTATGTTGAGTGTGTTTTGAGTATTAGAATTTCCAACTATAAATTGGTTCACTGGAGTCAAACAGGGTGATACAATGGAAGAAATAGAAATAAAAATCATATTTCCTACATTCTCTTTTTCATTTTATTCCTAAAATAATAGTTTGATCTTTGGCCTCTCACCAGGAAATATCTATTCCACTCTGTTCAGTGATGCCTAATAATTCTTTATCAGGTTACAAAATGTGCCATTACCCAATTAGAATAAAAGACCCAGTAAAGATAAATTTAGGAAATATAAAACATAAAAATCTTTGGGCTAGAAAGAGAGTTATTCCTTTTAGTGACTAGATACTGCTAGAATTCTACTTAGCACCTAACATTCTCAGCAAAGAAAATTAAAGTCCAGAGAAGGGGCATAGATTAGCAGAAGAGTTTAATTTAAGCCTAGTTTTCATTCTGTCGTCCAGTATAATAATGTACCATTTTCTGTTTGTGTCATCACATATTTTTACAGAAAAAGGGAAAATATCCATTTCAGCAATCCCTGCCTTTCGATCTGGTTTCTAGAGACATGATACCAACTTAACAATGTGCATCTTGACCATTCACCCTATTTTTAGCATCTTTATATAAATTTGGATTAACTTATTTTAATGGCCTTTTATCTATCAACTATATCTCAAACTGACATTACATTTAAATGTGGTATCCTAACTCTCATACTTTCAAATCATTGTTTTCTGGATTTGGCTATTTATATAAGCTAATTAATTGGTACTTTATTTAGGGTATGCTATGCATACTATTTATTGCATTGTGCCATTATCATTTTGCTGATTATATAAACATATACATAGATATGTATTGACCATTTTTGCTTATCAAAATTCTGAAAAACAGTATCAAATGATTGCTAGTCCTTTTATTTGTATTAGCTTTTATAATGCTAAGGGACAACCTCCAATGTATTCAAATTTAACTGGTAAAGGTGTTCTTTGTCTAAGAGCTATTTGATGTCCAGAAAGCCTATAGAGTCTTTTATTGTGAGGCCTTCCGGCCATGATTTTTCTCAGAAGGAAGTAACATTTGCCAATAAAAGAAAGAAATTCTAGTTCTGAAAAATTTGACCTCAGCTCCAGACATGGAGCTCATGTTATATTTTTAATATAATTTATTGTCAATTTGGTTTTAATACAACACCCAGTGCTCATTCCAACAAGTACCCTCCTCAATGCCCATCACCCACATTTCCCTCTCCCCTACCCCCCCATTAACTCTCAGATTGTTCTCAGTGTTTAAGAGTGTCTTATAGTTTGCCTTCCTCCCTCTCTGTAACTTTATTTTTTTCCCCTTCCTCTGCCCCATCGTCCTCTGTAGAGTTTCTCTTGATCCACATAGGAGTGAAAATATATGGTATCTGTCTTTCTCTGCCTGACTTATTTCACTTAGCATAATACCATCCAGTTCCATCCACGTTGCTGCAATGGTCAGATTTCATTATTTTTCATTGCCAGGTAGTATTCCATTGTATATATAAACCACATCTTCTTGATCCATTTGTCAGTTAATGGGCTCTTTCCATAATTTGGCTATTGTTGAAAGTGCTGCTATGAACATTGTGGTACATGTGCCCCTATGAATCAGCACTCCTGTATCCCTTAGGTAAATTCCTAGAAGTACTATTGCTGGGTCATAGGGGAGTTCTATTTTTAATTTTCTGAGGAATCTCCACACTGTTTTCCAGAGCAGCTGCACCAGTATGCATTCCCACCAACAGTGTAGGAAGGTGCCCGTTTCTCCACATCCTCGCCAGCATCTATCCTAATTTGTTCATTTTAGCCACTCTGACTGGCGTGAGGTGGTATCTCAGTGTGGCTTTGATTTGTATTTCCCTTATGATGAGGGACATTGAGCATCGTATGAACAGATCCATTTCAATGGATCCTTTCAACGGATCATTCATCTGGATGCCTTCTTTGAAAAAGTGTCTATTCATGTCTTCTGCCCATTTCTTCACTGGGTTATTTGTTTTTAGGGTGTGGAATTTGATGAGTTCTTTATAGATTTTGAATACTAGACCTTTATCTGATACGTCATTTGCAAATATCTTTTCCCATACCTTAGGTCACTTTTTAGTTTTGTTGATACTTTCCTTTGCAATGCAGAAGCTTTTTATCTTGATGAGGTCCCAATAGTTCATTTTTGCTCTTGATTCCCTTGCCTTTGGGGATGTGTCAAGTAAGAAATTGCTGCTGCTGAGGTCAAGGAGGTTGTTTCCTGCTTTCTTCTCTAGGGTTTTGATAGTTTCCTGTCTCACATTCAGGTCCCTCATCCATTTTGAGTTTATTTTTGTGTATGGTGTAAGAAAGTGGTCTAGTTTCATTCTTTTGCATGTTGCTGTCCAGTTCTCCCAGCACCACCTGTTAAAGATGCTGTGTTTTTTCTATTGGATACTCTTTCCTGCTTTGTCAAAGATTAGTTGGCCATACATTTGTGGGTCCAATTCTGAGTTCACTGTTCTATTCCATTGGTCTATGTGTCTGTTTTTGTGCCAATACCATACTGTCTAGATGATTACAGCTTTGTAGCTGAGGCTAAAGTCTGGGATTGTGATGCCTCCCATTTTCATTTTTTTCTTCAGTATTATTTTGACTATACTGGGTCTTTTGTGGTTCCATACAAATTTTAGGATTGTTTATTCTCGATTTGAGAAGAATTCTGTTGCAATTTTGATTGGGATTGTATTGAATGTATAGATTGCTTTGGGTAGTATTGACATTTTAACAATATTTATTCTTCCAATCCATGAGCATGGAATGTTTTTTTCCATTTCTTTGTGTCTTCTTCAATTTCCTTCATAAGATTTCTTTAGTTTTCAGCATACAGATCTTTTACATCTTTGGTTTGGTTTATTCCTAGGTATTTTATGGTTTTTTGTGCAATTGTGAATGGGATCAGTTTCTTGATTTCTCTTCCTTTTGCTTCATTATTGGTGTATAAAAATGCAACCAATGTCTGTACATTGATTTTTTACCCTGTGACTGCTAAATTCATGGATCAGCTCTAGCAGACTTTTGGTGGAGTCTGTTGGGTTTTCCATGTAAAGTATCATGTCGTCTGTGAAAAGTGAAAGTTTGACTTCATCTATGACAGTTTTAATGCCTTTTATTTTATTTTGTTGTCTGATTTTGGGTGCTAGGACTTCCAACACTACGTTATACAATAGTGGTGAGAGTGGACATCCCTGTCATGTTCCTGATCTCAGGGGGAAAGCTCTCAGGTTTTCCCCATTGAGGATGATATTAGCTGGGGACTTTTCATAGATGGTTTTTATGATGTTTAAGTATGTTCCTTCTATCCCAACTTTCTTGAGGGTTTTTATTAAGAAAGGATGCTGTATTTTGTCAAATGCTTTTTCTGCATCCATTGACAGCATTATCTTTTCTTTTATGAATGTGATATATCACATTGTTTGAATTGCAAATATTGAACCAGCCCTGCAGCCCATGAATGAATCCCACTTGATCATGGTGTATAAATCTTTTTATATGCTGTTGAATTTGATTTGCTAGTATTTTGTTGAGAGTTTTTTCATCCATATTCATCAAAGATATTGTCCCGTAGTTCTCTTTTTTTGCTGATTGTCTGTCTGGTTTGGGAATCAAAGTAATGCTGGCTTCATAGAATGAGTACAGAAGTTTTCCTTCCACTTCTATTTTTGGAACTACTTGAGAAAGATAGGTATTAACTCTGCTTTAAAAATCTGGTAGAATTCCCCAGGGAAGACATCTGGTCCAGGACTCTTATTTGTTGGGAGAGTTTTGATAACTGATTCAATTTATTCACTAGTTATGGAACTGTTCAAATCTTCTATTTCTTCCCATTTGAGTTTTGGTAATGTGTGGGTGTTTAGGAATTTGTCCGTTTCTTCCACATTGTCCAATTTGTTGGCATATAATTTTCCTAGTATTCCCTGATAATTGCTTGCATTTCTAAGGGATTGGTTATAATAAATCCATTTTCATTCGTGATTTTGTCTTTTTGGGTTCTCTCTCTTTTCTTTTTGAGAAGCCTGGCTAGAGGTTTATCAATTTTGTTTATTTTTTCAAAAACCAACTCTTGGTTTCATTGATCTGTTCCTTTTTTTGGATTCTATATTGTTTATTTCTGCTCTAATATTTATTATTTCTCTTTTTCTGTCTTTGCTGTTCTGTTTCTAGTTCCTTTAGGTGTGCTGTTAGATTTTGTATTTGGGACTTTTCTTGTTTCTTGAGATAGGCCTGGATTGCAATTTATTTTCCTCTTAGGAATGCCTTTGCTGCATCCCATACTGTTTGGATTGTTGTATTTTCATTTTCATTTGTTTCCATATATGTTTAAATTTCTTTTCTAATTGCCTGGTTGACCCATTCATTCTTTAGTAAGATGTTCTTTAACCTCTCTGTTTTGGGGGGTGTTCCAGACTTTTTCCTGTGGTTGATTTCAAGTTTCATAGCACTGTGATATGAAAGTGTGCATAGTATGATCTCAATTCTTTTATATATATTGAGGGCTGTTTTGTGATCCAGTATGTGATCTATATTGGAGAACGTACCATGTGCACTCTAGAAGAAAGTTATATTCCACTTCTTTGGGATGTAGAGTTCTAAATATATGTCAAGTCCATCTGGTCCAATGTATCATTCAGGGCCATTATTTCTTTACAGATCTTCTTTTTAGATGATCTATACAATGCTGTAAGTAGAGTATTAAAGTCCCCTGCAATTAACACATTCTTATCAATAAGATTGCTTGTGTTTGTGATTAATTGTTTTATATATTTGGTTGCTCCCGAATTCGGTGCATAGAAATTTATAATTGTTAGCTCTTTCTGATGGATGAACCCTGTAATTATTATATAATGTCTTTCTTCATCTCTTGTTACTGCATTTACTTTAAAGTCCAGTTTGTTTGATATAAGTATAGCTACTCCAGCTTTCTTTTGACTTCCAGTAGTATGATAGATATTTCCCCATCCTCTTACTTTTAATCTGAAGGTGTTCTCAGGTCTATAATGAGTCTCTTGTAGACAACAAATAGATGGATCTTGTTTTTTAATCCATTCTGATACCCTATGTCTTTGATTGGAGCATTTAGTCTATTTACATTCAGTGTTATTGAAAAATATGGGTTTAGAGTCATTGTGCTCTCTGTAGATTTCATGGTTGTAGTGATGTCGCTGGTACTTTGTGGTCCTTGTAACATTTCACTCATAGAGTTCCCCTTAGGATGTCTTGAAGGGCTGGTTAATGGTGATTAATTCTTTCAGTTTTTGTTTCTTTGGGAAAACCTTTACCTCTCCTTCTATTATGAATGACAAGCTTTCTGGATAAAGGATTCTTGGCTGCATATTTTTCCTGTTCATCATATTGAAGACTTCCTGCCATTTCTTTCTGGCCTGCCAAGTTTCAGTAGATAGGTCTGCTACTACTCTTATGTGTCTACCTTGTATGTTAAAGCCCATTTATCCCTATCTGCTTTCAGAATTCTCTTTAACCTTGTATTTTGCCAGTTTCACTATGATATGTCATGCAGAAGATCGATTCAAGTTATGCCGGCAGGTAGTTTTCTGTGCCTCTTGATTTCAATGTTTGTTTCCTTCCCCAGATTGGGGAAGTTCTCAACTATGATATGTTCAAATGCAGCCCCTTTCTATCTTCTTCTTTGGGAATTTCTATGATATAGATATTGTTCTGATTATTGCATCACTTAGTTCTCTAGTTCTCCTTTGCTGCTCCTGGATTTTTTTATCTCTCTTTTTCTCAGCTTCCTCTTTTTCCATAATTTTATTTTCTAATTTACCTATTCTCCCCTCTGCCTCTTTAATACATGCTGTGGCTGCCTCCATTTTATTTTGCACCTCATTTATAGCCTGTTTAAATTCATCATGACTATTTTTATGATCCTTGATCACTGCAGCAATAGAGTCTTTGTTGTCTTTTATGATTTTTTCAAGCCTAGTGATTAATTTAATAACTATTATTCTAAATTCTTGTTCAGTTGTGTTGTTTATATCTGTTTTGATCAATTTTTTAGCTGTCACTTTTCCTGGAATTTCTGAGGAAGAAACTTTTTCTGTTTAATCATTTTGGCTAGTTTTCTGTCCTTTATGAGTTTTAAATGCTTGTTATCTGCTCTGCACCTGCAAGCGCTGGTATATTAAATATATATATATATATATTATATATATATATATATTATATATATAGGAGAGGGGGAGGGTGTCATACACTGTCCAGGGCCTGGCCATTCAGGAGTTTTATTTATTTATTTTTTTTGGAATGTGTTACCTGCTGTCTGTTGTTGTGACTTTGGTTTTTTCATTTCCCTACTGGTAGTGATGTTTTGGAGCCTCCACCAGGTGTGCTTTGATTAGTTCCTTGAGGTAACCCTGGAAAGGAAAACAAACAGAAAAACAGGAAACAAAAACAGGCAAACACACAGACAAATAAAACAAACAAACTAATAAAAACAAAAAAACATCCAAAAGCAAAAACAGCAACACCAGCACAAGTAAAGAGCAGGGTGGAGGCAGTGCTGATGGAAGAGCACATATAAAGAGAGAAATGACAGGGGCAGGGAAAAAGAAAAAATAAACTTGGACCAGGCAGAGATACTAAAAGGCTTAATCCAGAGAGAGAGAAAGGAAAATAAGGAAAGAGGGAGGGAAAAATAAACAAAGTTAAAGTTATCCAGACAGAGAAACTATATGGCTTGTTTATTCCAGAGTGAAAGGAAAGGAAAGGAGATGTAGAACATGTATCGAGAGAATGGATTAAATATGTATGTTTAAGCAAACCAATAACCAGAGTAACCAGACTGGAGGAGGGAAGATATAAGAAGGAGTAAAGGGAGAATATATCTAAATAACAGTCCTAGAATTGATCCATGCAATGCTGCAGCACTGGTCTGGAGGAGGGGACCCTCTGTTTCCTCAGTGTCTGTCTTGCTCCAGTAGATATGCAGTTACCCCCACACAGAGGGGCCTGGTTTGGTGTAGGTGGTCCGCCTCCACTGTGGGCCTTGTGGACTGATCCTTGAGGCTCCGCCTTGATGGTGGTGGGGAGAAAAATGTCAACCCCCCCCCTCCCGGTCTCCTTTCCACCAATGGGTAGACTCAGTTTGAGCTGTCCTCTACTGTTTTGCAGGCCCAGATGGACTGTCTTTCTTGGTCCGCCTACTCCTGTGGCCCACCACTTGGCTGGGATTTAAAGTCCTGCTCCTTGCGCTCTGGCACTGGAGAAGTGCTTCCCTATGCCCTCCAATATGTGGTCCAGGCTAGTTTTGTCCTGTGTTGCAGCACTTCAGGGGAGGGGATTGGTTTCTCCTGCGGAGGACTGGGCCCCTGACCTACCACCAAACCCTGAGGTGGCTCCCTTCCTCCCCAGGTGCGTGAACAGGGCAGCCGGCCCCAGTCTGAAGAAATCCCTGCAGGTAGAGATGGGATCCCTCTCTGTCCCAGTCTGAGGTT
>CM053567.1:86390504-86428473 GCA_028646485.1 Cryptoprocta ferox | reverse complement strand
TATGGGGAGACAGGAGAGTTTTTCCTCCCTTAGAGATGGTTCTAGGTGCGTTTTCCGTCTCTCTTTCTCTTCCCCTGGTCTCTCCGAGGCACAGCGCGCTCTCCCTGTGTTGGGCTCGGGGGCTCCTTCCCCTGCACCACCGGGACCGCCCGTCCCCTAATTTCCCAGATCACAGTCACTCACTCAGGCATCTTTGAGGTTGTCTTCTTTCTGGCGTCTGTTTCTTCTTTCCCCCAGTTGCAAATCCAAGTTTTATCCCTTCAGTCCTTCTCAATTCAATCCATACGGGTGTGCGCGGATTACAGAGCTCCCTGCTCTTCCGCCATCTTGTCCTCCTCCTCAACTTCCATTGCTAAATCAATTTTCAAAGTGGTAATTTCCTTCTTCTGAGACCATTTACCATCTTTACCTTCTTTCTTCTACCTCTTCGAATCAAATTCTTATGTCACTGAAATTTATTGTGTGACTATGTCGAACAGATCAAAGCAACATAAACTATTAAATGATGTCACTTTTCACAAAGAGGAGCTTTAGAATGCAAATGAATTGATTGGTCTTTGACATAACGCATAAAATAGATGATTTGATTGCAAAAATCTGATGGTATTTCCCAATTGACAGAAACTCCTGCTGCATCATTCAGTCAGTCAGAAGATGTATACAGTCAGAATTCATCACTTCACTAAATCGGTAAACATTGATGAAATGCCAGCTCTGTGCTGGAGAGTATACTAGATAATGAGATAAAAAGCTTTAAAAAATGCTCATTAGACAAGTTAGTTTAGTGGTAACAACAAACCAACCAACAGTTATTGCACATCAACAGTAAGTATATAAAACATATGCAAATAGGGTATCTCAGGAACTCAGAAATTGTGCACTAACTCAGAATTGCCTTCAGCAAGTGAAGAAGAAACATTGTGGAGGTGGCTATATGAGTAGAGGTTTGAAAGGAAAATAGAAGTTACATGAAATGGTATGAGGAATAAGATGGGGATGATATTCCAGTCATCATTTTTGTAACATGCTAGGATCTACAGGACACATTAATGAGGGAGCATGGGGCAAGCTGAGGACAAAGTAGAAGCTAACAGCACCCACCCCACACCCGCCAGGAGGGTTATGTGTGATATTTATGGAACCCTCCTGGCTCCCCAAGAACAGAGAAAAAGAAAGAAAGCAAATGATTGACTGATAGATCTCTCAGTCATGCAGGAAAAGAGTCTCTTTCAGTTTATGGATAACTCAGTAAACTGCAAGAAAAAGTTAATCTTATCCATAGCCTTATCTCCAGAAACCCATAGACTCTGTTTCCTGGAGCCCTAAGATCATTCTCATCAAGATGTAAGGAGGTTAAAATGCTTGCCATGGTGACGTGGTAAACAAAAGCAAATGAAAAATTAAATTCCCTTACGGCCTACAGCCCATTGGTAACTCCCTTGACACATGCAGAGTGACCTTCCTCTGGGAGCTCAGCCGCTTTAATGATGACACTTTGCTGGGGTAAAAGAATCTTGGCTTAATATTATCTTGCCCCTCCAGGATTCTGTGAGTCTTCTTAAACAAATAAATTTTCCTTTGCAAATCTTCTACATCTTTAACCCCCAAGTATATGTTGGCAGTTATACTCCAAGCATATGGCCCACATCTCTAGGGTCTCATGACCGAGGTTTTAATAAACAGTAATAAAGGACATTTTCCTAACCACAGCTAGATCCTCAAGGTCCTGGAAACTTTGTTTCCAAAATTCCTTAGAGACTTACACTGTCCCTAACCCTCTCCCAACCTGAGGGCATATAATCAATCACTCTTCAAAACCCCAGTGCAGCTCTTTCTGCCCACGGGTCGTGTCCCCGTGCTTTAATGAAATCATGCTACTTTGCCCTAAAGTTGTCTGCAAGAATTCTCTCTTGGCTGTCAGCTCCAAACCTCAACATCACCCCAAAAATCTCATCAATACCCCTGAAAGTAAGTTTTATAAAGTTGCTCAGTAGCCAACAGAGCCCCATTTATGGCAGAAAAATTACTAACAGTCACTTTTAAAAAGCTACATAATCTAATAATATAGAAAGTCCTTTGTATTTTCTGATAACGAATCTGTGTGTGTTAAACATAGTTCTAAAAACAGTTATTTTATTACTACCTGTGCAAATAAATAAGGAAAATCCACAGTATCTAGCCTCTATATATCTCCAGAATTTATTTTTACTTTGTTGATTTCAATTTTGGAATGATATCTGAATTTGAACTTAACAGAATTTATTTTATTACTACCTATAATGTCCCATGGCATGCTTTATTTCTAAGTATTCCTAAAGCTTAGAGCAATTGCAATTCTTCACAAGCTTCACATAAGAGGACATGAATATATTCCCATGGGAGCTAGTCTAATGCTTCTGCTCATTTCAGTAGAGTTGCCTTTAGGCTATGATAAATACTTTTTATTTCTGGCTTTTGACACCTCTGATAGTTATATTAGGTTTCCATCAGTTTTAACAAAGAATGATTGTGTTGAATTTTGAAAGCAGTTGAAATGGGAGAAGTTCATAACTAACTACAGAGACAGCTCTTTAAGTCCAAATAAATTTGTAGTTTTAGAATTACAGAAATAAAAATTCTCCAGACTACACTATATAACTAAGTCAGTGCATAAAACCTTTGCCATAGTCAGGAAGCTAGAATTTCAGAAAGCTGCCTATGGTTACAACAGCAATAGGTTAAGGACACCAGGCCTGAAAATGATCCCTGTCATCAAAAATATTCCTTTCTAAAAAAAAATTATTTCTTTTTGCTGTGTATATCAATATGAAGTTCATGTTGAAAAGGTATGTGGAAGAAGACTGGAAGAAGATCAATAATATATGAAATTCTAAGCTGTAAAGGGCAATGGGAGGTGTTGCTTATAAACTTGTTCATTCTATAAAGGAAGGAATTCTGGAAAGGTTATCGGATCAGTGTTAATGATCCCATAAACATGATCTCTCTAAAGTCAACTCCTTCATTTATTCAATTTCCCATATTTCCCAAATTATTCAATTTTCCCCATATTTAAGCTTCCTGATAAGATCAACAACAGAAATAAACAAGTATAATGCATTGCAGTTACACCACCTGTAAACGAAAACAGGCACCCAGAGGTCTCATAAGTCACTGCATTAAGGCATATTTAAGTGATTTGTCCTCTGGTTCAGTGTTAACCTCTCCACTAAACAACACCATCACACCTGATTAAAAAGAAAACAACCCACAGAGAGCAGAGAGATAATAGAAGAAAAAGCTTAATCCATATAAATAGATACATAAAAGAGCAAGGAAAAAAATCATGAATAACTTATGCCAGTCTTCATTTCCTTCCATGATTACCATGTAATCTCTGACAGCAACCAGCATATTGAGGTGATTCTTCAACCCTTGGAGTGAGTCAAATCTTGGCTCTTGCTGCACTCGGTGAGTCTGCATGCATTGTATTCCATTTTTCTCCATTAATATATATCAGGGCACATTGATAATTGAAGCAATTAGAGGTACTTTGTGGAATAATTGATTTCCAAAACTATACCTCCATTTTCATCTTATCAATAATATCATTATTTTCCCTTAATCATCAGGATCCATTTCCCAAGCCAATCCCTTTTTCTGCCTGTTTTGTTATGATCAGATGGAGTCCAAAATGGCCCCATTACTATATATATCGACAACTCCTTCAGTGTAACAATTGATTTACCCTGGTTAATTATGTCTCCTTTGGATGCCAAGACCTGCATGTAAACTAAGTACAAAACAGTAGAGATAGAAAACAACAAAAAA
Organism: Cryptoprocta ferox; assembly: GCA_028646485.1. Classification (NCBI taxonomy): domain Eukaryota; kingdom Metazoa; phylum Chordata; class Mammalia; order Carnivora; family Eupleridae; genus Cryptoprocta; species Cryptoprocta ferox. The sequence continues at coordinate 86,424,666 of CM053567.1, read as the reverse complement.
TTTCAAGTCGCTCATCAGGTGTAGTAGACCCAGATGCCGCTCCCATTTTCTTGGTTTGGGAATCATACACATTGATCATAGAAGAGAGATCATTCCATAGTGTATTTCAGAACAGTATGGTTAAGTTGCAAGATGCTTTTGAGTGCTGACACTGTAACTGAGTTTTCAAGAGGCTCTGCTACCATTCCATAACGGTGGTTGCTTCTAGGCTAGTGTGCTACACAGTACAGTGAATCCTTTGAACACAAGCTCATTTTCCATATAAAACAAAGCCCATCTTTGGAACACTATTGTGTGGAACATGGTGTGTTAATTATTTATAAGGTCTGTAATTGTTTCCAGGAGAATTGTGTTGGTGAGGAAGACTAATAAAGATAAAGAATAAGGGAAAATTACTGTGACCACCTTGATAGAAAGGGACGAATATACTTGACTTGACACTCAATGACTGTTTAGTCTCCTTAAAATACATTATTTGGCGAATTTATTATGCATCATTAAAGCTAGCAGATTAGACACTTAGCAGTAGTCACCAATGAGATCACCAATGAGAGAGAAAAATTCTTATTGTTGATCCAGTGCATAATCTCTATTCCTGTCACGACAGCAAATTGAATGCACCGTATCTGATCAGCCATTAAGGTGGCAGGAGAAATATTATTTCTGTCAGGAAACCATACTGTTGACCTGATTATTAAGATGTCCATAAAGATATGAAACATATAGAAACAATCATGTTCATAGCCTGGATGCCTTTTGTGAGATTTATCTGCATATATCTACCTACCTTTTCTATTATTGATTTATGCAAGTATCTGATAATTCATGAAAACAAATAACCAACATCGAAAAAATCACTCTAGATATAAACCTCCAATTGTAAACTTTCTTTCTTGGTAATGAGGACATCCAATGTACTCCTTGAAGTCCCTGACCCACTTGTCATTCAGAACTGCCTGAAAATGGGACTGACTGACAGTAGTTGTCATTTTATATCAAGGAATTTCTGGACTTTCAATCTTATTTATCTAAGGGCATTATTGAATCTATTTTTCATCTACATCTTTGATCATTAGAACCATTCTCAGAAAATCAAGAAAGCATGTTTATATAATATGTCTAGTATATACACTCATATCAGCGAGTTTATTCTACTCTAAAATTGTAATCCCATGTTCTAGAAACTTCAGAATCCATTTGTACACACATTGTTCACTTTATTCCTCTGATCCATGATGAAACCTTGCATTTATTTAGTACGGAAGACTTTCATTAAGGTACAACTTAATAATTAGCCCACTGTACCATTTTAATTTCCAGACTCTAATTTAAATCTGGAATAAATGAAAGGTGACATAGAAAGACCTGACTTGTCTTGAAAAGCAATACCTTGGGTGATTCATCAGTCAGAGAGGGAGATTGGCTTATTCCAGCAAGAATCCCTACCTTGGTAGGGACTGGGTATTTCAACGTACTCTGAGTCATCTACATTTTCTAAATGATTATTATGGTATTGGGGTCCATCTATTTCTATACATTTTCTGACTTTCACTAAAGATACCTAGCAAGTTGAATCTGCATCAAAATTCACAACCCCACAAAATGCGACTTGGAATCTCATTTTAAAGTACAGCAACCCTATTGTTATAAGAGAGAAAATAATTCTTTTATGTGAATCAGAGAAACCCTTACTTCTTTGAACTTTGCTTTGAGATGAGGAATTAAAAACTGGTACACTATATTTTCTTTTTTCTTTTAAATGATTTTCCTGGTTAATTAAAGAATCCAGACTTCCCAGAGTCTTTCCATTCCCTGTACAACCCCTAATGATTTTTATTTTTCAGCAAAGATTTGGTGACCAAGTCTGGCCTTCAACACCTTATAACACTTAATGACAGGTACCCATCGTTGATAATCTAACTAAACACAGGGTTTAATGGACTAACTTTCCCCTCATTTTAATACCTTCCAGACTAATAGCAAATTCCAAATTTACATTTTTTTGAGAATCTGTGGCTGACAGCTGTTATACCAGTGACTCATTTATTTAATGCTTTTAGTTGTTAGCCACAGTACTGTGCTAGCTATTTAAAACTGTAGCTACCTTATGAAATCACTAAGAAGGTGGAAGCTCTCAAACAAATAGAATCCACACTGCAGAAGTGGGCCACTGAGGGTACTATCTGCGGGCTGACAGTTAAGAAGTTGCACAACTATGAAGTGCTGTTTACAGAATCAACTGTCATCTGCCAAGAGGAAGCTGCCAAATTGAGGGAAGCAATTTCTAAGATCAGGACATCAGTACCATAGCTGCTGGATCTCAAGTCACATTTGTCTTCTATAATCAGCATCTTCAAAGTGGATGCTTTTATCTTCATGTAACTTAATCCTTCCTCAAAATTTGATGTCTGAATCTAAGCCACGCCTAAAATATTAATTAGAAAAAGGTCCAGGAAATGTAGTTTTACCCTGCAGATTCAACTCCTCTACTACAAGTTATGTTTAAAAGGGATCAAAGTAAATAGTGAGTCAACCAATCCATATTATCAATATAAAACTGGGCTTTTAAATTATTGTCACTTATTGCATCTTTTATAAGCTTTGTAATTTATATGCACACATTTTAAAGTGCTTTGTTTGTGGAATAGTATATAGTTTGTGAATGAAAGGAAAAGAGAAAAGAATAAATGTATTTTTATGGATATTAAGACTATTTTTAGGTAGGCCTTTGTTAATTATTCAAAGGAAATAGAAATAACAATGCATGGTCAATTAGAAGAATCAGTAAATAAGAGCATATTATTTTTTAACCTGATTCATAATTTGATGTAAACAAAGTCCAGAATAAAAGTGTGTCATATTCTCTAATGATTTCTAGCATTTTCATATTTTATACTTACAGTTTCATTACATCATTAATAATTACTCAAAATTATTTTCTTTATTAATAATAAAAAGTGAAGAAATCTGTCTACAGTGTTATATTCAATAAACTTTAACAAAGTATTGCCAAAGGCTTATATAATAAAAATGCTGTTTCAGTTTGTTAGAGGAGAAGATGGAAAAATAAGTCAAGGGTAAATAAGGGTCATAAAAGAGATAAAATATAAAATTCATAGAATAACCAAAACAGAATACAGAACTGTTTCAGAAAATATTAGGGGAAAATAGATAAGAAAAGCAAAAAGGAAAAGATAATAACACAAGATAATATGGAAAGATAATAGTTTGAGAAAAGGCTTTCAAGTATTTTAAATGTGGCCTTGATAATTTATCAAATGGGAAGAAAGTGAACAATATTGACTCTGTAGACAGAAGTAAAATCTATCTGTGAAAGAATACGTAAGAATATATTTTGAACTTAACAAATTACGTTATATATGTGTGTGTGTATTTATTTATACTTTATATATGTAATGTTTATATGTGAAATATATATACATATATATAAAATGAAAAAGAAAAGTATCTATAAATATATTTTACAGAAGGAGAAATGGAAGAGATTTCTTAATTAACATAAAATAATGGGAAATATTGGGAACTAGTACTATCCTAAGGAAACACAATTTCTAAGTTCAGAGCAATCTACTACTCTCTCCTGCCCCCTGTCTCCTTAGCAAGACTTATATTAGAAAAGAATTATTCCATTTGATGTCAGGATATATCAGCCTACATTTGGAGAGTTTGCATACTCATAATTTTTAATGGCAAACTAGTATAACTTACCATTGTCTTCGGAGTGCGTCTCATTATTAATTGTATGAAGGATTCACCACAAACTTCTGTGATGAATATGAATGATACTTTACATTGATTTAATCCCTTTCAGAAAATGTTTTGCTATAAATTATCATATATAATTCTCACAACAATGTCTTCCTGTTCCATTTACCAAACCAAGGGTAATCTCTAGAACATTTCTTATTCGTTCACATTTATTAATAACAAAACATTCTACTGAAATGTTTTAAATTTTTGTTTCAAATAGTCCAATCCCCTTCTATTTTACCAAAGTTCCAAATTAAGATTAATGGCTTTTCCTCAACTATTCTTATGCTGCTAATTTTCATATTATTAGGACTCATAAGCATGTTTCAAGTTATTGGAGGTTCTCACTAGTCATTAAAAAAAAGTACAGGGCACCTGGGTGGCTCAGTTGGTTGAGCGTCCAACTTTGGCTCAGGTCATGATATTGTGGTTCATGAGTTCAAGCCCCATGTCAGGCTCTGTGCTGACAGCCAGCATCTGGAGACTACTTTGGATTCTGTGCCTCCCTCTTTCTGCCCCTACCCTGCTCATGCTCTGTATCTCCCTCTCAAAAATAAATAAACATTTTGTAAAAGTAGTTTTATTTTACAAAAGTGATCTAAATTAACTTGAAGAGCCTACTGCTACTATTGTAACTATGGAAGAAAAAATAATGAAGTTGGAACATACCAAATTATGGTAATTTATTTCCATTCAGGAAAACTTAGAGTCTTATATATGGTAAGGCAGAAGAGCAGAAAGGAAAAAAAAAAGAAAATATAGATAATTGAAGTACAACTGCTATTCATTTACTAATTAAACTCCTTAAAAATCTCACAATGTATTTTTTGACCTTATATATGCAGCAGTTGAAATCAAGGAGGAATACAAACTATGTATCAAGTGCTATAATTTTGAGGTTTGAGGATGCAATTCTGATTTCAGTATGCAAAACACTTTGAAGATGAAAATATGATTAGGATATGAAACCTATTGAAGGAGTCCTGTGTGTTTCAACATGTCAGGTATTCCCCCATTTAGGACTATTACCTCAGCATCTAACACTTGTCTTGGAATTTTCATTTTTTAACAAAGTATTTTATTAGTAATTAATCAAAATAAGTTGCAAATGGGTTTTTTTTATTTAGAACTCTGCTTTGTACTTTGAATTTTTCCATATTCTCAGTGTGGCATGAAACATATGTGCAGTAGAGTTCTTATTTTAAAACATGGTTAAGTTGGAGAGACACCAGCAGTAACTCATCTCTCTTTTTTTCACACTTCACAGATGAAATATAACTAAAGTCACTCCTTCAAGGACATAATGCAGTGTGCTCACTGGTAAAATGAACAACAGTTGGATATGAAGGGCCAAGGACAGCTACCGCCACATGCTCTCAAGTAGTTTTCAGGGGAATTCGGTATTATTGGCCTTCATCACTGGTGTACCAGACATTTGTGAAGTGATTCATGCTGTAACTCGATACATTCATTAAGCCACAAGACAGATGATCAGTGGGAACTCTGAGAAATTATTAAATGCAAATGTGAAATTTGTGTAGGAAATAGTGCTTAAATAGTCCTGCCATTAAGCCCATGAAGACTAATCTGAATGTTTCATGAAAGTTCACATTTGTGTGTGTATATGTGTGCACATCCTTTCTTTTCTTTTTGGTAAATGGTAGGAGTAGATTAGCTGGATTCCTTAGTGATTAAATTTTATTAAACTGCCAAACTCTTTCCCAAAGTGTTCACAGAATTTTATACTCCTATTAACAGTGTAAAAATTCCCAGTACTTCTACATCCTCACCAATACTTAGTACATATTGTCGGTCCTTTCATTTAGCCATTCTAGAAGGTGCATTGTAATATATTATTGTGGTTTTAATTTGCATTTCTGTAATGACTAAGATGTTGAGCATCTTATGTGATTTGCCATATGTATACCACATTTTCATTTGTTGATTTGTTATTCTTATATCAGATATTGATGTACATTCTATTGAAGTAATCAGCCCATTTATATTGGATTGTTTTTCTCTTTGTAGTGAGTTTTGAGAGTTCTTTTTATATTCTGGATACCAATTCATTACATGATATGTCTGTGTAAATATATTGACCTGCCCCTTCCCTATCTGCCCCTTCCTGCTCATGCTCTATATCCCTCCCTCTTTCAAAAACAAATAGACATTTAAAAAATTTTTAAAAACATTGATGAAGACTATTTATAATGATTTATTTTATTATAAATAAAGGCTTTGACTTTGGTATTACATCTAAGAAAATTCTGCCAATTCAAGAGCACAAAAATTTTTCTGTTTACTTCTAGAGGATAATCTTGGTGACAATTGACATCTCATTAATATTGAATATTCCTGCTTTTAAGGTGGAGGTGTTTTGCCCATTGATTTTTCTTAATGTTTCTGCTGCATCCTCTGCTTTAAGATTTTGCTTGTGGGTCAGTGGCTGTGTGAGGGTCTTATTCACACTCTTGCTACTTTTCTAGCTGTGAAAGGCTACCACAGGTGCCTGAATGCTGGCTAGTCATTGGTGGGGCAGGACTGTTCTGAACAAGTGTCGATTTCATGTAGTACCTTATGCTCTTGGACACTGAGCTGGGGTTTTCTCAGTGATTTTTCTGGTCCTCAGTTGGTAAGATATCACTTATGGCCTAGGTTCAGAACACTTTCCTATCCTTCCCCCATAGAAGAGAGTTTTGTTTTTCCCTTTCCTTTTTCCTTTCCTTTCCTTTCCTTTCCTTTCCTTTCCTTTCCTTTCCTTTCCTTTCCTTTCCTTTCCTTTCTTTTCCTTTCCTCCTGCATCATCTAATCTTCACTTATGTCCAGGGGACAACAGTGTTTGCTATTCTTCACCCAGCAGCTTAACTTGTAAATTCTGGATGGGAGAAGAATCAGCAGCAAGCTTCCTGCCTTTCCCCTAGTAGCACCCACACCCCTGTTTCAGGCCTACACATGATTGGAAAAATGTATTTGGTCTCCTGCCTTCCTCTCAGTCCTTTCCTTGAGCTTCCAGTAAAGATCTGTGAGGAAGATTTGTGGGGAAGGATCCCTTGTGTCTGAGGCTCCCAGGTTCCCTATACTTTCAGGCTAGCCCATGCTCGGCCTTTTGGAATTTGTTAAAAATTTAGCTTAACACATCTGAATCAGTTGCATGGTTCTGAAAAATGGAAGCCATGCTTGAAACCTGTTTCTTTTGGAAGTGCCTACTATTAAATTAATTAAACAATTAGACTGACATGGCTCCAATGCCATGGCAACTTATACAAGCAACCCAAATCTGAGCCTCTACATGCCTCAAAGTTAGGAAATCAAAGATGCTAAGGGCAATCAAAGCTAGATAGACTTTGTTATAGCCAATGGAATAATTTCCATTCTTTGTTTCTACACATTGTGTATCTATATGTGTCTCCAAGCTCCTGTATGCTGAGTGCTCCTAACAACTAATGGATTGACACTGTCAAGATTCAAACAGACTTTTGCACAAATAAACTCTTACAATTTTAATATGCCTCAGTTTATCTTTTAATAGCACCTTTTCTAAATTTCAGGATACTAGATAACCCTGCAATCTCAGCTCTTTTTTGGCTTCAAAGCAGTTATGAGTTTGTAGATCTTGCCTTTGTTATTGTTAAAGCTTTTTCCAGCTTTCTGTGTTCTATGTATAATTGTTAGTTCTTTCAACAAAAGAACTTAGTGGAGTTATATGGCACAGATTTTGTATCAGTTTCTTCAATGGTTCAGATAACTAGTTAATTCTAATAATGGTTTAAAATTTTCATACAGAAAAGCATTTGGAACTTTATTTTATTCAAAGTGAAATGCATGATATTATTGTTGTAAGTGCAGTTAAAAGCTTCAATATTAAAGTTTTGGTATTAAAGTTTCAATATAATGTACATATTTTTGTTTAGTTACAATATAAAAAATTGGTGAAGTACAATACACAATTAGAAAAAAAATATTCTTCCTACATAAGAAATCTACAGAGTAGAGAAGTACTTATTATAGGCTGAAGTGAACTCAAAATTCAATTGTATCCAAATTAGTTGCAATATTTATTGAATCAAAATAGAATTTTAAACATTTTAAGCATTGTTTTTAAATTGCATTTATATGATATGGATTAATTTAACTAGAGCATATTTGTAAATGAATCAGATGTACAAAAAGACACTTCAGGGTTGCCTGAGTGGCTCAGTGGGTTAAGAGATTAAGCGTCTGATTTTAGCTCAGGTCATGATCTCATGGTTCCTGATTCAAGTCCCACCTCGAGCTCTCTGCTGTCAGCAGGCAGACCGCTTCAGATTCTCTGTCCCCTTCTCTCTCTGCTTCTCCCCACTCTCTTTCAAAAATAAATACGCATTAAAAAAAAAGAATACCTATGGTTTCCCAGCAACCCAACTTCATGAAACATTCAATGGAGTCATAGAAACAAGTTACTTGATGAGTTTGAGCCTCTAAAATATTTTTTCAAGAAGGTATTAACTAATAAAATAATGAGAAATATTTCTACACATAAATGTTAAAAATAACAGAAATGAAATTATTCTCCATTTGGCAACATCACTGTGAGATTATTTGGTATTTTAGCATGTGTACACAGAACATTATATCAATTAAAAATATTATGGTCAAAATAGGAAGAAGCAGAGTCATTAATAATTTGAAATTAACTAAACATAGAGGGCAACTGTGAAGATTTTAGACTATTTTAGTAAATATTAAACCTACTGAAACTATGTTAAAAAGCATTCTTCAAATACATAGCAGTAGCAAGATGTTTGCAAAGTAATGGAATAAGAATTTGATTATAATATCTGAATAATACTAAAAGAAATTCTTCTCTTTTTGTTTTTTTTAATTTATTTGGATACCAATATTTCAAGTTTTTATTTAAATTCTAGTTCATTGACATACAGTGTAATATTGGTTTCAGGAGTAAAATTTAGTGATTCATCACTTACATACAACATCCAGTTCTCATTGTAACAACTGCTCTCTTTAATACCCATCACTCATTTAGTCCAGTCCCCCTGCACCTCCCCTTCAACAACCCTCAGTTTGTTCTCTATAGTTAAGAGTCCTTTATGGTTTGCCTCTGTCTCTTTTTGTTTTCCTTCCCCTATGTTAATCTGTTTTGTTTCTTGAATTCCTCATGAGTGAAATCATATGGTATTTTCTTTCTCTGACTAATTTCACTTAGTATAATACACTGGGTCCATTCACATTGCTGCAAATGGCAAGATTTCATTCTTTTTGATGACTAAGTAATATTCTATATTCTATATATATACATATACACACATATACAAATATACAGTGTGTGTGTGTATATATATATATATATATATATATATATATATATATATCTCACCTCTTCTTTATCCAATTTATCAGTTGATGGACAATTGGCTATTTCCTTAATTTGGCCATTATTGATAATGCTGCTATAAATATCGGGGTGCATGTGCCCCTTTGAATCAGTATTTTTGTATCATTTGGGTAATACCTAGTATTGCAATTGATGACTCATAGGATAGTTCTATTTTTAACTTTTTGAGGAACCTCCATACTGTTCCCAGAGTGGCTGCACCAGTTTGCATTTCCACCAATAGTGTAAGAAGGTTTCCATTTCTCCACATCCTCACCAACATTTGTTGTTTCCAGTGTTGTTAATTTTAGCTATTCTGACAGGTGTGAGGTTGTATCTCGTGGATTCAATTTGTATTTCCCTGATGTTGAGCATCTTTTCATGTGTCTGTTAGTCATCTGGATGTCTTCTTTGTAAAAATGTCTATTCATGTCTTCTCTCTATTTCTTCACTAGATTATTTGTTTTCTGGGTGTTGAGTTTAGTAAGTTCTTTCTAAATTTTGGATACTAAGGCTTTATCAGATATCAAATATCTTCTGCTATTCCATAGGTTGCCTTTTAGTTCTGTTGATTGTTTCCTTCTCTGTGCAGAAGGTTTTAACCTTGATGAGGTCCCAATAGTTCATGTTTGCTTTTGTTTCCCTTGCCTCTCGCAACATGTCTAATAAGAAGTTGCTACAGCTTAGTCCAAAGAGGTTGCTGCCTGTGTTCTCCTCTAGGATTTTTATGGTTTCCTGTCTCACATTTAAGTCTTTCATATATTTTGAATTAATTTTTGTCCATGGTATAAGAAATGGTTCCGTTTCATTCTTCTGCATGTTGCTGTCCAGCTTTTCTAACACCATTTGTTGAAGGGACTGTCTGTTTTCCATTGTATATTCTTTCCTTCTTTGTCAAAGGTGGGTTGACCAAAAAGTTGTGGGTCCATTTCTGTTTTTATTAATTTTTTTCCATTGATCTGTATGTCTGTTTTTGGACCAGAACCATACTGTCTTGATGGCTACAGTTTTGTAATATAGCTTGAAGTCCAGAATTGTGATGCCTCCAGTTTTACTTTTCTTTTTCAAGATTGCTTTGGCTATCTGGGGGCTTTTGTGGTTCCATACAACTTTAGAATTGTTTGTTCTATCTTTGTGAAAAAAATAAAGTATTTGATAATGATTGCATTAAATGTATAGATAGAATGATTTGGGTAGTATAGATATTTTAACAATATTTGTTCTTCCAATTATGAGCATGGAATGTTTTTCCTTTTCCTTATGTCCTCTTCAATTTCTTTCATAAGTGTTCTATAGTTTTCAGAGTACAGCTGTTTTACCTCTTTGGTTAGGTTAATTCCTAGGAATCTGATGGTTTTTGGTGCAATTGTAAATGGGATCAATTCCTTGATTTCTCTTTCTTCTACTTTATGTTTTTTAATTAATTGATTTATATATTTGAGTGTCACAAGTTAGGGGCATAAATATTTATAATTGTTAGATGTTCCTGGTGGATAAATCCTTTTATTATAATATAGTACCCTTCTTCATCTCTTGTTATGGTCTTTGGTTTAAATTAGTTTATGTTTGGCTATTGCTGTTTTCTTTTGATATCCATTAGCATGATAAATGGTTCCCAACCTGTCACTTTCAATCTGGAGGTGACTTTAGGTCTAAAATGAGTCTCTTTTAGGCCAAATATAGATGGGTCTTTTTTTTTTTTTAAATCTATTTTGATGCCTTATGTCTTTTGACTGGAATATTTAGTCTATTTACATTCAGAGAGATTATTGATAGATATGTATTTAATGCCATGTATTACTTATAAAGTAATTGTTTCTGGAGATTTTTTCTGTTCCTTTCTAGGCTTTATCGCTTTTGTTCTTTCTTTCCCACTCAAGGAGTGACCTTTAATATTTCTTTGAGGGCTAGTTTAGTGGTCATGAACTCCTTTAGTTTTGTTTGTCTGGGAAACTGTTTATGTTTCTTTGTGGCAGTCTGAATGGCAGTCTTACTGGATAGAGTATTCTTGGTACATATTTTTCCCATTCATCAGATTGAATATATCATGCCACTTCCTTTTGGCCTGCCAAGTTTCTGTAGAGAGATCTGCTGCTCACTTTGTCTTTCCTTGTAAGTTAGAGATTCCATTTCCCTTGCTGCTTTCAGGATTATTTCCATATATCTGTATTTTGAAAATTTTACTATGATATTTTTGGTGTTGCCTGCTTTTGTTGATTTTAAGGACAGCTCTCTGTGCTTCTTGGATTTCGATGTCTGCTTCCCTCCTCAGATAAGGGAAGTTTTCAGCTATAATTTGCTCAAATATTGACCTCTGTCCTTTCCCCTCTCTCTTCTTCTTCTGGGAGTCCTATAATATGAATGTTATTATAGTTTATGAAGTTGCTGAGTTCCCTAAGTCAACATTCGTGATTCCACATTTTTCCCCTCTTCTTTTCAGCTTCATTATTTTCCATGATTTTATCTTCTATATCATTTATTCATTCCTCAGCTTCTACCATCCTTACAGTCATTACATTCAGTCAGTTTTGCATCTCAATTATAGCATTTTTCTTTTATTTTGGCCTGACTAGTTTTAAGTCTTCTATCTCTGCAGTAAGGGACTCCCTGGTGTCTTTTTTTTAAATATTTATTTATTTTTGAGAGAGAGCATGAGTGGGGGATGGGCAGAGAGAGAAGGAGACACAGAATCTGAAGCAATATCTAGGCTCTGAGCTGTCAGCACAGAGCCTGATGTGGGGCTTTGAACCCACAAACTGTGAGATCATGACCTGAGCTGAAGTCAGATGCTAAACCTACTGAGCCATCCAGGTGCTCCTCCCTGGTGTCTTTTATGATTTTCTCAAGCCCAGGTAGTATCTTTATATTTATTTGAAATTCTGATTCAAACATAATAGTTACCTTTGTTTTGATTCGATATCTGGCTGTTATCTCTTCTTGTTCTTTCTTTTGGGATGAATTGCTCTGTCTTAGCATTTTGTCTAGGTCTCCGACTTTTCTGTGTTAAGAAATCCTGTTCTGTTGTCTGCTCCTGAGAATAACAGCTGTATTAAGAAGACGTCATATATTGCCCAGAGCCTAGCGCTTCAGGAAGTGTTTCTGGTATACACTATGTGCACTCAGCCATTGTATTTTAGCTACTCTTTCTTTCAGGTCAGTCTTCTGAAGAGTATTTTTTTCTTTTCCTGCAATGGGAACTGTTTGGACCTTGTCCACTGTGTAGCAAGTTTTAATTAGGTGTGCTTTGGTCTGCTTGTTAAAAGAGGCTAGATCCTATTTCCCCTAGAGCTGAAGCTTTGCAGCACTCTATGGTCAGCAGACTTGATAGGTGTGGGGCGGTTTGGGCTGGTCTTCTGTGGGAGAGGCCCACTCCTGCTCTGACTCTCAGGCTCACTTTCCCTAATGAAAAAGCACATGCAAAGCATGGGTGTTGGGGGCTTGGTGTAAGCATCTCAAGTCTCCACTGTGGGCGCTGTGCTATTCACAGAAGTCTGTCCATGCTGGTGAGTGGGGGTAAAAATGGCATCAGCCAGCTCTGTCATCCTTGGAGGGAGGAGTTCACACTTGCCGTTATTCAGGAAACCCTCACAGAAGAGCAAACAATCTCCCCTTGTGTGTGCCAGACTTCCCTCAGATCTCTGTCTGTGTCTGAGCATGTGCCTGTCCATAGGCACAGTGCTCCTGTGATTTATCTCAGGTGCACGGGTTAGGTTTCAAAACTCCAAATTTTAGGGACTAAGCTGGCACAGACTCTGCATGGTGTTGACCTGTGCTGATCCTTTGGGGGAGGGCCTTGTCACATCCTGGCTGGTGCTGATATCTCCCAGAAGGGCAGTTGCACAAAAGCACAGGGGTTGGAGTTTATGGTAAAGTGTACCAAAAAGCTGGCCTCTAGGTTACCTGTCCTTAGCAGGTGCCTCTCCTTGTATGCTAAAAAACAGTGCAGCTCAATGGCACCTGCTGGCTCTTTTGTCCATATAGAGGCAGTACCACCTCTCCCAAATACACTCCAAAAAGGGAATCATCTCCCCCAGTGCAACCAGGGGATTCTTAGACCACGCTGTCTGCTCCCAGGCCTCTGCCCTCATTCTCCACAGAACCACCTTTGCACCTGCCAGGCTCCATTCTGGTAATGGCACAGATTTCTAAAACTTCAGATTTTGAGTTCTTCTACTTGTAAAAACTTGTGATTAGCTGCTCCTCGTTTTCCCCATCAATGGTTATGGGGATTTTGTTATTGTTGTTGTTGTTGAATCCCCTGCACTCTTCTCTCTCTCTGTCTCTCTCTTCCTCTCTGTCTCTCTTCCTCTTTTTCTCTCCCTGATGAGGACTCCCCCACCTCTGGAGCACCAGTGATTCTTTTCTCCCCTAAATCATGTCTCCACACCTGCTACCTTCCATGATGTGGCATCTCTCCTCCTCTAGTTGTACTGTGTGTTCTCTCAGTCCACAGATCAGTTTCCTGGGTGTTCAGAACGATTTGATATTTATCTAGCTATGTTGGAGGGAGGAGGCAAGGATAAGGCAGGTCCTCCTACTACTCCACCATCTTAACTCCTCCCCCTTATTCTTCTTATTGCATTTGATCAGGTAATCAGATTAGGAAGTTCTGTTTTGTTTTGTTTAAATGTACATTATATATTTTTAATTTTAGAAAGCATTTTAATTTATAATGTATTTTTAACAGAATAATTCTACCTATTCATCAAAACTATAAAACCACTTTTGCTCAGTTAATAAACATTACTAAAATATAATTTTGGGGCATCTAAGTGGCTGAGTTAGTTAAGCATCTGACTTTTGATTTTGGCTTAGGTCATGATCTCATGGTCTTAAGATTGAACCCTGTGTCAATTTTGCTTGGGATTCTCTCTCTTCTCTTGCTGCTCCTCTCCCCCATTTGTTTGCTTATGCACTCTCTCTCTAAGATAATCATTTATATATAATATATGACATATTATATATATTATATTTTACATTATTTTTAGCTTTCATTTCCCTCTTAAAATTCTTGGGTTGAAAAATCAATATTTTGAGCTTATTTATAGTTTCTTTGATGGATAGAAATGTAAGTAAAGAAATGATTTTATTATATTATAAGCTGAAAGTGTTACAGGAGCCATGGGAGAGGGGGGTGGTTACAGATGCAAATGAAGAAAAAAGCAGAATGTGTCTCAGTTTTCACTGTGTCTAAAATCATAGAGAATATAACATCACACAGAGCCTAACATGTAGCAGAGTAGGATTATTTATTTATGTATGTATTTATTTATTTTAACATGAGAACCTGGAATTAAGGAAGATTCAAATGGTCATGAATGAATGTGTTTTGCATTTATCATTTTCATAACCTAGATATATCCAATTTATAATGATGTATTCTAGATAAAATAACTATCCGATTTATTTATAAAATATCAGTGGACTTTTAAGAATATTTTGTATACGGAGCGCCTGGGTGGCTCAGTCGGTTGAGCGTCCGACTTTGGCTCAGGTCATGATCTTGCAGTTCATGGGTTCGAGTTCTGCGTCAGGCTCTGTACTGACAGCTAGCTCAGAACCTGGAGCCTGTCTTCAGATTCTGTGTCTCCCTCTCTCTCGGACCCTCCTCTGCTCACACTGTCTCTCTCTCTTTCAAAAATAAATAAAACATTAAAAAAATAATATTTTGTAGAGATCATATGTAGTGTTAAATCAAATCATTCAGTTAGTAGGTGTATAATTCTAATTTTCTTAAAGTCACCTTTCTACGAATGGGAAATTGAGTTTCATAATAGTCAAATAATTTGCCAAAACCTAATTGGTTGTAGAAAACAGATTGCATTTTAGGACTACTGGTCCACTAGACCAAATTATTCACAATAGCCTCACACCATTTCCCTCTTTATGTGTTTGCTTTTTATCCAAAGGTTTCAAGGGAAAGAGTATTCTAGGACATAGTTATTTATATACATTACCTTATAATTTTTCTTAAGCAAGTATTTGTTTGTAAGTTGAAAGTTAATTTAAGTAAAAATCATTCAAATTGTATGAAAAGTGACATTAGTATTTTAAATGCCTTATAAATTAAAAATGAGAATAAGAGTATAAGATAAATAAGAAATTGAATTATTTCAATAAGAAATTGACTTACTCTTTGATTTACATGTTTCCTTTCATGAAACAACTTTATTCCAAAACCCTGCACATATTAAGGTCTTACCAGAGTGTGTTTAAACAGATCATATGCGAGGGATGGATAGTACCAGCAGGTAAGCAGTGTGTACCATATGCATGCATAATAACTGAATTTAAACATTCTGAAAGAAAAGATAGTGAGCTCTTTAACTTATCAGTAATGAATACAGAATTATGTTTTTCTTTGGTAAGTAAGTACTAAAGCAATAAGTAAAGACTTAAATATTTATACTCTATTCTTGATGACGTTATTCAAATAGAATTCTTTTGTGGACAAATCAGACATGAATCTTAAAATTTAGATATCTCAGGTTCATTGTCAAACAGCTGTATGTCTATCTATCTCCTACTAAACACTAGTGTTAAAATTTCACACAACAAAATATTAGATAGTGAAATGCATTTAGTTTTCTCCCAAAGAAATTTCACCCCCTAGCATCATTTTAAGAATGCAAAATGTAGCTCTTGCCAAATGAGCCATGTAGCATATAATGTAGGTTTTGAAAAACATAAAACATTAATTGCAAAGCTTTATAATGAGAGATGGCTGCATATATACTGAACACCAATATGCAAAAATGAGTTTAAAATATATGGTAGACCAGGTGTGTGACTGACTTGATAAACAGCAGCTGTGACCTATGCATGTTTCTAATTAGAGAATTAAAACCTTTTCAGTTCTAACATTTCTATTTTTTATCTTATATATTAATTAAAAAGAGTGGTTATTTAGCAAAATTGTTGATTCAGTTATTTATTGATTAGCCATGATAATTGGCTATAGATATCATACCAATAAAAAAAGTCAAGGAATATCAAAAAGAAGCCACTCCCTTAAAAGAATTTTTCCTTTTTTTATGATAAGCTAAATAGAATTTAACTGTTTGAGACACAATACTAATTAACAATAAAATATCCCTCAAATTGAGATCAATATGAAAATGAATCTAAAATGTCTCAGTTGATAACCAGTCTACTGGCTCACATTTTGGGCATGTTTATTATATCCAATCACTAAGCTAAGTGCTTTCAGTGGATTACCTCATTTAACTCTCAAAACAGTGCTATTACAAATGCTATTACAGTCCCCAGCAAAGAGACTTAAGCTTGGAGTACTTAACACCATGCTCAAGGCCATATGGCTAGTAGGTTGAAATGCCAGGATTAATATCCAGCCCCATGATTTCTCAGTCCTACCCTCTTAACCACTACTATCCTCTGCTTTGCATCATTCTCACAGTTTCCTAACGTGAGGGAGTGAGTGGGTGGGTGAGTCCTGCAGTTCCCAGAGAATGGAATGATGGCTTTGTTTAATCAGGATGCTAGTTTCTATCTATGTCTCATTTGGTAGGTCTGCAATATTGAAGACAAGTTTATGGCTTACTCTCATCATATTCTAGACAATGGTCCTTTCAGGCAGATGATAAACCTCCAAAACATCTCACATGAAATAATGTGAATATGCTCACATGACTCTGGGATTCATATAGAACTAGATTATTAAAACTATCACTCAAAATATGAAGCAGATTAAGATAAGATGGGGTGGGCAGGGGTTGTGGGTGGAAGGAGATACTTTTTGCTATTAAAATTAGGGTTTTCCTTATAAATGAGTATAATAATAGTATTAACTCAGAATTTGAAATATAAAATAAGATATTATCAATAAATATTACTTATAAAGTGGAGGATTTTTTAAATTGTGGACATTTGTATTAATTGAGGTTTTAATGTATTTTATTTCCTACCTCTCATATATTACTTTAAAATTTGACCAAGTGAAGCATTTTAACATGCATTGCTTAAAGTTTATTTACTTATTTTGAGAGAGAGAGAGCGTGCACAAGCAGGGAGGGGCAGAGAGAGGGGCGGGGAGAGCATCCCAAGCAGGTTCTGTGCTGTCAGTGCACAACCAAATGCGGGGCTCCATCTCACGAAATGTGAGATCATGAGCTGAGTTGAAATCAAGAATTGGACACTTAACCGACTGAGCAACATAGGCAACCTTACACATTATTTTAAGTTTATTTTACTGTTTCCTGGGAATAATTTTTATTTCAAAAAATTAAATTAATTTTTATTTCAAAAATGAAATAATTTTTATTTCAAAAAATTAAATTAAAATGAAAATGAAAATATTAAGTGTAGTTTGCACTTGAATTCATTCACATGATGTTTGGTTTTAAGAAGCCTAGCTATACCAATAATAGAAGTTTCTCTGGGAAAAATATCAATATATGAGTCAATATATATATCGTTGTTTCATTATTGAAATCAAATGAACACATGTAACCATTTAGATAGAACTACGAAGAGGACTATATTTCATATCTTGTATTTCTACTAAACTAAATTTAAATATTCACATACTCAATAAGGTAGCCAATAGCAAAAGTTTAAAAATATAGTTGAACGAATAAAATAACCCCTCCCTATTTTCTTTATTGTGTGTTTTATCTAGTTACATCAAGGTAGCTGTTTGTCTTTTTTTTTTTTTTGAGCAAATTTTAAAGTATCAAGAAAAAACAACATGTTTAAGATCATGACACCAAGGAGGAAGGTAAAAGGCATATTCTTGATAATTTTCATTTCAACTAAAGGTCAGAACAAAGTTGACAATATCAAAACAACTAAAGCAACAATGAGAGCTAAAACCCCAAGAGATGGCTCTGAATACAGTGCAATTTATGTTTATCTAGTTTTAAGTTATTTTGATGTGATTTTTGTAGTCACTCATGACAATATTATAGTAATCACATCTAATTTAAAACTGAAATCATATTTAAATAATTTATAAAGCAACACTTTTAACTTACTTTGAAAGATAATCAAGTTTTAATGCTGCTAGAAATGCTTTCCTGTACCTTAAGTAATCTCAGTATCAGTCGAAACTGTCCCTGACCAATCCTAGAAACAGAAAAAGGAATGGTATTGGCTTGAGGAAGATGCAGCAGAGAAATATGGAGAAGTGTTCTCACAAGGAAAATAATTGTAAATGCTGTCTCATAGGTGAGGGTATTTGATAGCTCAAATTTGTCAGATTTATAAAGATTTTCTCATAAATGGATTTAATTTGTTTTTGAAAAGTAAGTGGTATTTGCTGTTTCTCTTGAAATGTTTATTGTTTATTCAGCACATAGTTTTTCCACAGAGTAATGCACAAGATGACCCCTGATTCTGTAAAATATTGCTGTATTCTCAATCAATTCCATTTAAAATGTGGTTTAGGTTGAGAAGCCTTTGAAAACTTTTAAAATGAAATCAAATCACTTGAGAATTTAGCATGGGAATGTGAGATATGACAATGAAAAACCATGTATAATAAAATAAAGTTAATATTAATTATTTTGGTCAACCCATTTGTTCAAACTAAAATTATATTATTTTCACTTTCCAATAAGTGATTCACCCTTTTAATGTTTTATCTGCAAACTAAAATATTTGGCACATATATTGGTTCTTTTCAGTATTCATTATTTTAACTATTAAGCTTTCTTTTTTAAAATTTTTTTAATGTTTACTTTTGAGAGACAGAGAGAGAGAGACAGTGCAGGAACAGAGGAGGGGCAGAGAGATTGAGATACAGAATCTGAAACAGGGTCCAGGCTCCAAGCTATCAGCACAGAGCCTGATGCGGGGCTCAAACCCATAAATGGTGAGATCATGACCTGAGCGGAAGTCGGACACTTAACTCACTGAGCCCCCCCAGGACCCCTTCTATTAGGTTTTCATTAGCTTGTCTTTATTGGTTTATCTTCAACTATTTTTAAGTAATTATATGGCTTTTCAACTGAAACCTATTTTGTAGTCTAAGGAAATATTAATTCAAAAATATTTTTTATACCTCCACTCTGAGCATTTAACTACTGAACTTTTGTCTTGTTTTAATTCATTATTTTTTAAATATTTTATGTTCAGATCTTCTTTTTTTACTTGCATTATATATTTTTGAGCACACAACTGTATCTAAAATATATAATGCTTAAGAAATTATTATATTCAATAAATAATTGCTGCCACATACAAATCTTGACATGAGCTACCACATAATGAAGTTGTGATGGTTAAATTTATATGCCTACTTGGCTAGGTTATGGTCCTGGTGGTTTGGTAGAACACTAGATGTTGCTGCAGTGGTATTTTGTATATGGAATAACATCTAAAATTGGTTTATTTTAAGCAAAGGAGATTATCTTTGATAAGGTGAATAGGCCTTAACCACTAAGTTCTAGAACTTATGACCAAAAACTGAAGTTTCTCTGAGAAGAAGGACTTTTGACTTAAGACTATAATAGAAGTCTTGACTGAATTTCCAATCTTCCTGTCCACATTACCGGTTGCAGACTTGAGACAACAACATCAACTTTTATCTGACTTTCCATCCTGCTGGACTGTCTTACAAATTTCAGACTTTCCAGACCCCATAATCAGGTGAAGCAACCCTTAAAATAATGCATTTTTAGGAGCACCTGGGTGGCTCGGTCAGTTGAGTGTCCAACTTTTGATTTTGGGTCAGGTCTTGATCACAAGGGCATAGATCCAGCCCCGCATCAGGCTCTGCACTGAGCATAAAGGCTGCTTAGGATTCATAATTCCCTCTCCCTCTGACCCACTCCCCCACTTGCTCTCTCTTTATCGAAATGAAAAAAATATTTAAAATAATGTATTTTTAAAATATATCTTTACTGGTTCTGTACTGGTCTGTTTTTTTTTGGTTGGTTGTTGTTTTTTTTTTTTTAGAATCCTGACTTATACAGAAGTTATAAATATATAATGAATATTAAAAGGTAAGATTTAATGTATGGATTCTTATACAGTAAGTGTCTTATAAATTATTACATATCACAAGCAAAAATAGGATATGGATTTCATTTCTATATAAAATAGATGCATTACATTCGAGTCCTCCAACACCTTTTGCTCCCTGGTCCCCCAGTATCCTCTATTAGCCCAATTAACTTCTAGCTGAGATGTATCAACACAATTTTGGATAATAGTAAAGACTGAATTAAGTGCTTCTTACCAATTAGGCACAGCTTTAATCTCACTCTCCAGTGTAAGGTAAAATCCATTGCAAGAAGATGACATTTGCTATATTTTGAGAATGTAACTGGAGAAAAATATGGATGAACTGTTTTAAGCTATTCCAAGAAAACAAAAATATTCAAAAAAGAAAAAGAAAGTGTTCTTTATAACAGTAAAAGATCCTGGAATCCAACTGTTCTTGCTTAAGTCTTGAGGTTTTAAAATGTTTTTTAAATGTTAACACACTGTATGTATACACACACACACACACACATGCACACACACACATGCAATGTTAACAATACTAACATTTACCATATAGATGCAGATGTAGATGATGTAGATATAGTTATAGATATTCAAGTGAATCAGTGGTCTAATTATACATTAGACCACTTACATTTTTTACATTTTTTAAGACAAATTTGTATATAATGCCAAAGGATATCTGTAGAAGAGGTATAGATTTTTTTTCCATTCTTGCTATAATGTAAAGCATGTTTTTACTCCTGAAAAAAAAGCATAAAAAGCATACTTTTACTGTACTGACTAAATCAATGTTGGTGAACTTCATTCTAAGACTACTTAGAAAAAGCTAAATCCCAATGTTATTCTTTAACTGTACATGAGTGTAAACTGAATATAAATTGCTTTTGCAATGGATTTGAAAGCTTCTCTGCAACTATCTTGTCAATTTTATTGGCAGAGATACCTAGTTAAGACATTTTATTCAAAGTTTCTCAGAGAGAAAGACTGACAATGGCAAGAATATTGAAATGCTGTTAGGATATCCTAGTCTATTTTTCGCCCAGTGCTACGAATCTTTATTCTTTTGTTGTTTGTTTGCTTAGTACTACTAATGCTTTCTCATTATATGGATTAAAATGAATTATAATGTTCTTTTTTTATTCTTTCAGAGTTTCTTTATACTATAATAATGCCTCGATGGGTTCATTATGTCTGTCTCTAATTGATATCTAGAATTCTCCTCATTTATGTAGGTGAGAAAATAAACAATAATGAGTTTTATAAGAGGTACAAGAGCATTTTAACCTTTTTCATAATTATTAGAATGAGGAGAAAAAAGCTAATTTTAGTAGAATTGGTTTGAATTACTACATGTAACTGAAAATATTACTGGTATATTTAAGAAAAAATGGCAAATCACAAGGATCATAAGAATATGGGGTAAATTTCTTTAATCATATAAATAATTTTCTATAAAATGAAAAAAGTTAACAGGTATCTCATTGAAAAAATACACATAGCCAATAGAAGTTTTTTACTTTTTAATTTTTTTCAATGCTTATTTAGTTTTGGAAGAGAGTGCGAGCAGAAGAGGGGCAGACAAAGGATTTGAAATAAGAATATGGGGTTAATTTCTTTAATCATATAATTTTCTATAAAATGAAAAAAAATGAAGAAACAGCTCAATGAAAAAATAGTCGACAGAATATTTTATTTTTTAATTTTTTAAATGTTTATTTTTGACAGAGAGCCTGAGTGGGGGAGGGGCAGAGAGTGAGGGAGATGGAGGATCTGAAGCAGGCTCTACACTGTCAGCACGGAGCCCAATGTGGGGCTCGAACTCACAAGCTATGAGACCACGACTTGAGCCAAAGTTGAATGTTTAAATGACTGAACCACCCAGGCACCCCTAGAAATTTTTTAATCAAAATATCTTCATTATTAATGAAACATTTAGTAATAAATATTAAATTTTGCACCCTGTCTTTCAAAATGGCAAAATTTGACCAAAAGTAATAAGAACCACTGTGATCCGCTAAGTAGGTGAAGAGACACTCTTAAATACTTACTTCTTATGGCAACGTAAATTGGTTCTACAGCTAACATGTTGATAGTTACACAGAAAATGCCTTATTTTTTTAAACTCTATAGCTCAGTATGTCCTGTGCACAGGATAAGAACCATGTACTTTGATGCTGCGGATAGTGCAGCCAACCAAAACAATCTTTTCCTCTGATTCAACTCGGCAAAGGAAATTGTTTATTAAAAAGTCATTATGTTGTGGTGGCTCAGTTGGTTAAGTGTCTGACTTTAATTCAGGTCATGATCTTACAGTTTGTAAGTTCGAGCACCACAATCAGGCTCTGTGCTGACAGCATGGAGCCTGCTTGGGATTCTCTGTCTCTCTCTCTCTCTTTATCTCTCTGTCCCTCCCCTAATCATGCTCTCTCCCTCTCTCAAAATAAATAAACATATTTTTTAAAAATCTTAAAGAAAGTAATTTATGTTGTATGTAAGTGATGAATCACTGACTTCTACTCCTGAAACCAACATTGCACTGTATGTTAACCAACTAGAATTTAAATAAAAATTAAAAAAAAAAAAACAAAGCAAACATACAAGAATAAGAAAATTAAAAAAAAAACTAATTATGAATCATCATTCCCTCTTTCCTTCAGCTCCTTAGTGACTTTGGGTCACTATATTCTTTGGGACTACATTCTTGAGGGTGTCAAGTACATTTATGTATTTGCTTTAAATATATATGTTTATATATTTAATACTGAAGAATATTGCAGAATAAAATAATATAGCATGTCTAAAGTCCTAGGACAATGACTGAAATATGGGGAACTTTTAGGAATTATTGCTTGTTATTTTATTAGCAATAATAGTGCTAATAAAAGAGAGTATCAGCAATAGTGTGTGTGGAGCAGTAATTGATGGAAGTTGTAAGAGTAACAGTTCTGCTCTCTGTCATTTTGTATTTGAATCATATAAGCAGCACTGGACATAAGAGGCTTTGAGATTGCTATATCCCAGATACTAACATTAGACAAATAGTTTCTAAAGGAAAATTTCCTGTTCAAAAGTATCAGTCTATTCCTATTCTCAGTTAAACCAAATATTTTCGAGACACAAAATTTCATCTCCAACTCTGATTTTTGCCTGAAGTCTAAATACTATCTTCTAAGCACCTGCCATTTTTTGAGAAAAGTATGCATATCTTTATTTTTTCTCATGTTTTTCTTTATTGTGTACTCAATTTATTTTTAAAATTTTTTAAATTTTATTTATTTTTTGAGAGAGAGAGAGAGAGAGCAGGGAAGGGTAGAGACAGAGAGAGAGAGAAAGAGAGAGAGAGAGAGAGAGAGAAAGAATGAGAATCCCAGACAGGCTCCGCACTGTCAGAGCAGTGCCCCATGTGGGGCTTGAATTCACAAATTCTAAATCCTCCCAATTCTCTGTCTCCTCTGGTACCCACCAGTTTGTTCTCTGTATTTATGAGTCTGTTTCTCTCTTATTATTGTTTTGTTTGTTTTGTTTTGTTTTGTAGATTCCGCATGTAAATTAAATCATATGGTATTTGTCTTTTTCTGTCTGACTTCTTTCATTTTTTAATTTTTATATTTATTAATTTTTTAATGTTTATTTTTTAGAGAGAGAGAGAGAGAGAGAGAGACATAGTGCAAGTGAGGGAGAGACAGAGATAGAGGGAGACATAGAATCCCAAGCAGGATCCAGCCTCTGAGCTGTCAGCACAGAGCCTGATGTGGGGCTCAACCTCAGGAACCCTGAGATCATGACCTGAGCCAATGTCGGATGCTTAACTGACTGAGACACCCAGGGGCCCTCTGACTTCTTTCATTTGAAATATTATCCTCTGAGTGCATTCGTGTATTCGTGAATAACAAAATTTCATTTTCATTGCTGAATAATATTCTATTGTGATTATATACACATTTGCTTTATCTATTCATGTATCAGTGGACACTGAGGCTGCTTCCATACCTTGGCTATTGTAAATAATTCTGAAATAAGCATAGAGGTGCATGTATCTTTTCAAATTAGCATTTATGTTTTCTCTGGGTGAATACCCAACAGTGAAATTATTGGATTTTATGATATTGGCATTTTTTTTTGAGGAACTTCCATACTGTTTTCTCAATGGCATAATGTTGAGGGTTTGGCTTTGCTTCTCCTTTCTGCTTTGTTTTAAAATGTGAAAGGAAAGAGATAAATTGAAGAAATTGTTAAGCAGAAAGGAACAAGATCTTGAGTACTTGGAAAATTCTGTACATATCCATACTATAAAAAATGAGAAAGCTTTTTCTTGTTGCTTTATAATGTTTATTTTTTTGAGGGAGAGAGAGCACAAATGGAGGAGGGGCATAGGGAGAGAAAGACACAGAATCCAACAAAGCAGTCTCCAGACTCCAAGCTGTCAGCACAGAGCCTGAGGGGAGGCTCAAACTCACAAACTGTGAAATCATGACCTAAGCAGAAGTGAGAAGGTCAACTGACTAACCCACCCAGGTGCCCAGAGAAAGCTTTTCTGATGAAAATACTAGCAATGTTACTGAACAGCCATTTGGTAAGGAGACTAAAAAGGAGATTGATTAGTATGAGTATAAATTACAGATTTAATCAGCCACCACAATAGAAGTCCACAACAGAGATGAGGTTATAGCTGCCAAGACACTCAAGACACTGCCAGTTTGGACCAAAGGGAACAGAGATAGAATTTAAAAAAAAAGAAAAAAAAAGACTTTCATACTTCTGGAATTCTACAGTACTGGACAATAGAGCTACGTGGTTAAAATGGTACACTATTCTTCAAGAAAAGGGGAGTATGGCATCAAAAGTGATTCAGAAATTATCAGGGTTGTCTCCAAGATTTTGAAGGATGAAGATTCTTGATTCATTTCAGCAGTCCAGGTTTCCACCACAGAATCCCTGAGGGTTGGGTGGCCCAGCACCACCACAGGATAGAGAACTCTCAGTGGAGCTGTGGGGATGGAGCCATCACCGAAGGCCCCAGGGGTGATGTTGCTGCTGCCCACTGCCCATTAGAGGGCACAGCATCTAATCAAAGAGGATCATTTTCCAGCTTTAAAGTCCAATTGTATTTGCCTTGCTTGTTTTGAATTTTCATGAGATTGACCCATCATTCCTCCTTTCCTTCCGATTTCTCCTGTTTATAATGGGAATATCTACCTTATGCCTGCTCCACAATTTTATTTTGGAAGCACCTAACTTGTCTGATTTCATACTTTTGCAGCTGGAGAGGACTTTTACCTCAGGATGAATTGTAACTCAAATCTCACGAATTCCTGATTTAGATGATACATAGAGAGACTATACACTTTAGACTGTAGAGTTGAAGCTGGAATGAGTTAAGACTTTTGTGACTGTTGGAATAGAATGAATGTGTTTTGCAAAGAAAACATGAATTTTGGGGGATCAGGACTAGATTGAATTATGTTCTCCACAAATGCATATGTTGAAGCCTTAACTTTTAATGTGATTGCATTTAGACATAGAGTTTAGGAGATAATTAAGGTTAATTAAGATCATAAGGGTGGGGTCCTAATCAAATAAAACTGTTGGCCTTGTTAGTAATCTCTCTTTCCATGTACTCTCAGACAAAAGACCATGTAAGGACAAACCATCTGCAAAACAGTAAGAGAGTCCTTATCAGAAATTGAACCCTGACAGAAACTTCACCTTGGACTTTCTGGTCTCCAGAACTGTGAGAAGAAAAAATTATATTATGGAAGCCACACAATATGTGATATTTTGCTATGGCAGCTTGAGTAGACTAATGTAAAGGAAAAATGATACCAGTCAGCAACTCAGATCTAAATAAAAAAATGAAAAGCATTAGAGAAGGAATAAGTACAGCTTAAAAAAATTTTTAGTTTTCTTATTCTTATTGATATAACAGATAACAAACAATTTATTCAAAATAATAATAGCATCAATGTATTTGATTATACATATATATATAATAAGCAGTACATATGTGTATATAATGCTTATGTATGCTTTTGTATAAGTGAAATCAATGACAGCAATGGTACAGATATACGAGAGATGGATTAGGATTATTTTGTCACTAAAAGTACTTGCAGTTCCTCAGAGACTATATAGTATTATTTCAAAGTAGTCTTTGTTAGTTGTATATTGCAGATTCCAAAACAACTACTAAAAAAAAGTTTAAAAATGCATAACTGAAATACTGAGAAAGTAGAGAAAGTGAAATCAAATAATGCTCAATTAAAAGCACAAAATGCAGAAAGGAGTGGAAGGGAAAACTAGTAATAAAGAACAAGAACAGCAAATAAGATACAGTACCAAATGTGGCAGAACTATAGATGAATATTTGTGTTCCCTCAAAATTCATATGTGGAAATCTAATTCTGTCATGATATAAGAAAATGGAGCCATTTGGAGGTGATTAGGTCATTGGCATTAATAATGTCCTTATAGAAAGGGAGCAAAAAGAGATCCTTAACTATTCCAATTTGTGAGGACACTGGTGAGAAGACAGCAATCTGTGAACCAAGAAGCAGGCTGTCACATGACACTGAAGCTCTGCCACTTGATCTTGGACTTCCCATTCCCCAGAAGTGTGAGAAATAAATAGCTGTTGTTTAAGTTTTTTAGTATTTGGTACTATATATATATATATATATATATATATAGTAACCTGAATAGACTAAGACAGGTAGATAGAATTGCAGTTATATCAATAATCATTTTTAAGTCAGTGTCTAAATGCCCTAATTAAAAGATATTGTCAGAATGGATCCAAAAATAAAACCTAGTTATATGTTGTCTATAGGACACACCCTTTTTTAAAATGTTTATTTTCTTTTTGAGAGAGACAGAGACAGAGCATAAGTGGGGGGGAGAGAGAGAGAGAGAGAGAGAGAGAGAGAGAGAGAGAGAGAAGCAGGCTCCAGGCTCTGAGATGTCAGCACAGAGCCCTAGGAGGGGCTCGAACCCACGAACTGTGAGATCATCACCTGAGCCAAAGTCTGATGGTCATCCGACTTAGCCACCCATGTGCCCCAAGAAACCTTCTTTAAATATAAAAACATACAGAAATTAGAGGAGAGGGAACTAGAAATATATACTATGCTAAAAGTAATCAAAAGAAAGTGGGAGCAACTACCTTAATTTCAGACAGAATGAACTTCAGAACTAGGTAAATGATCAGGAATAAAGAAGGGCTGAGAAAAAGATAAAACAGCCAGTTTTATTTGTTTTTTAATTGTTTATGTTTATTTTTGAGGGAGGGGGGAGAGAGAGAGAGAATGAGCAGGAGCAGGGGAGGGACAGAAAGAGAGGGAGACAGAATCCTCAGCAGGCTCCAGGCTCTGAGCTGTCAGTGCAGAGCCAGACATGGGGCTCAAACTCACTAACCTTGAAATCATAACCTGAGTTGAAGTTGGATGCTTAAGTGATGAGCCACCGAGGCTCCCCAAAAACAGTCAATTTTCCAAGAAGTCTTAATTCTTAAGAGCATCAAAATATTTGAGGGAGAGACCCCAGAACTGTGAGAGAATAAATTTCTGTTGTTTTTAGTAAATAAATAAATAAATAAATAAATAAATAAATAAGAGGCAAAAACAGATAGAAAGGCAAGAAGAAACAATCTATTCTTTAAAACTTATCATAAATGGCACTTTACACTCAAAAAATTTTCTTCCCAATACTTCTTTTCTAACTATATCTGTCCTTATAACTTTTGTTTCTCACTTATGAATTGCATTTCTTTTTTCCCTTATTGACACAGTGAAAGTAGTATTCTAAGAGTTGCTTCTTTGAAACCTAGATGTATATCCCATACAAATGCTACATATTTGTAGAGTTCTATCCGTAAGAACCAGCTTAGAGTTGAGAATGGGGTAATATGGTAGTAAAAGATGTAAGTAGGCAGTTATGATATTCCTCAAGTAGCTGGCTAGGCAAGCATTTATTCTGAGACCTCTTTGTTTCCATAGATGGATCTCAGGGTCCATATTTTAGAAAGAGATTTCAAATTGTCTGCAGCTTGATCAAATTCAACAGTATCCTGATAAAGTTTATATTCTGATCTTCATCTATTTTTAAATTAGAATTCCTCAGATCTCCACTCCTTATTTTAGTAGGGTTGTTAAAACTTTGAAGTGTATATCTTTTTGCTCAGATGAATTTATTCAAATTTTATATAGAGTATTATTTGTTGAAATATTTTTAGATTTTTTTAAGTTTATTTATTTTTGAGAGAGAGGAAGGACACAAGTGGGGGAGAACAGAGAGAAAGGGATAGAGAGAGAATCCCAAGCAGGTTCTGTACTGTCAGTGCAGAGTCCAATGCGGGGCTTGAACTTAAGAACCATGAGATCATGACTTGAGCCAGAATCAAAAGTCAAACGCTTGACCAACTGAGACACCCAGGCTCATGTTTTTATGTAATCAAATTTATACTGTTTATGTTTTTCATTTATTATAACTGCTTAGCCAGATCTTCCTTACTGTTTACCTCTTTTATATGAAGTCACTTATTTTTCATGTTATTTTACATTTTCATATTTTACACTTTAATTATTGATTTATTTATAAACGTCTTAGAGGCAAGGCAATTCTTCTCAACTGATAATTATCTCACACATACATACTGAGGATTCTTCAAGGTGTGTCATCAACTATTATATATCAAAATGTATAATTCTTTTTTATAAACCAAAGATATTTGTCTATGACAATGTTTTCAATGTAACGTGACAAGTAAGAATGTTTCATGATGTGCTGTGGAGCAGAATTCAATTAGTTGTAAATAACAGATAGGACATTTCAGTAAGCTAAGATTTGAGAAGTATATGCACATTAGAATATGCAGAAATGCTATTTAATAACTATAAAAACAGAGTGCAGTCAGGGTAGGAAACAATCCTGTTCCATTGAAGAAGGACTTTTGAAGTCTGACCATGTCAATAATGCTCTTACTGAGTATGCTTTTATAGGTTTTGAAAATGTATGGCTATTTACTAGATCATTTTGTAATTAATATAGATTTTGGTGTTTTTAGGTTTGATTTTGTCATTTACTAAAAGAATCTTAAAAAGTTTTGAAAGTTGAGTTCCATTCCATTCTAGCCACTCATCAGTGCATTGCCCCCGCTCCCAAAACAAAACAAAACAAACAAAAAACAAAAACAAAAACAGGTGGAAATAGCTATTAAAAACAAAACAAAAATCCAAACTATTCTAAATCTCTGGAAAAGTGTGCAAAGGGCATATACTTAATGAAAAAGTGTTTTTTCAAGAAAATCTACTAAATCCAGTATGATCAATGAGATTCTGACATTTGAGCCACTTCCCGCTTTTCTGCCCCTTCCCATCCCAACATCTAGGCCTGACAGAGGCTTCACTCAGGATAGAAATGTCTAAGATGAAGACAGTCCTTGATCTCCCCTCATACTCCAAATCAGGCTTGCAGACTTTCTGTGAGTGGCGGGTCTCCAGCACTTCTCATCCTTCTAACTCAAAGATGAAGAGACTACATTCTTGGTGAGTACAGTTAAGAAGTCAGGGGGCCCCTTCTTCCACCCAGCCCCTACGCATAGGACAAAATCTCTACCCCTGGTAAAGCAGTTCAAATACACTGGAGCCTCAACTGACCTCTTTAAAGCTCACTCATATAGTCACTCTCCACACCTGGAGAGGCAGGGAGAGGTAAGCCAAAAGGAACAGAGGATAATCCTAGCCAAGAACCTGGAATAATGGCTCAGATAATTTGTCTAGAACAAGAAACCGTTCATAAAATAGAAGTTCCAAAGCTCTCCACAAAGAAGTGACTCTTTGAAGTGCAATCTAAATGCATTCTTGAAGGCAACAGTTCCTTTTAATGAAGAGCAAATGTTAAACCATAAGTCACCTAGTTCACCAGAGAAAACCAAGGAAAGAGACTCAGAGAAGAGCCCTCAAGGACTCAAAACCTCAAAGACACCTCAAAAACTACTTCTGCCAAAATATAATTGGATCAGACAACTGAACAACTTGTGTCCTAGGGTATTGTCAATTGTTCAATCAGTAGGAAGTCGAAGAGCCTAAGGGGCAGGGGTATAATATCAAATAAAGTAGACTGCTTACCAGACAGATCAGGAAAAGAGAAAATCAAATATTGTTCTGCTAAAACCACTGCCATCTCAAACCTAAGCCATAAGCAAACCTAAGTTGGCTTTCTCTAAGTAACATCAAATTCTTCCCACTCCATGGAAAATAGACCTCAGTAGTCTACCCTAGTTACAAAACAAACAAACAACACAACACAAAGAATGGTGGAGGGAAATAAATATCAAGAGTTTCTATAATATATTATCTAAAATGTCCAGTTTTCAACAACAAAATTATAGGACATGCAAAGAAACACCAGCCTGACTCATTAAAAGAAAAAAAAATGGCAATAGAAATTACCAGTAAGAGAAACCAGACATCAGATTTAACCGACAGATTTTTTTTTTTCAAATTAGCCATTGTAAATATTTTCAAATTGGAATATACCCAAATGGAAATTCTGGAATGAAAAGTGCAGTAATAGACTTGATAATTTGTGAGAGGGTCTATCAGTGGATGAACTGGCAGAAGAAAGGATAAGTGAGTTGGGATTTAGATCAAAAGTATTTATAAAGACAGTACAAGTGCATATTCATTCTTTTCTTAACTGATTTAACAGGAATTGTATAAACATATGGGTAGAATTATATTGTTGGGCCTTTAACATAAAGAAAATGTAATATATTTGACAATAAGAGAACAGAGGATGTTTGTGGGAGTAGAGTTATAGTAAAGAAATGATACCAGATGGTATTTTTATTTCAAAGAAATAAATAAATAGAATCAGAAATGGTAAGCAAGGTAAATATAACAAATTCTATAAATATATACTTGCTTCCTTTTTATTTTTTGACCTGTTTAAGAAACAAAAGTATTCAAAGTAGTAATCATAACAATGTATTGTAGAATTTATAACATATATAATATATGTATGTAATATATATTATATTCATGTAAATATATATTCATGTATATATGTATACAAATTATATATATATATAAGTTTGTATATAATAATTATATATGTGAAATACACATACACACACAAATATCATTGAAAGAGAAATCACGGGACAGAGCTATATAAGAATAACATTTCCACATCTCACCAGAATTAAGTTAGCAGAAATCTGAAGTAGGTTGTGATAAATTAAGATGTACACAGTAAGCCCTAAAGCAACTACTAAGAAAATAACTCAGAACAGAATGGGAAATAAAGAGTTGAGAAAGAATTAGATTGAGATTAAGTATTTTTTTCACAAAAAGTGCATTCAACTTTTTTCCCATAATACATATCCTATAACATATTCACAGTTAAAATTGAAAAAGAATTAGCAAAAGTGTTCATATTTTAAAATATTGAATTTTGTTTTAAATATTTTAAAGGTCACATGATGTTTTGTATCTAATATAGTTAGTTCTGTACTTTTAATTATGTTAAACTGATGCAGTGGCCATCAACTGACAGTTCCCTATGATTTTCTTATCACAAAATTTTATTTTCATTAATTTATTGTTTCATGGCTTACATCTCCAAGTAGAATTTGTGGGAAGTCGTGTAGCTGGTAGCATGATCTTCGAATACTTACATAGTTGAGAATATTTTGGGGGGGGGTTGGGAAGGCATGATAATGGTGGTGGATTTTGTTGTGTTTCATGTCTTTTGGGTAAATCAGAAACCTGAAATTATCAAAACTTAGAGTACATGTATATTTTATCCTATTAGAAACTTGCAGTTTTCAGTGGAGAGTTTTTGTTTCTCTTTCATTGAATTTATCTCTAAGAATTTTACATTTAATGATGCTATTATGAATGTTTTTATTTCATTTTCAAAGTACTTATTTATGGTTATGGACTGCAGTTTATTTTTTATATAGATCACATATTCTGAATAATTTTAAAAAGTACTTATTATTTTTAGTTTAATTGCTGTAGATTTCTTAGGACTTCATAGACTTTTCTGTTGACACCATCACAAAGAAACACTAGATACAGATTCTAGAAATGTGTCTTTAAACTTCCAAGTATTTGGAGTTTTAAAAAAATATTTGCTATGGATTTCTACTTTAGTTTAATATTGAAATGTAGGTTTTGGTTTTGGAGTGATTTTGTCTGGCTTTGGTATCAGGGTAATGCTAGCATCATAATATAAATTGGGAAATATTTCCTCCTCATTTATTTTGTGGAAAAGATTGTGTAGAATTGGTATTAGTTCTTTAAAAATTTGTTCATAGTCTCCTGCAAAACCATATGGCCTCCTTGGTTCTGTTTTGGAGTGTTTTATTAAAGACTAAATTTACTTAGAAGTTATATATCCATTTTCTATTTGGTGAATAGTGATAATTTGTCTTCAAGGAATTGCCTCACTTTGCCTAGTATGTCAAATGCATATGCATAGCATTATTTGTAGTATTCCCATATTCTTGTCCTCTATGCCAGGCAAGTCCTCATACCTCTGCCTCATTCCTGGAAGTGGAAATTTGTCTTTTCTGCTTTTTTCTTTGTCGGTCTTCCTAGAGGTTTCTCACTATTATTAATCTTTTCAAAACTATAACTATTTTATTGATTTTATCTATTGTATTCCTGTTTTCAATTTCAGTGATGTCTGTTCTTTATTATTTACTTTCTTCTGTTTGATTTGAGTGTATTTTGCTCCTCTTTTGCTAGGATCTTGAAGTGGGAGCTTCAATTATTGGTTTGATTCTTTTCTAGTATAAGCATTTGGTGTTAAAAATTTCCCTCTCAGCACTTCTTAAGCTATGTTTCAAAATTTGTTCTGTTCTGTTTCCCTTAGTTCAGTGGATTTTTTCTTTTTTATATCCCTGAGACACTCTCTTTAATCCATAGGCCAACTAGATATGTGTTGTTTAGTTTCCAAGTATTTGGATATTTTCTTGTTACCTGCAGTAATAGATTTCTAAGTTTTCATGGTGGTGGGAAAACACACTCT
Organism: Cryptoprocta ferox; assembly: GCA_028646485.1. Classification (NCBI taxonomy): domain Eukaryota; kingdom Metazoa; phylum Chordata; class Mammalia; order Carnivora; family Eupleridae; genus Cryptoprocta; species Cryptoprocta ferox. The sequence continues at coordinate 86,391,518 of CM053567.1, read as the reverse complement.
GCATGATTTTATTTAACTTTGTTTTTTACATTGTTAAGGTTTGTTTTATGGCCCAAGATATGGTCTGTTTTGGCATATGTTCCATAGGCACTTGAAATGAATGTGTATTCTCCTGTTCAATGGGATGTTTGATAAAAATCAATTGGTATTCTACACATATCAGTTAGATTTTCTTTGTTTTGATTGTATTGTTAAATTCTTCTATGCCTTTGATGATTTTCTGTCCAGCCAATCTGTCAACTCTTCGGAAAGAGTGTTGTTGTTGTATGTGTTGATGTCTACCATCATAATTATGTACTTGTCTATTTATTCTTTCAGTTCAGTTTTTTCTTCACATATATTGTAGCCGTGTCTTTTGGTACTGTTCATTTAGAATTTTTGTATCTTTTTTATGGATTAAACTTTTTATCATTATACAATATCTGTTTGTCTCTGACATTTTATTTGCTTTGTATCTACGTTATATGATATTAATATAGCCACTTCTGGGGCCCTTGGGTGGCTCAGTCAGTTACGTATCTGACTCCTGGTTTTGGCTCAGGTCATGATATCATGGTTTGAGTTTGAGCCCCGCATTGACCTCCATGCTGACAGTGTGAAGCCTGCTTCAGATTCTCTCTTTTCATTTTTCTTTGTCCCTCCCTTACTTATGCACTCTCTTTCTCTCTCAAAATAAATAAATAAACTTAAAAATATATATAATGACTCCTGTTTTCCTTTGATCAATGTTTATTATACATTTTTTTGTTCTATTGCTTTACTTTTAATTTGCCTATGACATATTTGAAGCAAGTTTCTCATAGAAGGCATATTTTGGGGTTATAAAGTTTAACCCATTTTGACAATATCTGTCTTTGGTATATTTGGATAATTTGCTTTTAAAAAGGTATCAACTACAGCATTAAAAATAAAATTAAAAAGGTAATATTGTTCTATAATTTTAAAATCTATTTTACATTTCTTCCTTTATATCTGTTGCAGAAAAACACTATATGTAGTTGCTCATTTTTTATT
>CM053567.1:86275500-86390004 GCA_028646485.1 Cryptoprocta ferox | reverse complement strand
GGGTGTCATGCTCAGTGAAATAAGTCAGGCAGAGAAGGACAGATACCATATGTTCGCACTCATAGGTCTAACAGGAGAAACCCAACAGAGGACAATGGGGAGGGGAAGGAGGAAAAAGAGTTAGGGAGAGGGAGGGAGACAAAACACGAGAGAGTCTTGAATCCTGAAAACAAACTGAGGGGGGAAGGGGAAGGGGAAAAGGTAAAGGGGGGTGATGGTCTTGGTGGAGGTCACTTGTGGGGAAGAGCACTGGGTGTTAAATGGAAACCAACCTGACAATAAACTATAAAGTTTAAAAAAAAAAAAAAAAGCAATGGAAGTTGAGATTTAGGAGAGCAATCCAGTCACCTAATGCACATGACCAATTCAAATGCTATTTACACAGACATTTTCTTATAGTGCATACAGGTTCCTATAACAAAATTAACAAAATTAACACAGGTGGCTGACAAATGACATGTATTTCTCATAGCTCGGAAGGTTGAAAGGACAAGATCATGGTACCTGAATGGTAGGGGTGAAGACCCTCTTCTGAGGTACAGACTACCATAATATTCTCACATTGTGGAGGGGATTAGAAAACTCTATGGGACCTCTTTAATAAGGGTGCTAATCTTATTTATGAGGGCTCCACCTCATGATAAAAGCACTTTCCAAAGGCCCCAACTAATGCCATCACAATGGGCATTAGGTTTTCAACATATGAATTTTGGGGGCACAAAAGTTTTCAGACAAAAGCAGGCATCTATGCTAGATTAATTTAAAACTACAGTTGAGTTATGGCCAACAGGGCAATGAAAAAAACAAACATATAAACAAAAAAAACTCTAGGATCACAGACAGCATTTTTAAGTCAGAAAGGCAGAAACATTTCTCAAGAAGAGTTGTCCAATACAGCAGGATGCAGTCAGAGATGAGAAGAGTGACAAGAACTAGCCAGGTTTTAAGGAAAAATGTCTCCCCCCAAAATGTATAGACTGCCAATGACATATCCAAGTTGATTTATTGACTGCCATCTTTTTTGAAACTGAGTACTGAGTAAACAAGAAAAGTAGATGATATGCTTCTGATACTCTCTTTTTATTAATAATAAGAATTAATTGCAAATATCACCATATGGGTACGATGAAGCTGTTAATCTACCCTCAGTCCTACCATGATAGATTTAGGAATAAAAATCAATCTGAAATTCCAAATGGACATAATTAATACTTCAAGCAAAGAGAGATTATAGAATTTTTTAAAACGACCAAAAAAGAAACAAAAGCTTACATAGCCTCTACTACCCACAGCTTCATCGCTGATCTGACAATTTTAAATTTGGGGATATTATGTATACCAGCTAACTTTAAATTGGAAGTATTTAGGTAAACATTTGGAATTATTAAATGTTTTCTTATTTGCTATTATCAAATATGTTGCTTATGTATGAGGAGGTAACGTTATAGTTACCTCAAAAGTAATATTTCTCAAATATTTATTTCAACTTGAATCACATATATAAAGTCCAACTTGCGTCAGCAATATGAAATTCATATACTCACACAAACCAAAAATGACAATTTGTAGATAGTTGTATATACATATAAATATAAATATATATAGATAGATAGGTATGTAGGTTTAATATACATACATATATGTATATATAGATTGTAAAGGCTATGTTTGTACATTTAAAGATTAGAATGGTATGGAATAAACTCTTGAGATAAAAGATATTTATAAAACTAACAAAAATCATCTAAATAAATAATATATGCTAATAAGATTATGAGCATATTTCTTTATATCCCAGAATTATTTTGGAGCACTATTAATCATTTTCACAGTTGCAAATTGTGCCTATATAATTTATTCCTTTTTTAAATGTTTTTTTCCTTATTTAGAACTTATTTGTGTATTTAAATTTGGTTTAATGAATTATCCAGAAATATTCTTACCTCTCTGGTTGTGGATTTACTTTGCTAAGAATAGCTCTCTTAACACACTATTTATACATAGATCATTATGTGAAGTGTATAAGCTTTTAGTTTTAATTATGTCTTTGTTTCTAAATAGCTACTTAAACGTAATAAAAATCATTTGACCTCTGAACGATTCACTATCAGCAAAATAAGGCAGATGAATTATAGTTTTTATTCCTAGTTCTAAAATTGTATACTCATATCAATTATGGTACTGGATATTCTTTAAAATTTTTTTCAATAATAGCATAGCATGAAAATCTTGATTATGGTGTTTTTTTTTTCTCATAAAGATAGGATACATAGATGGAAATAAATGAATTAGTAAAATATAATTAGATTAATACTAGGATATATGCTATAGTATCTGTCTCTAGATCATTTATTATAATAGAAACTGCCACCTGTATAGATCTTTTTCCCCTTGTTTTGAAAAAAAAAAAACTTAAAATCTTTGATAAATTGGAATAAAGAATTTCATCTTTGGTTTCAAAAAACTTCATTTACAATAGATTTCCCTCTCAGAAATTGAACTAAATACAAACCTAAAATAAAACTAATTTGATACAATTAATCTAATATTTATTTTGATGAATGAATAAGTAATTTCCTACAGCAATCTTAATAAATGAGCATTAAATATGGTTCCAACCCAATCAAATATCAATTATATGATCAAAAGTTACATAAAAGGTTTATTTTGATCTTAAAATACCTAAATTCTACCCATTATTTCTTGCATTATAACTAACAGAAACTTAGCGAATTAAAAGAATGAGCATTTGTGTTTGATATCACTAAGGTATTTGATGGGTCAACTGGCTATGTCTACTCTAAGATTGTTTCATTCATGTGTGTAGTGGTTGGCTGTCTCTTTGGCTCTTTAGCTGATAGAGGCTGAGCCAACAGCATTGTCAGGTTACTATTGGTTTATTCAAATTTGGCAGCAGGCCTGAGAGAATAAGTAGAAACCCAAAAGACCTTTTTTTGGCACAACAACCACTTTTTTCTATTCTATTTTCCAAAGCCAGTCATAAGGCCAGCCTAAATTTAAGGGGTGGAAAATAGACTCCACCCCCTTAATAGCTGTAGCTGCAAAGTGATATTGCAAAAGTCTTGGATGTATAGCACTGATGAATTCTTTTGAAAGCAATTGATCATAAAGATAAAGGGGAAAATACATTGCTTGGAAATAGAACCAAATCTATCAAAGATATTAAACTATAATGAAAGACACAATAAAGTAGTAATGGACATTTTAAAATATATTGTTATGATATTAGTTTAAAGTTTGGAAATATAATTTTGTACATATGTGTTACATATATATTTAAACATATCTATATGATATCTTCAAGTCATAATAACATGAGTATTTATCATTTAAATGCTAAGGTACCAAATATGTATTCATCAATATTTATTTAAAAGAAACATAAGATTTAGTCCATCTTCAAACAACATTGAAAATAATAAAACTCAGTTTGAGCCTTAGCAAGCCTACTCATATCAAAATGTAGAAATATTAACTTAGCTTTCAAAGTTTGAGAATAAGTTTACAACAGGCACAAAACAAGTAGCTAATTCTTTAAAAAAATTTTAATGTTTATTTATTTTTTGAGAAAGAGAGAGAGAGAGACAGAGTGTGTGGGAGGGGCAGAGAGAGAGGGAGACAGAGAATCCAAAACAGACTCCAGGCTCTGAGCTGTCAGCACAAAGTCCCACAAGGGGCTTGAACTCACGAACCACAAGATCATGACCTGAGTGGAAGATCAGTGCTTAAAAGCCTGAGCCACCCAGGCACCCCACAAATAGCTTATTCTCAATTGCAAATTTAACTTCCAATTACTTTTGAAAGAGAAAGCCACTCAGATTGATAATTTTTGTTTGATGTCAAAGGGTTCTTTATAAGATATATTTTTATAATATATAGCTCAATGATCTTCAAGATTTCTTTTTTATTTTAGAAATTTTACATATTTCTTATGCTCTTCATGCTATTCATTATAACAATTATTTTTACTTAAAACATAATAGCTAAAACATTTACCATTCATAAGAATTATTTTATATAATAGAATTTAAAAAGTTAGAAAGGGATTCAGGAATTTTGAGTAAAGCTTCTGCAATGAAATAAAAATATAAAAGGATGCTAAAAAGTAAAAGGGTGTGACCAACATATTTCCTATTATTCACAGGATATTAAATTAAAATATAAAATAATTTAGTTGAGTTTGAATCGAACAATTACTTTGTGCCAGAGATTTTAGTAAAATGATTACATGTAATTATTATAACAACATTTTGAATACTATTTTTTAGTATTTCATTTTTTATTTTATTTTTTAAAGTTTATTTAATTATTTTGAGAGAGAGAATGGGAGTCTGGGAGGGGCAGAGAGAATGAGGGAGGGAAAGAATGCCAGTCTGCACTGTCAGTGCAGAGTCCGATGTCGTGCTCAATCTCACAAACCCTGATATCATGACCTGAGCCAAAACCAGGAGTTGGACACTTAATCAACCTAGCCATCCAGGCGCCCCTAGTAAGATTTTATGTTACAGCAGTTTTATGTTTAAAGCAATATTGAGAAGGCACTGAGATTTGTATATTGGCCCTCCCCCCCACACACATAGGTTCCCCCATTATCAACATTCTCCATTGTAGTGGTTCATTTGTTACAACTGTTGAACTTATATTGACACATTGTTATCACCCAAAGTCTACAGCTTACATTAGCATTCACTCCTGGTGTTGTATATACTACTGGTTTGCACGAATGTATAATGACATGTATCTACCATTATAATACGATGCAGAGTATATTTCACTCCCCTAAAAATCCTCTGTGCCCCACCTATTCATCTCTCTCCCAACTCTTGACAATTACTGATCTTTTTAATCCTTCAATAGTTTTGCCCCTTCCAGAATGTCATAGAGTTGGAATTACATCATGCAGTGTTTTTAGATTGGTTTCTTTCACTGAGTATCATGCATTTAAGGCTCTTCAATATCTTTTCATGACTTGATAGTTCGTCTTTCTAGTGCTGAATAATATTCCATTGTGTATATGTACCAGAGTTAATCCATTAACCTACTGGTTGCTTCCAAGTTTGTGTAATTATGAAAAAAGGTGATATAAACATCCATGTGCAGGTTGGACATAGAGTTTGATTCATTTGGGTAAATACCAAAGAATATTACTGCTAGATTACATGAAAGAGTGTGTTTAATTTTATAAGAAGCAGCCTTCAAAGCCCATGCTATTTCTGCTATAGTGTTCTTTGGTCCATGCCAACTACAATATTCCACTATTTAGTGATAATATATATTTGAAAGCCCTTCTCTGAGTTCTATCAAAGTAATTAAATGGCTCCTTTTTAGTAATTTCCCAAAGAATATTATATAAAATATACTTTCTTGTTTGATGCTTTTTCATATACTAAAATATTGGTGGTGACACTTTGGCTCCTTCCAGTACACCATTCACCTAGAAATCTCTTTACCTCCCTAATTACAGAGATAATATCCCTACACAACAGCAAATATTTTGACTTTAATAACTCAAGATCATAGGAAATATCACACATTCAACCATCATTCAGTTATTTAATAAGTTTTAATTAGGCTCTCACTCTTTATGCTTCCTTAATATACAGGGGAGGCAATGAGATCAAATATTTTTTGTGAAAAAAAATTAGTGCTGCAAATAAATGCTAATTGACTTCAAGGAAAACAAAGGATACTATGAACTGATATATTCATTTTATTTAAATGATGCTTAAAATTTTGAATACAAACTAAATCCAAAAGAAGTAAAAATTGCAAACATAGAAGGAATGAATTAGTATTGTTAGTGTTACTTGTTTGTTTTTAATATGCAGTCTACGTAATAATAAAAAAAAAAGAAAAGAGAATAGCTGAGGCAAGGAATAAAAAGGCACTGAAACTTCATTACTATGCCTGCTTGTGAGGAGAAACTATGATGTAGGTTGAGGTTAGAGTATCCTCTCATGTTGTGATAAGCTTTAGTTGAATTTATTGCAGAAAACCAAGTTATATAGCTATATGTATTGAGGTGGAAGATTAAAAATAACCCCTAGATCCACATGGGAATCTCCTATGCTCAAATAAGTGGTTAATAAAAGATTTTTGAAGATTTTTACATTTTTATTTATTTTTGAGAGATAGAGTGAGACAGAGCATGAGCGAGGAGGGGCAGAGAGAAGGAGACAGAATCTGAAGTAGGCTCCAGGCTCTGAGCAAGCATTCAGCAGAGAGCCTGACATGGGGCTCGAACCCATGAACCATGAGATCATGACCTGAGCCAAAGTTGAACACTTAACCAACTGAGCCATCCAGGCGTCCCAAAGATTTTCCTATGTATGGGAGTCAACACTCATAGTCACCGATCCCACCGAACCTGAAAAATCAGGGTCAGTACAATTGTATTCTTTATCTAATATCTCAATCAAGCTTTCTGTCTCAAGAAAACTGTAAAAGTTACCCATGTTTTTCAAAGGGGATAAGCAACAAATTATAGTATTGGATAAATGTAGGGAACTGGAACTGTCTCTGCTTGCTCAGCTATTCCTTTCCTTCTTTGGAATTATTTGCTTTCAAAGAGTTTACATTCTTTTCTGTTCCCATAAATGTAAGTTATGGTGAACACTTAAATAAGAAACCTATAGTTATCCAACCAACTTATGGCAGGATGAGACTGCTTAACTGTGAATGTTGCATGAGGTAGCTCTTTACTGCCAAATATTTAAGTTATAACCTTGCCATTTTCAGTTAAGGAAAATACTATTTTGATCTGTGTACGCCTGAGTCCTATTTCTGCTTCTTGACACTTTAGATCTCAGAGAAAGAAGATGGGTACTACTAATTGGGCTCCTTCCAAACCTACAGTTACCAAATATGTAAATTATTCACTATTTACACTGGCTTGTTAGAGATGGAAATTTCTACTTGGCTCGATTGTGAGAGATGGACATTTCTATATAGCTGGAATATTAGCGAGTATCTAGTTAACTATCCTTGTGCAGGAAGGAAGGAAGCAGGAGTAGCCAGATGAAGTTGAACTGTAACTCAGTACAACATAGGCCTCCTCAATATCATGGACACTTATGCAGCTGGGATGACCCTTAAGAGATTTCCTGAATTATCTCTTTTACCCCTGTATCTTTCAGTTATTGGGTACAGGCATACCCTAGAATGGAATCTTAGTCTTCAGAAAAGGAATTATTAATACCTTGGGATTGAAGAAAGAATCATGTGTTAAACCACACCATTCACTTACTTCATATAATCACTTTATCTTATCTGGGAACAGCTGGTTCAGGATTCTGGTTGGTCTCTTTCTGGGGAAACTGACCAGAGGATGGGTAACGAGATGAACTATAGTCCCTGCCACTACAGCTAGTATAGGAGTTGCACCTGACCTGACTCTTAACCTCCCTTCTTTACTACCCTTTCTAAATTGTTCACCCTTAACTGGAAGTTTTAATGACCTAGAAGACTTACCTTATCAGGCTTTTATCCCTGAGACTTCTTTGGCTCTGCTCACCATGCCCTAGTCAGGGAATAACTGCTGCGCTTGTCCATTTACATCATAACTGGCCAGAGCATTCCACATGATGATCCATGGAATCACAAAGATGCCAAACATATTCTTACCTGATCCCATAGTGTAACCTCAGTCCCTCCTCCTGATGATCAAGCTCAATTTTCCCTAGCAGCCTGATGTCTAACTTCCCTGCCTGCAGGTCTCCTGTTGCAATTGATGGTCTCTTCTAAAATTTTTAAAGGAATCTTGAAACATTTCCCAATGATAAACAGAAGCCCTAAAACTGCAGAGCCTGGAATTGTAGTGATGGCCTAAGTTAGTGATCTTGGGCTGCCATAACAAAATACCACAGATGGGGCAATTTAAATAATAAAAAATTATTTTCTTACAGTTCTGGACAGTGAAAAGTCCAAGAACAAGGTTCTGGCAGGGCTTAGCTTCTGGTGAGAACTCTCTTCCTGGCTTGTAGATGGCTGTCTTCTCCTTATGTGCTCACATAGCCTTTCTTCAAAGGGTGCATGCAAAGAGAGGGACAGCTAGCTTTCTGGTGTTTTTTCTTTTAAGGACACTAATTCTATCATGTTTGGGCCCCACCCTTATGACTTTATTTAATCTTAATTACTTCCTTAGAGGCCCCACTTCTAAATACAACCATATGGACACTTAGGCTTCAGTATGTAAATTTTGGGGGAATAGCCCCATTCAGTCCATAATAATTCCAAAGTTGGTCACTGGGAGTGGTATTAAGTGTGCTCTTGATTCCATGTAAGATAGAGTCCTGGCTATTCCAAGGGAACAAAACCTCTATATATCATCTGATAACAGTGCTTGCCAAGACTGTCTGGGTAAGAATGGTGATAGAAACATGTGTATTCTGATCAAGATGAATGGCTTCCCCTTCTAGAGTAGAAGAAGAAAATATAATCAGCTTGCCAACAAGTAGTTGGGTCATCTACTTGAGGCAATATGCCCAGTGAGGAGCTCAGTTGTTGATGAGCAGGGCATTTGGCAGTGAAATTAGCTATCAGCCTTGGTAATGGGGACCCACATGTGAGTCCATAAAAATCCTGAACACTGTGGCCACTCTATTTATTTGTCCTGTTCCAATACCAGAATGACCACTCGACAAAACTGATCTACATGCTGCCATTGCTGATCCCTTCAGGCAAGACAATGCCTGAAGAGGATCTGATGTATCAACCATTAGCAAGCAATACTCTTGACAGTTGGCAAAGGGTACATCAGTCCTGAAGGGACTGTGATATGGCGGCACAGCATATCATACAGTATAAGTTATGAGTATTAGCTACATATGACTTTTTTTTTTATTAACCATGTCATTCTATTCAAAGCTTTCAGGCTGGGTATAAATTTAAAGAATTTCTAATTTTGGTGAATCAATTTCCCTACTCATGGTGGTAGAAGCCTTGAAGTTTGAGAATAGTGATAACAAACATATACAGTTAATTATTTTGAAAAAAAGTATACCTTTTCATAATACATGTATGTATTCCTCAAATCACTAGCCAATCTTATAGCACATCTTGATATTATATTTCTTACTTGTATGGTGTGCTCTGCTTAATACCTTGTAGGATAGTTGTTTATTCGCATCAGTATGTGAATGAATATGTAAGTCAAAAACATTTCTAATTATATTGAAACATCACTCAAGTGATAAATACATACATGCATACTTAAATACATACTTAAATCCATATGGAATACTATATCCAATAAGTGAGCCCTGTTTTGGTGTCAAAATTTACAATGCTAAACTCACTTCAATTGGTTGGCAATATGAGAACACTATTATTTATTTTTTTCCTTCTGTTCTTTTCATTCTTCCTTGCATCCTTTCTTTCTCCATTCTTTCCTTCCTTCCTTATTTCCATCTTTTCTTTATCCCTTCCTTTTTAAGTTTTAAATGTTCTGCAATATTTTACAATTATCTGTTCCTCTCTTATTTGTTGTTTTGCAATTATTTGTTCCTTTCTTAACAAAATCTTTAAGGCTTTTCCCATAATAGCTACCTTAAATGTTCTATGATCTATTAATTAAAAGCCTGAGTGGTCTGTAACCAATTCTATATCAAATTTAGAGGAATGGGCTGTCAGTCCCTACTACTCAGATAGGAAAAACATGTAAGAATGGTCTTTGTATAGAAAATTAATTGAACTCTGTTAGCATGATAGGCAGTAATTGTAGAGATTTAAATTCTTTGGACACCTGGAAAGAGTCCTGAAGCCTGAATTGTAATTGGGAGCAGGGTACTTGAAACAGTCAATTTCATCTAATTAGGAACATGGGAAGGTTTGATGTGTTTTAGTTGGTTGATTCTTTGACCAGTCATTTGGTTGTTTAACAGGTTGATCTGGCTAAGATGCACTGGAAGAAGATAGAAAGGACACATGAAGACAGAGAGCAAGGAAGAACAACATAGAACAACATGGTGGGAAGGCAAAAATTGATTTCAGCAAAACACTGAACACATTTTTTAAGAATAGGTATGTGTAATATTCAACTTCATATGTCATTGACAAACAGTAGAGCTCATCTATGTATCCACAAAAGTCATCTACAGAGTTATGTGCCTTTTATGAACATTAATTATTTCAGCAAAAGTATATGCATGTGCTATTTTTAAATGTATACTATTATATGACTATTTCCATTAAAAAAAATAAAAGTGCTCTTCTCCCTCTGGGCAGTGGAGAATATAAAAGTGATAATGAATGTAGAATAATGAGAATAGCCCTAAATTAAATTAATTCTGCAAAGGCAAGGGGTCCCCTTCTAGGTGGGACTCTGATAATGTTATCTCATAGGAATTGTCAGAAATTTCTTGGAAGGCATGTGGCTTTCAGTAATGCATGAATGGAAATTAAGTCAGCCTTATGATATCTTGAAGAGCTGAGTCACTTTGGCTGAAATATAAGCTACACTGTTTAAGATTCTTTGTATTCATTTATTAACTTATGTCACTAATAGTTATTGAGCATATATTATTGTCCAGGTAATATAGAAGCCACTGTCCATGCAAAGGTAAAGAAGACAGATCCAGTCTTTGTCTTCAGGAAGCTTATAATCTAGAACAGACTGCAGGCAATTAGCAAATAAACAATAAAAAATAAAGAAAATTTGCAGTTTGTGCTATGTGTTACAAAAGATATTAAAAATTGGTGTGATTGGTATGTCAGAGTGGGATTTCATTTATAGGGACAAGGAAATGCACTTTGAAAATAAATTTTCTGAAAGGGTTGAGTGATAATATAAAAAAGCAATCAATATTAAATTATTTGATTTGTAAAATGTTTTTTAAAAGTTAAAAGAGTGGGACTTGGATAAGCAAAACATAGGATTTATTAAAAATAATTAAATTTTAAAGCAGATATTGATTGTACTCCTTTTTCCTGGAGAATAAAATAAAATCGCCCACATCAGGCTCTCTGATGTCAGTGCAGACTCTGCTTCAGATCCTCTGTCTCCTTCTCTCTCTGCCCCTCCTCTCTCTCTCACTCTCTCTCTCTCTCTCTGTCTGTCTTACAAAAATAAACATTTAGAAAAATAAAGTAAAATAATACAATAAAATAAAATAAAACAAAGTAAAATAAAAGTTACCTGAACCGAGATGTAGGGAAGTGAGGAAAGATTACTAGGTAAGTATAATAGGAGCCAACAGATGCAAAATTTAAAGTCATTTTTAATGTAAAACAAAATCAAAATATTCTTCAATAATTTCTGCTCTAATTCAGCCTACTGCTAGATAATAACTTTTATACATTTACTACACACTCTCATTAGCATTATTTGATTGAAATTTTTGAATGGAATAACAAATGAATTTAATAAAATATGACATGGAATAATCATTAATATTGTATACCTTTCAATGTTACATTTGAAGACATTATTTATAGAGCCTGTATCACTATTTGAAGAAAATTGCCTCTTACGATTTCTTTTTAAAAAGGTAACCTGAGATTGAAATTCACGGTAGAGGTGTAAGGTATATTGACTATCTTCTTTTAATTTCCCAAATCCAATTCATTCAAAATAATAGGTTCTACTGTTGGAAATTCATTTTCTTATTTCATACATGTGAAATGTAATAACACCTGAAACCGGGTTCTGGCATACATAAATCAATATTTTCAACTATAAATGTCATTTTTCCCACAGGTTTTGCTACTTTTTGATTTAAGAATCATCACGGTTCAAAGTACAGGTTTATTCCATAGAGAAGCAGGTTATTAGCTGCAAAATAATCACCCAGATATGAATCATTGAACAATTGCCCTTTGAAGTTAGCTGTATGTTAAGTAGAGATCTATGCAATACCCTCATAAAGAAATACTTATGGAATAGGCACATAACTAAAGTCATTAAAGAGATCTAGCAGTGAATTTAAGACATCAAATGAGCAAAATACTTTGAGGGGCTAGAATGTTAATGCTATGATAATGTTATGCTATGTTAAGAACAGTTAATTTTGCATTTCCAAGGATAGAAGCATGATCTACACTTTCCTTAAAGGCTCATTGTGAGACTTGCAATGGTTTTAATTTTCCTCTAACTCTTTACGATAAGCCATTACACAAAAATAAAGGTAGTAACAATTCAAAAATGGATTCGGCAGTTCCTTATTTCATCATCTTAGTGAGTAAATTATTTTGGCCATGAATGCCCATTGAAATGTTAAAACATTTAATGGCCCATAAGAAGACTACTTGATAATAGAGCAAGTTGATCTTTGCTCTGAGGAGAAATATTTCTATTTCAATTTCCAGTGCATCTAATCACATGACTACATGTTTACATGAGTCTTTTTTTTTTTTTTTTTTAGAAATTAGGGGCATCCTGTTCTTATTTATTTATTTTTGAGAGACAGAGAGGGACAGCGTGAGCAGGGGAGGGTCAGAGAGCGAGGGAGACACAGAATCCGAAGCAGGCTCCAGGCTCTGAGCTAGCTGTCAGCACAGAGCCCGACGCGGGGCTCGAACCCACGAACCGTAGGATCACGTGGGATCATGACCTGAGCTAAAGTCGGACGCTCAACCGACTGAGCCACCCAGGCGCCCCTGTTTACATGAGTCTTGACAGGTGTTTGCTCATAGTTACAAAGTCTGGAGGAAATATGATGTTGGGCAGGAAAGCTGTTACCTTCCTGCAGAACAGCCCAATTCATTAGTAAAAAAACCATCCTAGTTTTGTCCAGTACCAAGGGAGTTCCTGGGTCAGGGGATTTTCAGTGCTAAACCAGAGAAAGTCTCAAACAAACTGGATGTGTTGATTAACCAAATTTAGCTGATCTTGCTTACTTGTATTCACTTGGACCAGATAGATAACATAAACCTGAGGGAGTTCACCTTTTTGTTCTATTTACAAATAGTAAACTTGTTAGTTGTCAATGATATTATCTATTTCTCCAGGGCCCAGAACTTCTGCAGTAGAGCATTTACTGTTTTGCATATCAAAAGAGACGTGTGTGGTACATTCATTAATGCCTCTAAAATAAAGCCTGTGTGTGTGTGTGTGTGTGTGTGTGTGTGTGTGTGTGTGTTTAATTTAAAAACATTTTTTAAAATGTTTATTTATTTTTGAAGGACAGAGAGAGAGACAGAGTGCGAGCTGGGAGAGGCAGAGAGGGAGACACACACAGAATTCAAAGCCATAAGGCTTTGTTTGTGTTTTGAAGTGAGTTTCTCCTTGAATGAAAAGAAATGACTCTACAGTGGGAATGTGTGGAAGTCTGGATAATTTAAATAGAGGCTACATGTTCCAGCAACAAATAGAACATTGTTCAGCTAAGAAAACTTACTATTTTTGCACATGAGTATCTTCAGAGATTAAAATAATAAATAATCTGTAGGACATATTCCTCTATGACATACTCCTAACTTCACAACTATTTGCAATGCCTTAAAATAAATATAAAAATAACCCTCAGAACACAGGCCCTAGAGATAAACTGGATAAATTAAAATTTTGGGTATGTCCCTTACCTGCTATATGACTTTGAACTAGCTAACAATTTCTCTGTGCCTTAGTTTTCTCATCAGTAAGATAGAGACAATAATAATAAAAATACATGTTCCATAAGTTTGGATAATGGTTAAGTAATATTTGCAGAGTCCTTAGTTAAGTGACCACTACATCATAAATGCTATATATGTGCAATTATCACTAAGATTGCCTTTTGCCATTGGGTGATTTATTTGCTGGGGTCAAATAGAGAAGTACTGGAAAGGATCCATCATTTAATAACTTGAAAAAGTAATTAGGGTGTTGGTTTCCTTATTTATAAATTGGCACTACTAATAAAGCCCAACATGGAGGATTGGTACAGAATATGCATGTACTAGATATTTTTATTGTTATTATTATTCTGTGATCTGGAAGGGAGAGAAAGTACAGACTAGTCTTCCTAACTCAAAAATCTGTGTAACCTCTAGGGAGTGGGATGGGAAAGCTATGACACTCTCATTCTGCAAATCTATTTGCAATTACTTACTTCTAGAAAAGAAGGGGAGGAGCCAGAAGTATCAAATGTGAATGAATATAGGGTCCAAGAAGTAAATGCAAACTAGTGAAATATTACAATTAAGGAAATAAGGAGTGATTCAAACTAGAATATTGGGGAATGTGTACATTAAAATTGAAGATCAATAGATTCCTAATCTGTATGAACCAAACCTCTTTTAGGAACTGAATTCAGCCTACTCCTGCCAGTTTGCAGCTGTGTTTATGGAATGCACATATTATTTTTGTTGTTGTTGTTTTTAGATATTCTCAAACTATATTTCAAAAAATATTTTTTTGGTCACTTAATAATAGAATCTTACTTGCCAAAATGGGCAACCATATTAAAAATCACCAGAATTACGGGGCCCCTGGGTGGCTCAGTTGGTTGAGCGACCGACTTTGGCTCAGGTCGTGATCTCACAATCTGTGGGTTTGAGCCTGGCGTGGGGCTCTGTACTGACAGATCGGAGACTGCAGCCTGCAGCCTGCTTCAGATTCTGTGTCTCCCTCTCTCTCTGCCTATCCCCCACTCATGCTCTGTTTCTCTCTGTCTCAATAATAAATAAATATTAAAAAAATAAAAATAAAAATCACCAGAATAAAATTTTGCATTCCAGTTGCACAATATTTCATTATTCTGATGTAATATATATACATATATATACATATATGTATACACACACACACACACACATATATATATATGGGCACCTGGGTGGCTCAGTCAGTTAAGTGTCCAATTTCGACTCAGGTCATGATCTCACGGTTTGTGAGTTGGAGCCCCACATTGGGCTTCATGCTCACATCTAAGAGCCTGGAGGCTGCTTCAGATTCTGTGTCTCCCTCTGTCTCTCTCTGACTCTCCCCTGCTCATGTTCTGTCTCTTTCTCTCTCTCTCTCTCTCTTTCAAAAATTAATAAACAATTTTTAAATATTATGTATATAGAATATATAGTTAAATAATTTAAATGTTTAATATTTGATATAAATATTAAACAATTTATTTCTTCAGGATATGAGTCATTGAGTTTAAATAAACTAATTATCATTAAAAATATTGAGAAATAATTCTAGATGTAGGTTTACAATTGTTTCTAAAGTTTCTAAATCCTAGGGGAATTTATTTCTATTTTGCAAATATTCTCAGATTAATGAAAATAGTAGAGTTATCAGATATCCTGTCCCCTAGAGTTAATTTATAATCAACTTTTTTTTTTTTTTTGCCCACTGTGTATGTACTTATTCAAATGATCTGTCACTTTCCCTTTCACAAGCAATTTTCTCTAACAGGATTTTTTCCTAGTTCCAGGCATCATATTCCACCGTTATGATTTTTGTCATATCTAATTATCAGCTATAGTGATATTTAATTAACATTTGTCTTTGTAACAGCAATCTTTTTTATATTAAATCCTTTATATACAAATTAAGGCCTTAGCCAAACATGACGATCTCACTATCTGTGTCTATCTTCCTTTGAACCAAATTCAAGTCATTTTGTCTAGTTTTGGCCTTTGGGATCCTAATATAAGGTTGGTAATGCCCATTTTCATATAGCAGAGAACTGCCGGAGAAGAAGGTCTCTAGAGATCTAAGTCCCTTTGTCTTCTTTCTATAGGGTGTGCTTCCCAAAGCAAATAAACATTTTCAGTATTCACACCAGTGTAAGTTCTGGGCATAAGTATTTGCTATTAAACTTACCAGAACAAACATGTTCACTTCTCTCCATGACCATGTGTATTTGAAAACTTCATAGGGAGAAAATGAGGATAATATTTTTAATTAATATTGACAAATAAAACAGATTATTAATTAGCAAGCAACTAATTAAGAGTTGGCAAGTTGCATTTTCTTTTGGTAGCCTTGTTTCTTCACTTTAGGTCTTCCTTAATAATATACAAATTTATTTCAAAGCTTTACTCAGTTAATTGTTCACTATAGGCAAAAGACATAGTTGGGTTTCTTTTCAGAAGAATGCTGGGCATATTCTGCCAGACCCTCCAGAGATTATGATTCCACAGTTGTGTACACTCTAGATTGATTTGCAAGTACCCAGGCTATTGTAAAATTTTACAACCTTGTTGGGTCAAAGTTAAATTACAGTAAATTTAAACAACGGAAATTTTTCCTGCCCACAAAAATGCAAATGATTCCTGTTCGTCGGTATCAATTTTTCCCAGTAGAAAATATAAATCTCCCTAAGTCAAATTCTCTCTTGTACTGATTTTAACCATTAACTTTTTTCCTCATTACAGTAGGAGTTGATTAGACATTTGACATATATTCATTATACATCTTCATTGCTGTATAAATACCCCACAGCTGTCTAGATCAAAGCATGTCTTTTCTTGGCTTTTCAAATAAATCCCAAGTGGCAACAGGGCTATTACTTTGCTGACTCTCTGCTTTGTTTGTGTGTTCATGGGTTTGTGTGTTTCGTAATGATTGTGTGTCTGTGTATGTTTTCCCGGTACACTCAGAGTTGATGCTAAGCTATTTTCTATCTGCAGCAGCGATGATTGGGAATGTGGTTACCATGATTAGGTGTTCTTTTCATTGGATGGGGAGATGAAGTCTGATGGATGAGAGAAAAGATAATCTAGTTCCTTTGGCTTTTCATTTGTTTGGACATTTGTCTACCTGTGAATTAAAACAAATTTAGACTTCCATGCTTACTGGAAAGGAGAACAACTCTGAAATTTGGTCAGGTGAAGTTTTGTGTTTTCTTTTGACCTATGGCTAAAGTTTTACAATGAGTCCTCTAGATGCTTGTGTATGTGATATCTGAAATTCAGAAAAGTGATTACCTCTGATTGGATGACTGAGAAACATTTTCTTACTTCTAATGGGTATTAAATGAAATTATATCTTCTGAGTGGTTTGTAGAGACAAATAAGCACCCACATAAATGAAATATTACCCAAAGTAAAAGAAAATGTAAAAAATGAACTTTTTAATATTCCAAATGCATTAGACTTTTAAGAAAAAAATTTTATTTGCATTAACTGCTTTCTCAGATACAGTGTAGCACGCAAGTTCACACAGTTAAAGTGAATCTTAGGGCAAATAACACTGGCTTAATAATTATGATTTAAAAAAGAAAAATAAGGGGTGCCTGGGTGGCTCTGTAGGTTGAGCATTTGAATTTGGGTCAGGTTATGAGATCAAGGTTCGTGGGTTCAAGCCCCTAGTTGGGCTCTGTGCTAACACCTCAGACCTTGGAGCCTGCTTCAGTTTCTGTCTCTCTCTGCTTCTCCCCCACTCACTCTCTGTGTCTCTCTCAAAAATGAATAAACATAAAAAATTTTCTAAAAAATAATAACAGCTAAATGACTTTTTTGATATATATCACTAAGTATAAGAATATATTATTATTTTATTACATATATATTATATATATAATGTATATAATAATATATACTAGTGATGTGGAATATTATGTATAATAAGGACAATGTATTATATATTAATTATATGGGACTTATAAAATTCATAATACATTCAATAATATTAATTAATATTATTATGTAATATACAATATATTTATATTTTAATTTATAAAATAAATTTATATATTGTATAAATATATAATATATTTATGGAACATATATTATATAATATACATTATAATTATATATTATATTCTAAGTATATATATTACACACTAAGTATAAAGATAATTTATGATAAGTATACTTATTGCTATTATATATAACAGAAACGTGTTTTAAAAATCTATTTGCTGGGTAGCAAATTAATCTAGATCTTTGATTCTTGAGAAAACAAACATTTATTCCACTTAGTACTTCACCATTTTTGTGTTTCAGGAATCCAGACACAGATTTGCTGGGTCCTATGGCTCCATATCACTCAAGAAGTTGGTAAGGGAAGTGATGTAAGAAGAGGGCATACTAGGAAGCACCAAGAATTTATCTTTCCAGCTAGACAACAATTATACTGGTAGAAGCTGGAAGAAATTGACTTGACATTGTGGAGTTTGGAGGCAACTGGGTGGCTCAGTCGGTAGAGCGTCCGTCTTCAGCTCAGGTCATGATCTCACAGTTCATGAGTTGGAGCTCTGTGTCAGGCTCTGTGCTGACAGCTCAGAGCCTGGAGCCTGCTTCAGATTCTGTGTCTCCCTCTTTCTCTGTCCCTCTCCACTTGTGCTCTGTCTTTCTCTCTCAAAAATAAACAAACATTTAAAAAAAGAAGAAGAAAGAAAGAAACTGTGGAGTTTACTTAAACACCAGCAGCTTCCAGGGGAAAATATGGCTGGAAAACTGTGGTCAATTTCCATCAACTTCAGCTTTTAGCATAGCAGCCATTACTTACCCCATGCCCTCCAGCCATACCAGCAGCCATGCCCATATTCCTAATGTGTTTCTAGGGATAAGTTGAACCATAAAGACTTTATCCTCCAAATATTGAAGTTACGTGTTCTGGTAGATGATAGTTGCTTTTGATTATGAAGTGTGCTTGCAGAGGCGGGCCACCATTGTTTCATCACTCTACTGGTTGAAAGAGTTTCCAGGGAATATAAAGAAACATCATCTGCCTTTCTTTTCTTTTTTCTCCTTTTCTCTTTTTGGGGGCCAGATATTTAAAGTCTAGTATGTTTAGAAGCAACCACAGATTTGGTGGAATTTAAAAAACAATGGCATATGCCCAAAAAACATAGTCTCAGAGAAGACTTGACAAATTTTAAACTTTCACATTAGGATGATGCAAGGCACAGAGTCGTCTTTCATCAAAAAAACAAAAAACAAAAAAGCAAACTCTGGGTAATGGTGGAAATCTGATTTCTGAAGCTACCAATTACAATATTTGTATGCTTGATTTTCAATCAAAAATCAAAGTCATATATTGTAAAAGATTAAAGTATGGCCCTTTCAAAGAAAATAAATCTACAGAAACTATCCTTAGACTTACTAGAAGAGGATGTTTTTTTTAAAAAAAGTATTCTAAATATGCTCAAACAGATAAAGGAAGATATGAACATAGACAGGAAAATGAGACATGAACAAAATGAGAATATGAATAACTAACTCATTCTATGAAGCCATCATTAGCTTGATGCCAGAAATTTAGAGTTAGAAAATACATGATCTCCTGAGACTGGCTTCTCTCATTTAGCATAATGTGTTCAAGGTTCATCTATGTTTAATATGTATCAACACTTCATTTCTTTTTACTGTTCAGTAATATCCCATTGTATAGATATACCACTAGTGCGATCCCATTCCTCAGTTAAACAACAGTTGGGTTGTTTCTATTTTTGGCTATTGTGACTATGTGACTATGATATTCATGTGCAAGGTTTTATGTGGACATACATTTTTACTGACTGTAAATATAAAAATGAGTGAAATTAGTAGATCATGTGTCAACTCTTAATATTTTGAGGAACTCTCAACCTGTTTTCCAGGCTGTACCATTTTACATTCCAACCAGAAATGAATGAGGGTTTGAAATTCTCAAAATTTATACCAACACGTATTCTATTTATTATTATAGCCATCCTACTGGGTGTGAAGAATAACTAATTGCAATTTTTATTTGTATTTCTCTAATAAGTAATGATTTGAGCATCTTTTCATGTACTTATTTGCTTTTTAAGTACATTCTCAGAAGAAATATTTATTTCAATCCTTTGACCATTTAAAAAAATTTTTTAATGTTTATTTATTTTTGAGACAGAGAGAGACAGAGCATGAGTGGGGGAGAGGAAGGGGTAGAGAGAGATAGGGAGAAACAGAATCTAAAGCAGACACCAGGCTCCAAGCTGTCAGCACAGAACCCATCACGGGGCTCGAATTCATGGATCCTGAGATCATGACCTGAGTCGAAGTCAGACACTTAACCGACTGAGCCACCCAGGCACTCCTCAATCCTTTGATCATTTTAAAAATTAGGTTGTCTTTTATTATTGAGTTGTCAGAGTACTTTATGTATCCTGGATATAAGTCACTTATGAGATATATGATTCATAATTGTTTTCCCATTCTGTGGGTAGTGTCTTCACTTTTTTGATTGTAGTTAATTATTTTTATTATTAAAAAAGGCTATGGAAACCAACCTGACAATAAACTATAAAGTTAAAAAAAATAAATAAACAAGGCTACTTATTTTTATGAAGTCCATTTTACTTATTTTATTTTGTCACTTGTGCTTTTGATGTTATATCTAAGAAAATATTGCTTAATGCCACAAAATTTACTTGTGTGTTTGACTCCAAGAGTCTTGTAGCTTTTCAGATCTTACATTTAAGCCTATGTTCCATTCTGAATTAATTTTTATAAATGCTGTGAGATAGCATTCAAACTTTATTCCTTAGAACTTGATTATTCAATTGTTCCAACACCATTTGTTGAAAATTCAATTTTCTCCCATTGAGTTTTATTGGCATCTTTGCCAAAAATCAATTCATCATAAATATAAAAGTTTATTTTTGGCCTCTTGATTCAATTCCATTGATCTACATGTCTGTCTTTATACCAGTACCATACTAACTTGATTACTATAGCTTTGTAGTAGTGAAATTGGAAAGTGTGAGTCCTCTACTTTGTTCTTTTTCAAGATTCTTTTGCCTATTCTCATCCATTATATTTCTATATGAGTTTTAGGATCAGCTTATCTATTTGTGTGTGGGAGGGGAAGCCATGTGTGATTTTCACAGTGAGTGCATTGAATTTGAAGGCCAATTTGGGAACTATTGTCATCTTAACAATATAAAATGTTCTCATTGATCATAAACATAGGACCACTTTCCTTTTATTATGCCTTTGAAGTTTTTGTCTGCTAAGTCTAACATCTGGTCTGCTTCATAGCCAATATCTACAGTCTTCTTCTTTTTTCTTTTCTTTTTTTCTTTCTTTTCTCCTGTGTAGATAGTACTTTCTGGTTTCTTTGTATGTCTCAAATTTTACCTGAAAACTAAATTCTTTTATCAACTCTGGATAATAATCCCCTAGGTTCTCTCCTTGGGGTTTTATGTTAATGTTACTGTCTTTCAGGTCGCTTATTTGTTTAGTGGCTTGGCTGAAGTAACTCTCTGAAACTTTTTCCCTACACATTGTAAAGCATTTGATGCAATCTTCTCAGATATTTCTTGTTTTTATAAGTGGCTAAGCCACTTACTGATAAAAGATTCTCATACATAAACCCCTTTTACCTGTTAGATTTTGTCCTTTTACCATTGGATATGTAATAAGTTGGAGTCTGCTATCATAGTTCAGGGGATTTACCTCTCTTTCTCTCTCTCTCTGTCTCTCTGTCTCTCTCTCTCTCTCTCTCTCTCTCTCTCTCTCTCTTTGTCTCTCTTCTCTATTGGCTATTAGTAGATTGAATTTTTCCTCTGTGATTACTCCTAGTAGGGCTCAGTCTTGGTTATTCACACAGACCTAAGGATGCAAGGATACGCGTGTTTTATTTTTAAGTCTTAGGAGATGCCCCTAACTCAGAGTATCACAATGTTCAGCAAGTGTTTGGTCAAGACTGTGCTTAAGTTCCTAGTGATAGTGAGTCTTCCACCTTTTGCGGATGATTCTGTGTGTAGCTTGGGGAATGTTTTCAAGTTGGTCCATATCTCACTTGCCCCTGTGTAGATATAGCCCAGTGTATATCCACAGCCTTTACAAACTCCAGTATTGGCTGTGATCCTAGGAGGACTCATTCAGGCAGTCTCTTTCTCTTAAATTTTAATTACTCTTTTTAGCTTGCTGTTACTAGTATCATAGCACTACCAGTGTCCTTTTCTCTAGATTCCCACTTCATATTTTAGTATTAAATTGATTATAAATATCTTTATGTTGAGCTTTAGGTTAAGTGTCTCCCAGACTCTTCAAACTAAATATATTTACATTTGTACTTAGTCTTCTGCCCAGTCCTACTTACTACTCATTTTTAGACAGGTTGATACAAAATCTAACACACTATCTGTTTCTGAGAGCTTTACCAGAAACATATTTATTGTAACACATTTATTGTACTCTATGTATATTCCTGCAAGGTGGTCAGTTTACTAGGAGTAGGAATTAAATCTTTTTCAATTTAAATGAATCTATTCTAGATAATGAATAGAGACAACAGAATCAGATTAGATAAACTTACAAAGATTGTAAAAAATGTTTTAAAAACTTATGTATTTCATATTATATATATTATTATATACGTTATATATATAATACATAGAGAGAGAGAGAGAGACAGACAGAGAAAAAAGAGATAATAAATAACTAAACCTGTATTTATATACCCTGGCATTTAGTAGGTGTCTTAATATTTAATTTGTTTATATATGTATATATTTGTTAATATATATATTTTGTTTATATATGCTTGTTTATATTATATTATATTATTATATTATATTATATTATATTATATTATATTATATTATATTATATATTTGTAGAACTCTGACTCATTTGACCATGAACTATTGAAAAACATGTTTTGTTTGCTTTGGTATCCTGGGTACTCATTAATTAGTAAAGTTCATGGTGATACCATAATGCAAGTTGTTAAATAAATGAATGAATGAATGTATTCCTGATGATTACTAGTCATTGGTGCTTTTATTTCCCACAGTATGTTTAGTATTTGTATTTAAATTATTTAAAAAAAATTATAGAAACTATCAATATTGCATTACTACAGACAATTATCACAAGCTAGTTTGTGGTAGATTTTTTTTTAAGGTGCAATATTAGTAAAGTACATGCCTACTGGTAGGAAAAAAAAATCACAGAATATTTCCCTGTCAATGATGAAGTGAAGCCACTTGGTTGGCTAATGGACTGTCTAGAAACTGTTTACTTTATTTCTAAAGAGTTATCTCCCTACAAAATAAAAATACTGAGGACTTAAACATAACCTAAGATCATGCATTTAGAAAAATCGTATTTCTAATGCGTATGCAACCTGATTTTTCTTAATCCTTTTATCCAGCTCCTGATATTTGCTTTTTCCAAATGTTATGTTTTCTCTCCAATCTCTCTAGGGAATTAATTTAAGTCCTGAATTTAAATTTGAAAAATAGAAACTATTTAATTCAGTTCTATATTCCCAAGTATGTAAAATTAAAAAAAAAACATTTTATAGAAGACACATTTGCTTGTCACTTGCTTGTTAAAGTGTCTTGATTAAAAACTTTTAGTCATAGGTGCATATTAAGAAATGATAGTTAACTTAAATAATGTACATTTGAAAGGATTTTGCTTAGTTTTTTAAAATTATGCAAGAATACAAAAATTGAAAAATGGCTATGCAAAGTTTTACCATATGAACAATTATGAAAATTTGAGCTAAAATTATGAAGAATAATTTTATACAAAGAATAAAGGTGTGTATTCCTACCTTGAATATAACATCAATGAGAATTACCTTGATATATTCTTAAAATTTCATAATTTTAGCTGACTTAAAATTTGATAGTTTTGAAGATATTTCCAGTGCATGTTTTATATTAAAACATAGAAAATTAACTTGTTTAATTATGTTTAACTTGTCATTATTATTATGACTCCCCACTGATGAATAATGCTTAAGAAAGCATATGAGTGTGTGTCAATTTGAAATGATGTGAGGAACACCATAGTATCAGCAAAAGTGACATATTGAATGTACTGGCTGATATGTGGTCAGAGTATCATAGATTCCCTGCCTGTAAAAGTAATGAAGGGAAGGGGGTTGGTCCAAGATGATGACATGGGTATCTCCTCCCATGGAGACACTGATTACATGAGTACATAGGAAAAATTCCCTCTGAAAAAGACCTGAAAACTAGCTGAATAGCTCCTCCACAATTAAGGATAAAGAGCCACACTGAAGCAGGTAGGAGAGGCAGAGGTGCATCCTCCCCCAAAACCCCAACCCCAGATCAGTGACCCACAGGTGAGAGGATTTCACTAAGAAGCAGCTTCTCCCTGGAGACCAAGAGGGTATATGCCCCACACCAGGCACCCCAACCTTTGGGTCTTATACATTGCTGGTGGAAATGCAAACTGGTGCAGCCACTGTGGAAAACAGTATGGAGCTTCCTCAAAAAATTAAAAATAGAACTACCATATGATCCAGCATTTCCACTACTAGGCATTTATTCAAAGAAAACAAAACACACTGCTTTGAAAGGATACATGCTCCCCTATGTTTGTTGTAGCATTATCTACAATAGCAAAGGTATGGAAACAAACTAAGTGTTCATCACAGGATGAATGGATGAAGATGTTGTGGTATATACATAGATATGCAATGGAATACTACTTAGCCATAAAAAAGAATGAAATCTTGCCTTTTGTGAAAATGTGGATGGACCTTGAGGGAATTCTTATAAGTAAAATAAGACAGAGAAAAACAAATACCATATGATTTCACTTACATGTGAAATCTAAAAAACAAAATGAACAAACTATACAGTATAAGCCATAGATACAGAAAACAGAACAGCTGTTGCTAGAAGAAAAGGGGGTTAGGAGGTGGTGTAATGGGTGAAGCAGCTCAAGAGATAAAATTTCAATTATTAAATAAATAAGTAATGGGGATGCAAGGTACAGCATGGTGACTATAGGCAATAATATTGTGGTACACACTTGAAAGTTGCCAAGGGGAATAAATCCTAAAAATTCTCATCTCTCACGCACATAGAAGTAAATAATTTTGTAATTTATTATGGTGATGAATGGTAACTAGACTCATTGTAGGGATCATTTCACAGGGTATGAAAATGTCATATCACTATGTTGGATATTTGAAACTAATATAATGTTATATGTCAATTACACCTGAAAAAAAAACAAAAATCCCCCCCAAATTACTGCATGTTAAAAAATATAACTCAATAAAAAAAGTATGCTAAAGACTTGAATGGGCATTTCAGAAAGGGTATATCCAAAAGGACAATAAACTACTAACCACTAAAAATAGAAAATAAACAAATAAATAAATAAATAAACAAACAAACCAAACCAAAACAAAATATAACAAAGAGAAAGCACTGAAAGAGAATCAGGTATAGTCTAGAAATACAGGTTATTGACTCTGCATTTTCCAGAAATATATACATAATATCAGCAATGAGAATGTAAAAATACAAAAAAGAAGTAATTGAGCAAAATATGATTTCCACAATACTTTAATGTGATCAAGTGGAAATATATTTTTTAATTTATTAAATCAGTTTTTCCTTATAAAATACAAAAACTTGGATTTAAAAATTTTTGGCCTATATTTTTTGTTATTTAGTTTAACTCCCTCCGGGCCTAGAGATGACAAATAGTAGATAATATGCAAAAATTTGCATGGGTCAACTCAGTTGGTAAGAGGACAATATTAATGAAGGTACAAAAGCACATTGAATCCAAAGCCTCAGGCAGAATAAGCTAAAATTTTGTGTGTTGCATTCTGCCTCAAGTGTTTTGCATGATTAATTCATGTAATAGTCATAAACATGCTACATAAGTATATTAATAAATGGTTTAAAAATTAATAAACTGAGGTATGACAATTTATATAAATTAACATTATTATAATTTATGTAGTTGTGTTAATATCCTGTGTTCTTAATTACAACACTGTATTCATGCTTAAATTATTTGAAGTACTGTCACCATTAGACAAAAAACCAATGACATCCCTTTAAATGTTTGAAACAAATTCTAAGTTGCTTAGAATTAAATCTTTCCTTCCCAGTTAGTTGAAACATAAATAGTTTAAGGGAGATGGAGTTAAACCTTCAACAAAGTCACTTTTAAATATATATTCTAACTTTAATCATATTAAATGCAAATCCATAATCTTAAGATTCTGTAGGGAATTTTTTAGGTATTTTGAATAATATGAAATTATATCCTTGGTTGAAAATAGTAAATAACAGTATTCTAATTAAAAAAATTTCTCTAATATGCCTAAAACTCTACTTCAATATCACTTTTGTCATGATTGCAAGCTTGATTATGAAAATATATGAGAATTGAGTAGGCAAAGCCTATTTTAAATGTTTTTTAAAAGTTTTCTTTCTAGATTTTCAATTCTTTTCTTTCTTTTCTTTTTATTTATTTTTTTATAAATACGTACCTGAATCCTACTGTGCATACAAACAAAATTGTGTGAAGTCTATTTCCCTTTTTAAAAAATTATGTTTATTTATTTTTGGGAGAGACAGCATGAGCAGGGGAGGTCTAAAGAGATGAACAGAGGATCCGAAGTGAGCTCGGTGGTGACAACAGAGAGCCCGATGGGGTGCTTGAACTCATGAACCATGAGAGAGCGTGACCTGAGTTGAAGTAGGATACTAAACTGACTGAGCCACGCAGGCCCTCCTCTATTTGTTTTTTTAAATTACTCAAAATGATGAAATTGTAAGTCATGTATTTTCTTCTTCAGTCCCCTGAGAAGCAAGTTTAAAATATTTTAAATGCATTTTCATACATCCATAGAGATATCGTGGCATGGAGATTTGACTGTCACACTTGTAATAGGAATGCACATTTTTCACTGGCTCAGCGGAGTGATATCTGTTTGGCCATTTGCACCAGAGAAATGAGCAAATACCGTTTTACTGTATAATGTGTTAAGAAATATTATGTAGTATATTTATTGCACTTCACAGATGCTGCTTTTTTTTTTTTTTTTTTTTTTACAAATAGAAGGTTTTTGGCAACTCTGCATAGAGCAAACCTTTGGATGCCATTCTTCCATCAGCATTGGTTCACTTCACATTTCTGTCACATTTTGGTAATTCTTACGATATTTCAAACTTTTTCATTATTAGTACATTTGTTATGGTAGTCTGTGATCAGTGATTATGGCTCACTAAAAGTTCAGACAATGATTAGCATTTCTTAGCAATACATAATTTTTCAATTAAGGTATGTACA
Organism: Cryptoprocta ferox; assembly: GCA_028646485.1. Lineage (NCBI taxonomy): Eukaryota > Metazoa > Chordata > Mammalia > Carnivora > Eupleridae > Cryptoprocta > Cryptoprocta ferox. The sequence goes on along the minus strand of CM053567.1, from coordinate 86,363,070 downwards.
TTGCATTTTTTTTTTTTTTACACACAATGCTATTGTACCCTTAACAGACTATAGTATAAGAGGCACCTGGCGGCTCAGTCGGTAGGGCAGCCAACTTCAGCTCAGATCATGATCTTGCAATCTGTGAGTTCGAGCCCCGCATCAGGCTCTGTGCTGAGCGCTCAGAGCCTGGAGCCTGCTTCGGATTCGGTGTCTCCCTCGCTCTCTGCCCCTCCCCCTGCTTGCTCTCTGTCACTCTCTGTCTCTGTCTCTCTCTCTCTCCTTCCCTCTCTCTCCCCCCCAAAATAATAAAACTTAAGGATTTAAAAAGAGACTACAGTATAGTGCAAACATAACTTTTGTATGAACTAGGAAACAAAAAACTAATTTGCTTTGCTTAATTGCCATACTCGCTTTATTGCAGTGATCTGGAACCAAACTGCAGTATCTCTCCAAGGTGTGCCTGTAGTCAGTGTTAAGTGTTGAACTAATACAAAGTAGTTTTATGTTAGTAGTGACTCAGATATCAGTTTGTATGGATAATTACAACAGAAAAATAGGAAGAAATGAAGACACTTAAGAGTGACTCTCCTTATAAAGTACCATAGATTAGTTATAGCAGTTGTTTAATCACAATATTTTCACTTTTTTAAAAACCAGATTCCATGCCACTTTCTTCTAAGACAGTGTTATGGAGAATATATGGCTTGTCATAACAGACACGTATATATATACCCTTGAATAACATAGGTTTGAACTGTCAGGTCCATTTACACATGGATTTTTCTTATAGATATAGTATAGTACTATAAATGTACTTTCTCTTCCTTACTTATGATGTTCTCAATACATTTGCTTTTCTCTAGCTTATTTTACTCTAAGAATACCATGTATAATATATGTAACATACAAAATATGGATTTTGTATGTTACATACAACAGCTGATAATTAATCAGCTGTTTATGTTATCGATAAGGCTATGGTCAACAGTAAGCTATTAGCAGTTAAGTTTTGGGGTAGTCAAAAGTTATATGCAAATTTCAACTGTGCAGGGGCCAATGCCCCAACCCCCATATTTTACACACATACACACACACACACACACACACACACACACACACACACACATAGTTGAAAAGACTCTTTGACTCAAAATTTGTATGAATTATGTGGAAAAATATATCTCTGCAAAAAGTGATATCTGTGTGGGTAGAGAATGTTTTAGCATTTTATTCTGATAAGTCCCAAAATGATTCAATACATTGCTTCCCAAATGAGCTTTTATAACCCTCAATTTATTTATTTTTTTCCCAGCCCCACCTTGCTCAAATATTAGCTGTAATGACTCCTAGGAGTCACCATGTAAAGGATGAACTCATGCTAGTGGAAAAAAAGATTGTTAACAATATGACACTTATGGTAACTGCAATGGCTTAGAACTGCATTTGTTAATAGGCCTGAAGAGTAGAGAAATATCCATCTATTCTATCTTATGAACATCTCTAAGGCAAGCAAGAGACATTAGAGGATAATGTATATATTTGTGATATCATTTCTTTTATAGAAAGGTTGTAAGAGATATTTCATTCCATGGTCATCACAGCTCATCCTAATGCTAAAAAGTAAAATACAGGTAGAGAATTTTTAAATATTTCAGCATGGTAATCATAGATCTCAACATAAAATACAGTGTCTGGGAAAAGACCACAGATAGGATTCTTGTTCAGTAGGAGAAGTTTAAGACAGTGGCTGAGAATATGGACTCTGAAACTCTAATTTCTGGTTTCGAATCCTGGATATGTCATAAAATAAACTGGTTTAAGTACCTCTCTGTAGCTAAGTAAAATAGGGGTTTTATTACTACCCATCTGCTAGAGCTATCTGAGGATTAAATAAAAAATTAGAATAACATCTAGTGCATTAAAAACATTAGCTATTGTTCCTCAGTCATATGCATCAATATCTTTGGAGAATTTTGATTCCATGAAAATAGAAAAGAAAGGTATAAGCAATTTGTTATCAAGAAGTAAAATATTATAAGGTATACAAATATATTTAGGGTTTAAATATAATCATCAATGGAGAATACTGTACAATTCCAGATTCTGAACATTGTATATATGTGAATATCTATAACATTACTTGCAAAAAAATGTTGTAATTATGTAGGAAAAAAAATTACTGATATATACTCCATTAGAGGAACTGATTCATCCTGTGTTTGAATCATTTCACAATAAAAAGTAAAGATAAAGTAAGAATAACTTATTTTATAAAGTCATGAAGTACAGAAACTGCACAACCTGCACAACGACAAAGTTAGAAATTTTAAGCATGTGTTCTACTCTCACCTCATTATTATCTTTGTCTTCAGAATAAATCAATTTTGTGCATTTCTTCTCCTCATTATAATGCTTGTCATAAGAGAGAGCACTCAGAATTATACTAATACACAAATGAATTGAACATTATGGTCCCATGCTTCATAATTTTGATATATTTCCAGTCTGTATTTGATTTCTTGTAATTTCACTACACCTTATCACATTAATAAAGCTGTAAATATTAAATGAGACACAAGATATCATTGCAGGGATATATCTGTCCTATTTTCTTTTTAGCTCACATTAGTACTGAACCTATCATAAATTAAGTTTCCACAAGGATCATATAAGTGTGTAATTATAAGATATAATGCATTATGTAGATGAAAAGAACAAATTTTATATATTAATATGTAGTATGAATGTCAAAATAAAACATATTTAAAACCTGAAGTAAAGAGAAATATTATAATTATAATTTAAGAAGAAGATACCATCCTAGAGTGTAAAGAAATATTAATGATTATCTTGTAAATTCATAAGAATCAGGGCAGGAATATAAGCAAAGGTTTTGAATAATATATTTTCTGAAGGGTTATAAATCAGGAGAAAAACCAAATTAAAATATTTTAATACAGTTAAGAAATTTTCAGCTTACTTCATGTAGTTCAGTGGTCATAGAAATACCATATTTTGTTCAACATTTTCTCTCCAGTAAACCACTGAAATAAAGTATGTTATAATGTACATTCTAAATAAATATTAGATATTTGAATGTACTCTATAACATGAAATTTCAGAATAGATTCTGAATGTAATCTATTCCTTTTATTAACGCTAAAGTTTTATTTAGCTTAAATTAACACTTCAGTACATTTCAACAAGCTAGGGGCACCTGGGTGGCTCAGTCAGTTGAGTGTCTGACTTCAGCTTTGGTCATGATTTCATGATTTGTGAGTTTGAGCCCCACATCAGGCTTGCTGCTGTCAGCCTGTCAGAGCAGAGCCCGCTCTGGATCCTCGGTCCCCCTCTCTGTCCCTCCCCGGCGTGTATTCTCCTAAAAAGAAATAAATATTAAAACTTCAACAATATAGTTAGTATATGCCAGAAACCAAAGTGATTAAATCAAAGTAAAAGAGTAATTGACACATATACCAGAATGCTATAAGTACTTCAAAACTTCAAAATTATACAAAGAAGGCATTTGTATATATTGTCATGATTAGATGCAGTTCCACTGATGTTTGACTAAAGAGAAAATCTGTCCAATGATCAACAGTCAACTCAATTCCATATCTCAAGATGAACTCTGAGGTCATCAACTGTCAGAGTAAGTCTAACATACTTTATTTAATTATAAAACTTTTCATTTTTTGAACAATGCAAGAATCAAATGGTAAAGCTATTGTCAAGGAATAGATCATTCTACAATCAATAATAAATAAAATAATATGACTAAAGTTATCTGCCACCTTATATATCACATCTTAAGTAAAGGTAAAAGCGATGTCAAAGGAATTTTTAAAAGATTGAAATATTATATATAATGTCTCTAATAGTTTCAATTTTAAGAGAAATTTAATGAGCATTTTAAAAACCAATAGTAAATATATATTATATTCTAAAATAATTTTGTCTTGACCTGCTCATGTTGGTTTATTTGTGTACCCAACACAGTCTTTTCCATTTACTTTTTGATTTAAATTCAATATGCATTTATGTTTTCAATTTACCTTACTTCTATGTTAATATCTCAGGGATTACCAAAAAGACATTTGCTTTTTTCTTTTAGATTTGTGATTATTTTCTGCCGTCTCTGAATTTCCTCGTGGACTATTTAGAACACTGCTTCTGACATACGTAACAACTGTATGGAGGTTAAACTTTTGTTATTTTTTCTTCCTTCAATATTTAACAAATACTTATTGAGCATCTACTCTGTACCAGTGCACTTTGTACTTGAAATTGAGACTACTTTATTTAGAGATATAATTCAGATGTTTATAATAGAGCTTCTGAAGGCCAGTTTCTATTGACATAGCCCTAAATTCATAAAATGGTTTAATGAATTATTCAGATTTAGAATGAAAACCTAAACATCAGAATTAAAAAAGACTGAGGATGATGATAGATAGATAGATAGACAGACAGAAGCAGGTTGGTAAATAGAAACATAGTGATAGAGATACAGATATAGAGAAATGCAGATATGTAAAGTCACATTTAATTCTAATACCTTATTAATTATTTACTTACATATAGAGGGAGTGCAATAGTTTACAGTTTGCTGATTGATTTTTTGTAGTAAAGCATTTACCAATCTCATTTTGGTTCAATATTTTGTCCTTTTAATGTCTATGTAATATAACACATATATAAATGGAGCAGAATGAAATATTAATATTACCTTTATTAGAAATGCACAAATGAAAATTTTAAACAAACTCTTTATAGAAGTATAATATACATACAGATACATTCGCAAATCACAAGACTGTAATAAATTTTTACAAAGTGTTTATACCCTTATAAGCAGCAAATAGATCACAATTGGCATCCAGAAGAATTTCATCTCCCTATCCTCCATCGCCACACATATTTCCTATCCTTAACCTGCACACTCACTGGAAAAATACATCCTGACTCTCAAGACCATAGGTAAGTTTTGCTTGTTTTATACTTAAAATAAAGGCATTCATGCAGAACATACATTTTTGTGTCTGACTTTTGCTGAAAGTAGTAATTGGCAGTCTCATTCATGATGTTCATTCTCATTATTGTGGTAAATATTGTCAAATGGCTTTAGAAATAATTATCCCACAACATGTGAATCCACTTGTTCTGCACCCTGTCTCAAACTTGGTACTTTCTTATTCATTTTAATTTTTTGTTGGTTGTGGGTTAGTGTTTCATTGTGCAGTTAATGTGAATTTCCCTGGTGAGTAATGATGTTGAGTCCTTTTTTGATGTTTATTGGCTGTTTGCATCAGCACCTTTTTATGATGTCTTTTTTTTTAAGACCCTTTTTTCTCATATTTTCATTTTTTTCTCTTTCTTCCCATTTTACCTATAGAATAATAAAAGTTCTTCATATTTTCTGTATTTTTCTTCATTAAATATACAAAATAGGAAACATCATCACACCTTATATTCAAAATTTATACTCTTAATGGTGTCTTGTGTCATACAAAAGGTCCTAATTATTTTCTAATCCAAATTTGCCATTTGTATTTTTGTTCTATTTACAAAATGTGTGCCTACCCCAATTCATGGTAATTACCTATATTTTCTATTAACATAACATATTCTGTTTATCTTTCATATGCAAATCTAGAATTAACTGCACACTTGTTTTTTTAATGTTTATTTATTTGTTTTGGGAGAGAGAGAAAGAGAGAGAGAGAGAGCAGCAGAGAGTCAAAGAGAGGGAGAGAGAGAATCTCAAGCAGGCTCCACACTGTCTGTGCAGAGCCTGACATGGGGCTCCATCTGACAAATCATGAGATCATGACCTGAGTCGAAATCAAGAGTTGGATGCTCAACCTACTGAGCCACCCAGGTTCCCCAGATTATTGTGGTTATTATGTTGCTTTCATTTGACCAGTTCATTTATTAAATAGACTTGCATTTCTCCACTGCACATCATGGTCAATCTTGTCTTATAACAGATGACTTCATTTGAATAGATCTGCTTATCATTTTCTATTCTGTTCTAATGACCTACTTCTATTTCCTTGAGCTGATTTTACAGTGTGTTAATTACAGTAGCTTTACAAGATCTATTGGAATATCTGAGAGTGTACATACTCCAGCTGTACTCTTCAAGATTCCCTTGTCACTGGGCCCTTTGTATTTCCATAACATTTTACAGTCATCTTGTCAATTTTAACATTAAATATTTTCTGATATTTGGATTTGCAATGAATCTAGAAATAATTTGAGAAGACACATTTTTTTACACTATCAAGTCATCTAACATATGAACATGTTATATTCCTTCATTTGTTTAGATCTATAAATTATCTCAAGAATAATTTTTTGATGTTGAGTACAGAAATCTGTCGCAGCTCTTGTTAGATATATTGATAGGTACTTTATATATTTTATTATTAATATAAATAATGTTTTTAATATTTATTTCAATTTTTTGCTAATATATAGAAAAATATTTCTGTTAATCTTGTATCAACAATCTTTTAAAATCCACTTCTTAGTATTAATGTATATTCTTTAGATTTTTTTGTATCTTTTTAATATAAAATCACAATCCATGAAAATAATAGTGATTTTATTTATTTGAATATAAATGTACTTTACTTAATCTGCTTATCCTAAGTACTTTCTAAGATTTATGTATAATGCTATTTATTAAATTAAAGATATTCCTTATGTACAGTAATACAGGCCTAACTCAAGAAGCAAGAAAAGTCTCAAATAAACAGCATAACCTACGTCCTTACTCCAGTGATGGAGTTTTTGAATGTTTAAGCAAACTAGCACTACTGGAATGAGTCCATCTTGGCCATTAAGTTAATTTTAATGTATAGCTGTAATGTGTTAGCTAACATTTGTTTATAATTTTGAATCAATTATAAGGTATATTAATATTTCATCTTCTTTGCTGAATTTTTTTCTGTCTTTTCATTATGAACTATGTCCTAACTTCATCTACTGGTTTGAAAATTGTTCTTTATTTTATACTTTGAAAGAATTTGTGTAAGATACATGTTATTTATAGGATAAATCATTATTCAGATTTTGTATCTGCTCTTGAGTCCATTTTAATAATAATTTGTATTAAAAATGTAAACTTCATAGAATTTTCCATTTTTCTACAGTTATTAATAATTCACATTCTATTTAAAACAACTGTAAAATCCTTTCACATTAATTTGTCTACCTTCACACTGTTAATCTATGACTCTTCTCTTTTTAGTGTTTATTGTTTTAATTTTTATTTTCAGTATAGTTACCATCCATTACAGTAGTTTCAGGTGTACAATATATTGATTCAACAATCTTTCTCTTTTTTTCTAGATAAGTTTTTTTAGATGCTATCAATATTATTAGCTTTTAAAAGCAACAACTTCTGGTGGTGTCAAATCTTTTGATTGCATAATTCTTTTTTTCTACATGTATGTGTTTATCTCTAGCTTCTTTTCATTTTATGTTCTTCAGATTTAATTATTCATTATTATAGTTAGTTATTGAGGTAGAAAATTAGGTCATTTTTTTGGAAATATAATGTAAAGTTTATCCTAAGCATGCCTTTGATTGCATCTTCCCAGTTTTGCCGTACTGTATTTTCTTTGTCATCAACCCCCATTACGATTACTTCTTTTTGATATAGATTATTTAGGTCAGTATTGCATAATTTTCAAATATTTGCAGGCTTTTGTATTTATTTTGACTGATTTCTATTTTAATTCCACTGTGGTCAGGCAAGGTATTCTGAAGAATTTCAATATGTTTTTAAAATTTACTGAGATGTGTCTGTTGTCTCATAATTTAGTCAGTTTTGGAATCTGTTGTATATGCGCTTGGAAAAGTGGATTCAGAATATTTTGGATATAGAGTTCTATTTATGACCAATAGATCAAATTGATGAAATGTTATTCAGATTTCCTATATCCCCTTGCTATTAAGAGAATACAAATTTAGAATTGTATCACTCCTTGATGAACTGGCCTCTTCACATGAAATTTATAATCTAGTAATTAATTTTTCCTTATATTTACTTTATACAATGTAAATACCAACTTTCTTTGGATAAGTGTTTTTTCATATTTTTCAAACATTTTGTGTTCCTAAAGCATCTTTGTAAGCGTCATATTGCTGGATTTTTCCCTTTCTTCCAATTTGACAGCCTGAGTCTTTTATATGGAGTGTCAAATCCATTGACATTTAATGCAATTACAGTATATTTAATTTCATACCTGTTATCTTTCTCTTTAGTCCACCTATTAATATTTTCTTTACCCTCTATTTTTGATCAATTATAATTTATTCCATATTTCCATTAATTGCTAGGTATACATTTATTTACTATTATTTTAATAAATACTAAAAAAGTTAAAATATGCATCCTTAAGAGTCTAACACAATTATCAACTTTACCTTTTCCCTATTAATGCCAGAACATTAACATGGAACCATATACCATTCTCACTTTTTGCCTTATAGCTCTCATATCTTTTATTCTTAATTTTTATATTACCAATCTTGTAGTTAATAACCATATACATTTATCACATATTTATTTTATCCTTCATTCTGAATATTTTAAAATTTCCATGTCTCCATGTGGGAATATTTTCTGGCTACTTGACAAGACCAAAACAAATAATTTCCTTATATCCTTCATCTATGTTCCTCACAAGATAGCATATTACCATATTTTATATTGCTTTCTATTTCTCTTCTTATTTCCCTGAACAATTTGAAAGGAAGTTGTAGACATAAAAGTCTCTCACCACCAATTATTTCAATATGTTTCTCTTTTAAAAAGGGCAGGGGAGATATTTTTTCTTACATAACCAAGATTCCAACAATTGTCCTAATACTGTTTGAAGGTAAAAAAAAAATTGTGGAGCATGCCTCTTTTTAAAATTTTATTTATTTATGTATTTATGTGTATATTTATATGTGCGTGTATGTATGTATTTTTTTATTTATTTATTTATTCATTTATTCATTTACTTATTCATTTATTTTGAGAGAGGGACAGAGAGCTGGGGAAGGGCAGGGCAAGAGAGAGAGAGAGAGAGAGAGAGAGAGAGAGAGACAGAGGCAGAGAGAGAGAGGGAGGGAGAATCCTAACCAGGCTCAGCAAAGCACTGACAGTGTGGAGCCCATCACGGGCCTCAGTCTCATAAACTGTGAGATAATGACCTGAGCTGAAATCAGCTGTCAGACCCTCAACCTACCCAGCCAATCAGGTGCCCCATAGATAATGCCTTTTTTATTCCTTCTAACCTGGAGCAGTTTTTCAGTCCATTTTTTACACTATTTATCTATTTGTAGACTAGAGACCAATTATGCTATAGAGTGTCCCTTAATTGGTGTTCTTCTGATATTTTCCTATTTTAAAAGTTAGGTTGTACATGGGTCACAGGTAAAGTATAAAAGTGCTGTGTGGTGGCAGTTCACCGCATGCTCCACATACCGCCATATATTTCTGTCTCTCTCCCTTTGTCTCTCTCTGTCTCTTTGTCTTTCTATCTCTGTCACTGTCTCTTTCTCTACATATGTACATAAAAGCACATATACATATATGAGTAAATATATATGTATATATAGGTGCATATACATTGGAGAAATAGGTGCACATGCATACAATTACATATATTAGAATTTTTATAATGACAATGTTGGTACTATCCAAGAATTGGAAATAATAGTGTATGAACAGTAGAATAAATAAAGAGCTATACAGTAAAGCACTGACAATTACATTAGAATAAAAAACAAGTTACAGCAATATTCTTTCCTGCAAACGTGATTTTCTGAAACAATGGTAAACTATGGAAGCAAAAGGCAAAAGCATACATTGTAACTTATTCCGATGTTTGTGTTTTTTTAATAGAAAAATTACACTTTCTGGGTTTGTATATTGACAGAAAACTAAGTAATGAAATAGTTATAATGAAAGCCAGAAGAAAGGTTAAGCACAGTGAAAATAGGAGAAGATTGTGACATAAGGAACATCTCTTATATACCAAATTTCCATTTCTTTTCCTGAACAACGGTTATATGGATGATCTCTGAATAAATATTTGTTAAGCTGTACATATTTGTTGTAGGTACATTTATTATTGTGCATTATATTTCCAAAGAAAAACTAAATGTTTAAAAAATGTCACTTTGAATAATTTTCATACTTCTATTATATACTGGAAGTGTGAAAACATATGCAGTGTTTTAGTGTACAGGAATTTTGCCTTAAGATACAGTGCAAGAAGAGAGAAAGTGACCCCCTATTTTGTATACAATTAAAGTATCCCTACCTTAATATTTCTGTTTTTAAAGCAATGTAATAATAACAATATTTAATTTCTTTAATACAAATATAAAATAAATGATAATTAATTAGTGCTATCCATAGTGTGGTATGTTAAATATTAGAAACCGTGCTGATCTTTACCACATGTACTTCTTTTTCTTTATTTCTTTATATTCCCTCAATTTCCCTCAAATAATAGTAACAGCTTGAAAAATGTGGAGAATGGAATGATCAAAGAATAACACATAACACAGTTCCAGTTAAAAAGTTACTCTATGGAGAAAAATGCTAATTGTCCTTATAAAAGAAGTAAAATACAACAGAAGTTCTCTGATTTTATACCCTTAGTTATGGTTTTCAACAAATCCCAATCAATCTCTAATTATAGTTCAGGTCAGTAAAGTAATTCAAGCCCTGGAACTAGTTAACTTTAATCCCTTATATAGTTTAACACTTTCTATGGAAAGATACTTGTCATGTCCTGAATTAGACCAAATGTGTGTAAAATTGCTTTAGTAACTGTATCACAAGAAATACTATATTACTACAATTTTGAAACCATTAAATATCTTTAACATAGGTAAATATATTGTTTCTAAATATCTGATAATTAATTAAGATCAAAGATGTAAAGTTTTGTAAAACTCTATTGACATCAGGGAACAGACATTTTGTAATAAAATATTGTTAGATGAATGTTAGAATGTTATTGTTAGAATAAAATAGTTAGTTAGAAAAAATATAACATTTACTGAATTTCCTTACATCCTATTTGTTATATCTAAATTCCACTCCAAGGTATTTAGGTGGAAACTTTCATTGAAATTAGGAATAGTTACAGATGAGTATGTAATGGCAGAATTTAACCTCTGATCTCTTCACACACTGTACTTAAAATGAAGCTCATTAACTAATTAGAGTACAAAAATTGAATAGAGCCCCTGACCCCTTTTGGTTGAACTTATAGTCGTTTTCCTTCCTAAGACTGTTTCATTGATGTGAGTTATAATCTCATATGGAACATCAATAAATTCTTCATAGTCGACAAAAATATAAGAGTAGGAAAAAATTCCACTAAAAGATGCTATAAAGAGTGTGGTTTTATTATACCTTATTTTTACAATTATGACTTTTTAAAAGACATTTTTTCTTGGTCCTCTTTTATTTGTATGCAAAAACAATAATTCATTTTTCAGTTCAGCATACCTTTTGATGACATTTCAAACAATCATGAATCAACAGCTCTGTTGGAAGAGACAAATTACATCAACACCGTTATATCATTATCTTTACTTTATAACTTGACTGATAGGAGTGCAGTATTTCCATTTTATTATACAGCCTAAAGAGTCAGATTCTCAGAAACTGAATAGAAGTCTCTGAATTCCTGCTGTTTCTCCTTTTAGGTAGATAAGGGGGAGCTTAACATCCTCAACTCTAAATAGAATGTGTAGTCTGAAATATTTTCTGGCTTACTTAGACTAGCTTCTAGTGTATATCAAAAATCAATATGAGGAAGTTTGATGATTTCAGTGGTGTTCAGAGATTAAAAATAGAAGTTGTTTTTATCATTACTAACGCAAACAAATTACTTTTATTTTAAAACCATTTTGGATCAAACATGGGTGTATTCTGTTAGCTGTGAAGAATACATATTGAACATGCCTTAAGTTTCTAATGAATATCAAAAGTCTCGGTAGAAATCTAGCCCTTCTTGAACCATTTTCTTGTTTTATTACTGGAGGTCGAAATGAAAATAACTGAAAGGATACGAATTTGATACAAATAATGTTATATCTTCATCCAGTCTTATTACACCTAGCATAGATATCCATTGTTATTGCAACTGACAGAATTGTTTTAATAAAAATAAATACAAGATTTAACATATTATTTATTTATTTATTATTTTTATTTTAGAGAGAGCAAGAGAGAGGGAGAGGGAGAGAAACAGAGAATCCCAAGCAGGCTTTGTGCTCAGCACACAGCTCGATGTGGGGCAATATCCCATGACCATGGTATCATGATCCGAGCAGAAATCAAGAGTCAGACACTCAGTTGACTGAGTCACCCAGATACTCCAATACAAGATTTTTTAAGTTTAAGTATCTACTAAAGTAGATAAGTACTAAGTATAGTACTAAGTACTATCTAAGTACTAAGACACTAGTGTGTATCCACTAAACTTCTCATTACATGGGAAAAAATGACACATAAATCTTCAAGTCACTTAATCTTGCGGATTAAAGGCAACATTTATGTGTCCAATGATGTAGATACAATATAAAGATATGAAAAACACATGTGTCTCACATCCTAAGCATTTCTAGATTATTAATATATTTGGATATCAAATAAGGTCACTTTTTATTGTAAGTACTCAAGGGTAAAAAATATTTTATTTTCTTAATATTATAACATCAATATGGAATGTCTTACCAAAATTAAACACCCATTTTCCAAACTTAAAAGTTGACTTTTAAGAGATCATATATTTTTTCATTATATTAGAATAACATAAGCATAAATAGATAAATGGTGTGTATTTCATTTGTATAAAAATGGAAAGCAGAGGGTGCCTGGGTGGCTCAGATGGTTAAACGTCAGGCTCAGGTCATGATCTCACAGTCCGTGAGTTTGAGCCCTCTGTTGGGCTCTGTGCTGATAATTCAGAGCCTGGAGTATGCTTCAGATTTATTTTGTGTCTCCTCTCTCTGCCCCTCTCCTGCAGAGGGCATTCTCTGCTCATTCTCTCTCTCTCTCTCTCTCTCTCTCTAATATAAATAAGCGTTAGAAAAATGGAAAGCAGAATGATAATATAAACAAAGTAAAAAAGAAAAAAGTTAGTCCTTGAAGTCAGTGATCCTACTCTTAAGAGTTATGTGGAGCAAATGATTTAAAGACAAACAAAAGAATCTATTGAAAAATATAATATCTAAAGTAATAAAAGTGAGTATCAGACTAAGTATCCATAGTACAAATAAAATATGATATACCGGTTTATGAAATATTATGCAACAATTTTAAATTACAATTTAGATGCAATTCTGATTATAAATAAACTCAATTATATTCTATGTGTATATATATTTGATATAGTTAGAAACAGAAAACTACTTAAATTAACTCCAGTTAGAGAGGATTTGTGGAAAAGGTTATTGCAAACGTTCTCAAGGAATTCAGAGCAACTCAATAGACAAGTCTGAGGTATGGAAAGAAACAAGAAAGCTCTAAAGTAAATAAAAGTCAGAGTGCAGAGAGTTTTTTTCCACTCTAATGCTCTATAAATTACTCAACATATTGTTTCTTTCTGTCATGTTACCAAATGAAACAGCCTATTTGAGTTCTAATTAAAAATTCAATGGAGAGGGAGCTTGGGTGGCTCAGTCAGTTAAGCGACCAACTCTTGATTTTGGCTCAGGTCATGATCTCAGTTTGTGAGATGGAGCCCAGACACGGCCCAGAGCCTGCCTGGGATTCTCGCCTCCTTCTCTCTGCCTCTCCCCTGCTAGTTATAAACAAACAAACAAACAAACATTTTAAGAAGTTCAATGGAAAAAATTATTTTGCCTATCTGTCATCAAGGAAATGGGCATTCCAACCACTGTGGCTAACGGGTTAGGGACAGAGTAATGTGGTTACTGGCCGGTCTTCAGGAACTTTGGGTTGAAGAGGATTTCTGAAAAAGGGACATGGCAAGGAAAACCAGGATGTATTCTGATCCAAAATTTTGTAAAATACCCAGAAGGGGAAATTATAAAGACAGGTTGGAGGTTGAGTCATGAGTATGTTTTCAACATAAAAATTTCTGCTAATATACCACTCTTTAAAATTATTTTACTATTATTATATACTCTTTTAATACCCTGTGACATCTTTTCATAGATCATATTTTAACTAATGAATGTTCTCCCTCTGTCTGAAAAACTTTACTATTTCTTTCTGTGTATTAATAGCTCTCATTCATTCAGTAGCCTTAGGTATTTGCTATAAATGCATATATTAAATATTAGGAGATTTTATTAATATGATAAGGTCCTTAATACTGTAGCATCCAAGAAATTTTCTAGTACATAATTTAATATTACTCTAACTTCACTCAAAGTTTTGTTTTCCTGAAACTTCTTAACATTTATATCCTAGTTCTGTGGCAACTAACCCAGAAATAGTAACTGAGAAGCTATTAATATTCTGTAGGGCCAAAAACCAAGGGTAAGCGAAAGCTAGCCAGAACCCTTATAAGGGGACCCATAAAAAGATAGCTCTCTTCAGAGAAGCAGTGCCAGCTAGATTGTGGGAATTTACAGAGAGATCAGGTGAATGGATAATTCTGAATGGACTTTTCACTCCCTCAAGTTTCCTGTTATGCATCCCCATTCATCAAGAGCAATGGAAAGCTTAACAATGAGGAAGCCTATCAATGCAATCATGGATTTCTTGGGTTCTTTGAAATTAGTGAATGTAATTTATAGTTTTCCATACTATTATTAAGTTTTCTGAGAGCAAGTCTATTTAATTTAAATAATCCTTTCATAACATACATATTGCATTTCACATGCAAAAACAGATCATCATCTATGTTGTTCCTAATTCATGGCACAGGCTTCATCTTAGCATTCCTTGTTGCTTACTTGTAACTTCATTTTCTGAGGGTGAGAAATCTGGTGTTCATGGCCTATATTTACTTATCAACTATATATGTGTTAAAAGGTAAACTGAGGCATATTAAACTGAGAAGAGTTTATTTGAGCAAAATATCGATTCCATTGGGCAGTGCCAAAGTGGAAATAGTTAGGAGCTCCATGAACAGGAGCTCAGAGAGATTTTATAGAGAAAATCTGAAAACAAAGTAAGAACATTTTTGATCACCCACAGCTATAAGCTGTAGTTAGCTGTTTATGGTTTTCCTGAGATTCCAGTTTGGTACCCTTGAGGCATTTACAGACTTAAATTTTTGCTTGTTTATTATTCTGCCATCAGAGTGGAAACACCTGAGTCTATCAACATCCTTGTTTAATTAATTCATATCATGTAAAGCAGTTTTAAAATTGCTAAACCTAGGGAAGCCTGGGTGGCTCAGTTAGTTAAGCATCTGACTCTTGATTTCAACTCAGGTCATGATCTCGCAGTTGGTGAGATAATGCCCCACATCAGGCTCTGCACTGGCAGCATAGAGCTTGCTTGGGATTCTCTCTCTTCTCTCTCTCTCTCTTTGCCCCTTCCCCATGCTTTCCCTTTCTCTCCTTTATCTCTCTCAAAATAAAGAAACTTAAAAAAATAAAATTGCTAAACCTTACTTCTGTGAGAAACACATATAGCAATTTGAATCTAGTATAACTTATAATTCTATGCATTTCCCTCTAACCACTACTTTAGCTGCATCTCAGCTAACGTAGTTGAATTTATACGTTGAATTTAAGTTTTATTTTGCTCAATATACTTATTAATTTTCCTTGAAACTTACATTTGACCCACAAGTTTTTTTATTTGTGTTTAATTTTCAAACATTTGGAGCACTTCAGATATCTTTTTTTTGTTATTGATTTCTAGTTTAATTCCTTTATGGACTGAATGTACCTTTAAATAATATTGTACTGCTTCATGACTATCTCACAAAGAGCTAATGTTCTTCCTGAGATGCATGCCACAAAGAACATTTTCATATAAGTTCTCCAATATTTTCTGTAAGTTCCCAAAAACGTTTATGAATAAATAGTCTATAAGAGATTGTGGACACTACCTACATTTGGAACCCCCAGAGGCTTCACTTTCTTTTGCCATTGCACATTCAGCTGGCTTCACCAATTTATATTTAACTTAAATGAATTTTTCTAAATGCTTTTTACTAACAGCCTAGATGAACCAGAGCTTTGGTCTCTCTGACTCTCTTTATGTTACATAAAAATGGGTTAACCTGTGATCATAATGAAATACTATTGAGTTCAAAAAAAAATGTGCGTTTTTTTCAGCTGAATTTTTTGGTTGGTTTATTTGCTCCAGTTTGAGAATGAAACCTTTTTCAACTCACTACATTCTGAGTAGAAGCTGGAAGTCTGGAAGTTTATGCATATCCTTTTAAATAAATTCCTGTCTTATTTGCCTCAGAATTCCCTTAAATATCTTTCAAGTAAGAGTCTTGACAATATGGTACTTAAAAAAATAGGCTTGTTACATGTAGAATGTAAAACTTATTTAGACAGGAAAAAGAATATGAGAATACTAGGTTTAGAATTTATATCAGATAATGTTATCTGATAATAAGGTTAGTAGAGAAAGTAGAGAAACTGGAAAAGAAGTTTAGAAAAAATAAGGAGACAAGTAACTAAGTGCCATTAGCTAAACTTAAATGTGAATTAAAACTTGTGGTATCAATTCAGACAGACTACAGTTAGGGATTTAGCTAGTAAGGAAGGGATCAAGTTAAATGAAAGAAGTGGTAGGTTAAAACAAACCAGCTGACATTGCCATGTATTAATTTTTGGTCAATTCGATTGTTACAGAACATTTCAGTGAATATTAGTACTTGGAAAAAAATCATGTTTACAACTTTGAAGCTAAACACAAAAAGTAATGGATCACTAAATGTATAAAGTTATCTATCATTTTATAGGGTTTCATTATTATGTTTGATTCATATAATAACTCTGATTAACATTATTACTGTTATTTAATAAAGAACTGAAGTACAGTTAAGTAACTGACCTGAAGCAATATTGCCTCAGCATTTGGCTCCATTCTAGTTGATTCTGAAGACCTCTTTAGGGTAGACAGTTTGTTTAGGGTAGACAGTTAATGTATTTTAGTTCGTTTAGATTAAGTAAACTAACTATTGTGATAAGTCCATATCAAGGGTGTTGCCAATAAATGTTGCAAGTCACAATAGACTCTGGACACACAATGACTTACTGGTATTATTTTAGATATTGCACTCAAGTGTTCTGCTATAAGAACTGATAAAAAGGCCTAAATACAATACAGTTGCTAAGAAAAATAACTTCACTAAAAATACAAGCTCCCAGTTTGTCCATCTATGACTATTTAAAAAGATTATATCAGTAAAGACTCCGTAATATTTTGTGAGGTATTACTATGTCTAAGGGTGTTTGTAGTATAATTAACCTGCAGTCTTCTATAAGTTTACATTCCACATAATGACGTGATATGTATTAACATAGTGACCTACATATATTGCAAAAGAGTACAATAAGTTTAGTTAACATCCATCTCCTCAAATAGTTACCAAGCTATTTTTCCCTGTAATAAGAATTTTAGGATCTGCTCTTTTAACAACTCTGACATATACTATACAGCAGTGTTAATATCAAATCTTAAAATAAGAATGAAAAGGGGTAAAAAAAACTGTTAAAACTTTATGTGTGTGCTTTAAAGGAGATATATCCATGAGAAGATTATATTAGGGATTAGATATATATATGGCTGAGATTAGTTAATGACTATAAGGATCAATTTTTGGCTTTATATGAAGATCTTAACCTAGCTATGTTACTCTGAGTCATTAAGTTCAACCAATACTTTTTCTGTCTCAGAATAATTGTGCCTCTGGAATCATGATGCTGCCACAAAGTGAAAATCAATATTTACCACTATGTGCTGTGGCTTATAATAACAAAGATTATTATAAGTTCCAGTTTATTAATAATATAGGGCTTTTTGTATCAAGAATATTAAGTGAATACTATGCTAAAATTCAAAACATACCTCTTAATAAAGAAAGCCAAGACCAGAGATTATTAGATCAAGGTATATGACAGTGGCCTGAAGCAGAGCAGCCTTACTAGAGAATGTCTGTGTCTGAGGCAGGAGGAGAAAATTCAGGTGGATGAGCAGAATGCAAGAGAGAAAATCATCAGTAAGCTATACTCTGCTGTATAGAACAGTTGGTTGAATTATAACAGAGTCAGAGGGAGAGAAAGAGAGAAATAGTCAGTCTGGCTAAAATTTGAAAGACAACAATTGAGTAGGTGTCTAGACACAGGTCTTACCATAAATACTGAGTAAATGTGGCCACAAAGATATTGTTAGTGGAGGAGTATAGTTTTGCAGCCTAATATGTACTAAGGTTGGATCATAGCAGAACAGATACAAGCAAATCATAATAGTAGTAATGATTCCATTTATACATAATATGGAATTTAGGATCTACAGTTAGAACATGAGAAGTTATCACTATAGATAGAATTGTGTTCCCTTTAAAAAGTCATACGTTAATGCCCCACCTTCCAATGTGACTGTATTTGGAAGTGGTCTTGTGAGGTAATTAAAATTAGATGAGGTCATGACAACAGAGCCTTCATGATGGGATTAGTGGCTTTATAAGAAAAAGAAAAAAGAGAAATACTTCTCTCCTTCTCTGCCCTGTAAGGACACAGAGAAAAGGTGGTGACCATCAAAAAATCAGGGAAAATCCAGGAAGAGAACGGGCTGACACCTTGATCTTGGACATGCTAGCCTTCCTGTGAGAAATAAATGTCTGTTGTTTGAGCCACCCAACTGATGGTATTTTGTTTTAGCAGTCTGCTTAGATTAAGACAGTTATATAGTTAAGGAATTCTTCTAACATAATTCTGAATATTTTAATTTTAGATTCAAAATTCAATAACCACTGTCAATAACTGAGAAAATATTCACAAATATAACTGGATACAAACAAAACTAGAATGGAGATATTTTTTTCTTCTTCTATCTTTCCTTTTAAAAAGGAATTAGAGGATGGAGGGTTGAGGAGTGACACTTTGTTTTTATACCCTTGGAAGGCACAGGCAGATACTATCCTACTTTTCTCTTCCTCTGTACTTTTTCATTCTTTGTGTTTTCTTATAAGTAAAAAATAGTTATAACAGAAGGAAGTTCAATCTCCAGGATTTTTTTCTGCTCTTTGCCAATTCACCTTATAATAGATGAAAAAGTATTTCGATTCGTTTTGTAATCATGATGAAATTTTATATAGTCCATTATCTGAACTCACTCATTGTTTTAGCTTCTAATATTTACTGAGCATTTTTTTTTTTTTTTTTTTGCCACAGGACCCAGTATCCAGGTGACAGGTGGTTGGACAGAGCTGAGATAAAGAGATTGTTCGTGCTTTCTCCATTTGTAGATTCTATTGCACGAATCCAGGAAATGACCATATCTGTGAATAAAAGCCAGATTTTTGTTAAGTATTATATATATACTTATGTGACTGAGCTTACAACTGAAAAAATGTGATTTTATTTACATTGTTGTTTTCTCAAAAAATTTTAGTTCACATATAGAACACCAGTATTTTATCTGTGTAACTTAATCTTAGATCAAAGTATTTTATTTTTATTACTTAAAAGATAATTAGGATAGAAGTTTTTAAGCACTGAAAAAATAAAACGATCTTTCAATCACCTAGTTAATATAATGGTACAATAAACTACAGTAGAAGAACATTTGATAAATTTGTTGAAAAACTGAACTTTAAAAATCTTACATCTTCTGGCATACAGCTTCTTTGGCTTTTATTTTTCATTTGGTAGGGTTTCTGGACCTACTGAATAATTATAGCCATCAATGATTGTCCTCTGATGCAAAAGCTTCTACATTTGGTAAAGCATGTATTACCTTAGTGTTTTTGAATATGCTGTAGAAATTGTATAATAAAGATGGATTTTATTGTATCCCTAAAAAATCCTATTACCTTATTTCCATTATGCTTCATTATTGACAGTTTCTTTTTTCTGAATGTTTTGCTGTCTCTGTGTACAAAGCTAAAAGCGTTTACATTTGGCATGCCATTCTTTTATCAGAAAACCTAATTCTTCTTGAGTTTTATTTATATTTTTACCACCTGTATGAAAAAATACTTAGGTTCAAAAAGGGCAGAGCCATCTCATCTCTCTATTTCTCTAGCTCCTCCCTTTTTACTGTGCCTTTGTATATGCTCTTACAACATGTTTATGGCACTGGAGTTTAGCTGGGTTCACATTAGATTGACAGAGCATTGTTTTTAAAGTGAACTTCTGGAACTAGAGCGGATGGCTCTTGCATAGCATATTTTCTTTCCATTAAATATCAACAGTGACTTATGGATGACTCCACTGAAACTACTTTAGTAACTGAATGTGATACCTGACAAGAGAGTCTCATGTATCAGTAAACTAGAACAGTCTACCTTGAACAGGCTGATATTTTATTTATGCTGCACTCTCTTAGCTTCTCTAGGGAGAGTCTTTCTCAGTTCAGTTTTCCAATTATC
This sequence comes from Cryptoprocta ferox, assembly GCA_028646485.1. Taxonomy (NCBI): domain Eukaryota; kingdom Metazoa; phylum Chordata; class Mammalia; order Carnivora; family Eupleridae; genus Cryptoprocta; species Cryptoprocta ferox. The sequence continues at coordinate 86,342,521 of CM053567.1, read as the reverse complement.
CCATTGATTTTGGCAGGACCAAGGTACTCGGACTAAAAATAGATCATGTGTATGGCTTAATTTTTTAAGACCAATTGAGTTGAGAACTTTTAGTCATTGGACATAAAACCAGGTAGTATTGCAAAAGCATGCTATGGTGCAGTGATATTTAACAATTGGGTATATAGAGTTGCCCATGGAGCTTGTTAAAATGTTCCTTACCTCCAGGGATTGGATTCAGATTGTTGTGGTAAGGTTGAGGGATACATATTTTAACGTGAATTCCCAGAAGATTTTGATGCAGGTTGCTGGATCAGTACTTTATAGAAAGCTAGCATGCTGGGCTAAGCATGATGATGCTATGTTAGTCTTTGATGCTTTAATCTTAGCTAGAATATTTTAATATTGTAAGATTGTTATGAGTATTGAAGACTGGCATAACCATTTGGTAAATGTTATTTTCCTTCCATTAGCTACTATTTTGTTTAATCCAAGAAACATACTTTAATTTACACTGCTTAAAGTAGAGTTTCTTCCATTTAAGTTAAATAGATCTATGGACTCTAATAGCTGAAAGGCTCCTCTGATGTACTTTAACAACACTAAAGTTTTGAAGAAAAGGTCTTTTACCTAACACTGTATATGTTCTTCAACATAATACACTCTATATTTTTATTGATATTTCCAGCTTCTTAATTTGTTCCAATTCATTGAATTTTTATTTTTAAATATCTGATCCTACAGATTTCTTTTACACAAGAGTTAAGCATGTTAATTTTCTTGTCATCTTTGAAGAAATATATCAAATGAGTCTCAAAAATTTAGAACACACACAGAACAGGTACAACTCTTTTTTCTAAGTTTTTATGTATTATTGTGAGAGAGAGACAGAGCATGAGCATGGGAGAGGCAGAGAGAGGGGGAGACACAGAATCTGAAGGAGGCTCCAGGCTCTGAGCTGTCAGCACAGAGCCGAACGTGGGGCTCGAACTCACAAACTGTAAGATCATGACCTGAGCCGAAGTCAGACACTAACCAACTGAGCCACCCAGGATCACCACAACTCTATCTTTTGATTGGAATGCATTTGACTTGTTATGAAGGACAAATTAATCCATCTTTTCAACAGCTTAATTTGTGAGGACACAATAGTAACATGGTAGTTCTTACAAGTAAACAGAAATGATATGGTCATTTTTTTATGGTTGGAAAAATAATGGTAAAAAGAGAGAGAAGGTATAAAATCTAAAACCTTTTGAAAAATCCTTACCAGTTTGAATATTTATAACCTCCTAGTTATATTATGATTAATATTTTTTGCCTGGTATATAGAAATATCAACCTAAGTACATGGCCAGCAATCAAAGCTGAAATTCCTTGCAGAGGAAATCTGCACAATTTCATCTTGAAAAAAAGTATTTACTCCCCCAAAGATAAAATAACCTTGAAGAAAAAAATAAGAAAAGTTTCAAAACACACTTGCACATTTTCTAATGAAATGACAAAGTTGTTTCCATTCTAGAAAGCATTTTTGACAATGTCCCATATCTGAGGTTAATGACAATATCTTAAGGGCATGAGTCTTGAAGGAGAGTAGAGCTGGTTTAGGAAATTGAAGGAAAATAAGGAGGGAAAATATATATGGAAAAGATGACATAGTATAGGACACAAAAGAATAAAAGTGAAAACAGGTAATCGAGAATATGAACTGCTCTAAAACTCAAATAAGAAGCATATTCAGCCCCAAAATGAGTTGTAAAAATGTGTAAATGCATACAACTATATTTTTTCAGGTTATGTCCAAATAAACATTCAAATAATAACAACAAAAAGATGTGTCAAAACTTCTCCATGCTGAGAAATGGTAAATCGGTTGCTCTTACATGAAAACATTATTATTTACTGATTCCCTAAGTAATCACTGTTGGGATTTAGCACAAAACATGAAAGTAGAAAGTGATTTATATACTAAAATAAATAAATGAGCTCAATAGTGGGGTGAAGCACTTCTCACTTATTCCTCTTATTCATGAGTAATTCTCCACATTCCATCTAAAAAAAGAAAATTGTTGTGTTTTGGTCTTCAGCTAGCTGACAAGTTCACATCCTTATAATGTACTTTGTGATTGACCTTAATCAAAATCACAAAGAAGAATAGACTGATCTAAAAACAGAGAAAAAGACCTTATACAGTTAGAAATCAGTAAAATACTTCGTTGATTTTACTTCTAGTGTTTTTCTGTTATGCTGCCACTTATCAAGTAATCATTGAAAGTCTCTTTATCTGCATCAAATAGAATTAGCTTTATCTAATTGAGTCAACAATACAGATTAAGAATTTAAAAAGCATGCTCATGTATATCATTTGATGAATATTTACAAAATATCATATGAAAAAGGTAATCTAACAAAGTCTTGATACGAAGAGTCATGAGAAAATAGGAGCAATTAAATGAGCAATAATTATTCTCTTTTTTAAGTTTCTTCATTTATTATTTCTGAGAGAGATAAAGAGAGAGAGAGAGAGAGCACAAGTGAGGTAGGGGCAGAGAGAGAGAGGGAGATACAGAATCCAAAGCAGGTTCCAGGCCCTAAGCTGTCACCACTGAGCCCGACATGGGGTTCAAACTCATTAACCATGAGATCATGACCTGAGCCAAATTCGGACACTCAACCAACTGAGCCACCCAGGTACCCCAGGAATTCTTCTTCTTTTTTTAAAATTTTAAATGTTTTATTTATTTTTGAGAGAGAGAGAGAGAGAGAGAGTGAGCAGGGGAGGGGGAGAGATTGAGGGAGACACAGACTCTGAAACAGGCTCCAGGCTTTAAGCTGCTTTAAGCTGTCAGCAGAGAGACTGATGTGGGGCTCAAACTCACGAGCCATGAGATCATGAACTGAGCCAAAGTCAGAGCTTAACTGACTGAGTCACCCAGGTGCTCCCTCTCCCCCGAAACTATTCTTCAAAATAAAGCATGTTGACTTTGGTCTTGAACAAAGGATGTAAATCTATGCAGAGCAGTTAAGAATGGTAGAATTATGATGGTGAGTTTGAAAATAAGCAAATGTTCAAATTTTCTAAAGTGGTGGTTGTGTATTTGGACACAATTAGATGAAAGTTGTTAAACAGAAAAACAGAAAGGAAAACAAGAAGAGTTTTGAGTAGAATGATTGTGTAATGGCATATTATTTGAAGTAGATCATGTGTCACTTGTAGGAGGAACTAAAAGAGACTAACAAAAAACTAAGGTCTTATTAAAGAGATACCTAAATATGCAAAAGAAACTGCTTTAGATACAATGATAGTTACAACCCATCCATAATCTCACCTTCATGCCTTCAATAAACCGTCCTTCCAGCTCACTTGTATCTTCACTCCAATAATCCTTCAACTCCACCAGGACCTCAATTCCATTTGTGATGATCAACTTTTCACTGTCATTTACCCCTTTAATATTCTTGTTCTCCAGCTAGCATTATTTACATTCTATAATCAATCACTTTATTTTAGATATCGTTTCTTCCCTTTCTCTGGAATCACTGTATAGTGTCACTTGGAAAAAAATAATGTTGATTCAATCCAAATCTTTCCCTACTCTGAACATACATCAATGCCTCAAAATATGCCTGGAGAAAAATAAAATATGCCTGGTACCTTAACAATTGGTACCACTTAAAAATGAGATAAACATCAGGTCAATCAAATAACACTAACTTGTAATCATCTTGAACCTCACTAGTGCATTGACTCTCACTCAACTTCCTCCTTTCACATTCTCTTTTTCCTAAGTCCCCAGTAACTCTTCCCAAGCCTCATTATTTTACAATAATCTCATATATGAATTCTCTGAAAAAGTAGATGTAGTCAAAAGGGGATCTTTCATATATCCTGCCTTCCCGACTCATATTTAAAGCTATCTGCATAGTAGATTCCATACCCATTCTCCTTATCAAAGATATCATTCCAGTTTCTACTGGTCTTTTTCCTATGTTTTCAATTTTTTTTCATGCCATACTATATAATTCCCTCCAAAATAAAAAAGTAAATTTCTCCCGTCTTAACACAGTATCTTCCTTTTTCCACACTTTCCCAATAGCTTTGCTTCATTAATTTGCTCTCCATTGCACTAACATTCCTCAAAAAGATGTATATAATGTCTCTTTCATATTCCTCTCCACCTATTAATTAATTTATTTAAATTGAGATAAAATTGATATAAAAAACTGCACCATTTAAAGTCTGCAAATACTGGGGCACCTGGGTGGCTCAGTCAGTTAAGCATCTGACTTTGGCTCCAGTAATGATATCACGGTTCATGAGTTTGAGCCCTGCATCAGGGCTATATGCTGACAGCTCAGAGACTGGAGCCTGCTTTGGATTCTGTGTGTGTGTCTCGCTCTCCCTGGCCCTCCCCCGTTCATGCTCTCTCTCTCTCTTTCTCTCTCTCTCTCTCTCTCAAAAATAAATAAACAGTGAAAAAATTAAAGTAAATAAAGTGTGCAAATAAATGAGCTTTAACACAAGGAGACAGCCATGAAACCATCAATACAATCCAGCATTCATATGTGGTGCACTACAAGGTTTCTTCACAATACCTGGTCCTCCTTCTCCTCTGCCCCTTTATCTCCACCCTTCCCACTGCCCCATGCCTAGACAGCCACCCCTCTCATTTTTGTTACTATAGATTAGTTTGAAGTTTCTGAAATTTATATAAATATATAATCATAAAATATAATTATATTTACATTATATTTTATAAAATATTTCATATAGTATAAAATACAATCATAAAATATATAATATTTTATTTTCTTTCATTCAACCTAATTATTCTGAAATTCATGCATATTATGGCACATACAAAGAGTTAACTCATTTTTTATGTAGAGTGGTATTTATTGTAAGAAAATATCACTATTTAGCAGTTTTTTTGCTTATTACAAATACTATTAACATTTGTGTACAATTTTTTGCATGAAAATGTGCTTCTTATTTTCTTAGGTAAATACATATATATGAAATGATTAGAACATATAGTAGGTGTTTGACATTTTGAATAAATCCCAAAGTATTTTCATGTGGGATATAGCATTTTACATTCTTATTATAAATGTTTGGATTGTAAGCTTTTCATATATAACCAATATTATGTTGAGGCAGTTTCCTCTTATTCCTAATTTGTTGAGTTTTTTTCTCACCAAAGAGTGTTGAATTCTGTCAAATATTTTTTTTTCTGCATCAGTTGAGATGATCATAGTACCAATCAGCAGACTCATGTGAGAAAACAATTCAATACCCAGGAAATAACCACCTAAAAGAATTATAGGGAATGCTATCGCATCACACAGGGCAAGTAATAGTTCAGGTTACCACCAGCCAGACTGGAAAATTTATAAGTTCTGGGACAATTCATAGTGGATCAGAAAGGATCTTGCTTCGGTATTGGGGAAAAATAAACCTAGACTTTGATACTTTTTAATATTCCCCCAAGAGAAAGGAAAGCCTATTTGAAAAAATTGTCAAAAATTTCTCAAGTTTCAGGAAGGAAACAAACCTAAAATTCAAAAAGCTCAATTGATTCTAAATAATAAAAGAATAGAGAGATCCAACCAAGACACATTGTAATCAAACTATCAAAAGTTACAGAGACTCACTGTATAGAAGAGAGATCCTGTTAGATTATCAGCAGATTTTCTTAGCAGAAATCTTGTAGGAAAGAACTGAGCAGGATGACATATTAAAAGGACTAAAAGGGAAAACTGTCAACCAGGAATACACTGTATCCTTCAAACTCTAGCTTCAAATCTCTCACACTCATCCTCAGCTCCATAACTCAGGGAGTATGGTTGGGTTCAACCATGGCCCCTCTTTCCTGAGCGAAAACTGGGAAACTCTCTAAAAGCAGTAAACTATAACTATAATAGAACTCATCTCTTTTGTTTCTTTTCACTCAAAAAGTACTAATTTTCATTGGATGATCAACAATGTCTTGAAAATGAATGTTTCATATATTTTGCTTGTGTTTTAGGTGTTTCAGGCAAATGGGTAGGTCCAGTCCGTATAAAAGTTGCATTCTTTCTTAAACTCATTGCCCTTAGTTTCTCACCCAATATTTCAATCAATACTTCATTGAAACTGTTCAAGTTCACCATGATCTCCATATTGCTGAATCTAATGATCATTCTTATTTCTCATTTACTTCATTTCACATCAGCATTTGTCACAATTCTTTTTCCTTACTTTGTCTTATTTTATGTTTTATTCCTAAGGATGCACATTACCATTGTTTTCTACCTCCATAGTTACTTTTTCTTGTTTTTTTTTTTTTTTTTTTGGTGAAATTCCTAGAGGGTCTCCAAATTTCTGGGAAATTGGAGACCTTTCTCCTTCTTCTTCTCTGAACCTCCTCCCCCAAGTCTTCCTCTTCACTAGATGACAAAAACATCCTTTATCTTCCTAGGTGCTCAGAACAAATTTTCTTGAAGCAATCTTAGGTTTCTTTCTTTTTTTTCTGTCACACCCACATCCAATAAAAACCTTTCTATCTATGACTTTTTAAAAGATGCATAATTTGCTCATTTCTCTTCATTTCTACAGCTACTGATCTAAGCCACCACCCGTTGCTCACTTGGATTCCAGTAGACCTATTTCCTACCTACCAAAATGACAAAGACTAAATTTAACTGACAATATTGTGGGTTAGTAAGGAGTCATGAAACAAAATATTTATACACTGTTATTGGTTATTTGCAGATGTGTAAAACAAAACAATCCTTTATAAAAACAAAATACTTATTAATTTTAAAATTGAGCTTTTAAAAATCTCTGTATACATATACCCATGAAACTTCCTATATCCAAGCATAATGAGACATGTAACTGCATGCTCAAGATAATTGGAAAAACTTAAAACCACTCTAATGTACGTAAGAAGAATAGAGGATACATGAATATATTATTTAGTTTGATTGGGCTGTCATAACAAAATATCATAGATTGAGTGGCTTAAAGGACAGAAATTCATTTCCTCATAGTTCTGGAGAATAGAAATACAAGATGAAGGTTTTGTCTGATTCAGTTCCTGATGAGGGCTCTCTTCCTGACTTGCAGATGGCTGCCTTGTCACTCTGTCCTCATATGGCCTTTCCTTAATGCATTCAATGAAGAGAAAAAAGTCTTTCTTGTCTTCTTTTTCTGGTAAGGCCACTGGTCCTATATAAGTTCCCACCATTTGACCTCATTTAACTTTTATTATCTCCTAAAGACCAAACACAATCAAATTCCAACCACAGTCAAATTAGCATTTAGGTCTTCCACATATGAACTGGGAGGGGGGATACATTTCAGTCCACAGCATCTACTGTACGGCAACAAAAATGAATGAAATAGTACTACACATGTAAAGGTAAGGGTAAATGTAGCCCATATATATAGTTTTGAGAGAAATAAACACATTTCAGAAAAATTCATATATTGCCATTAAGAGTCAATAAAAAACACATAAAGCTCTATGTATGTTTAAAGACATCTACATATTTATAATAAGCACTAAATTCAGGACATAATTTACCTGTGCTGTGGTAAGAGGGAATTGTAGCTGGGAGGATAATGGGACGTCAAGTGTATTGTAAATATTTGGTTAGTATGTAAATATTAATTATATATTTTTGTATATCTTTAATTATTTTATTTTATAAAAAATTCCAAGTTTACTTAATTATTTTGAGAGAAAGAGAGAGAGACAGAGAAGGAGGAAGAGAGAGAGATAATCCCAAGCACTGTCAATGCAGAGCCTGACATAGAGTTCGAACTCACAAACCATGAGATCATGACCTGAGCCAAAATCAAAAGCCAGATGCTTAGCCAACTCAGCCACCCAGGTGCCTCTATCTTGAATTATTCCAATAAGAGCTAAGTCTGGATAGCACAAAAATAAATATGCAAACAACTATACAGGTAATATATATTTTCCTTCCTGTACTCCAAAATAACCAAGTCTTGTTAAATTGTTCCTTTGCATCAAGAACACACCCAACCCCTCCCAGTTTTAATTTTTGTCTGTGTGTGTGTGGTGTCAGGAGGCAGGCTTCTTATTTTTTTAATAAGTAAATAACTAAAGCTTATTATTTGTGGTTGCCCAAGAACATTGAAAAACAATGAAAATAGTCATCCAAGGATGAAGTGGATAAACATATCTACCAAGCTTAAGGTAAGGGTAGATATCAAATGGTTCCATGGAAGTACACTGTGGTGTCCTAAGTGTGGAGAAGCTTGATCTCCAGGGTTAAAGTGGTAGTGACTGGCTAACCAAGTTTTACCCTGGGCACAAGATCACTAAGCTAATGCCAAAGTTTCTAATAGGTCAGAGTCTGAACTTCAACTAATCCCATCAGTTTTGATCACAGTCATTTTAATTAGAGATCTAATGGGTAGAAAATAGTACTTGAACATTTATTCAAATTAAGCTTTCTTTCATCTTTATTTGGAGGGCTTCCAGTTTTAATTTTCTTTAAGAACTAATACAGCATATGTTGTTGTTGTTTTTCACATCCAAATTTATAGATTAAAATTTAAGCCCCGTGTCGGGCTCCGTGCTGACAACTCAGAGCCTGGAGCCTGCTTCAGATTCTTTGTCTCTTTCTCTTTCTTCCTCTCCTCCGCTTGCACTCTGTCTCTCTCTCAAAAATAAAATAAAAACATAAATTTTTTTTTAAATATAACCACATTTTCATTTACCCGAAATAACCATAAACATAACCTGTGATTTCTGTTTTACCTATAGCTATTTTCCATGACCACCTGCTACATACCTCCTGGAGAAGTCATTTAATACTAAGTTTACATATTATTTTAGGTGACTATATGTCATCAGCTAAAGATGACATATATTTACGATATTTAAGACATTTTGATCACTGTTTTTGCATTATACACTGAAAAGTAATTTATACTTTTCATATACATCAAAAAGTAAAGACTTTTTGAAACATTTGTTATGTATCTACACCAAAGGTACTGCCAGAATATATATAGGTAACAATTCATTTTCTACTTTTATAAGCCTTGATTTATCATGTTAGTTTGGGCTGAATCTGCTGCCTCTCCTTCTCATGTCTCTTCTGCCTTATATTTCAAGGATATCATCGTGACTTGTAAAGTTCTAAAGATACCGCTGATTTATTGTTCTAAATAATCTCTTCCCTTTAAAATAACTTATTCATAAATACCAAAATGAAAATGTGCCCTTTATAAAATGTAACTTGATTTTACTAAAAAAGGACAAAGAATAATTCTTCATCTTCTTGCTATAAAAATATGACTAAAGCAATAAGAAATGTTTTATAGACTCCACTAATTTAGTAGTTCTCTTCTTGATAATGAGTAAAAATGCAACCCTGTGGAATTTTGTGTTAAAAAAGATATTTTCAATAGTGTACACACACACACACACACACACACACACACATATATGCATGTGTAATTACCCAAACAAATTAGAGTTCTGAATAATAGTATCATTCCTTTGAGAGACTACTGAGAAAATAAGTGGTGCCTGTTTTCTACTTATAAATTCTGAATGTCCTATGCGTTTATCAAGGCACACTCACTAATTTTGCAGTTAAATTGAACAATCTTTTTAAATTACTATGCTCTTTAATTAATTAAATAGAAGTAATTCTTCTCTATTTAATCAAACTAAAAGACCCCGAGATCTCTTGGTAAATAGTATGAAAAAATGTATTCAAATAATATCTATGAAAATGTCTGTGATTTCTTAATACAAGTACTTTATTAATCCTTATGAATAATAATGTATATAAATATCACATACACACACAAACACACAAAATCTGATACAAACTATAAGGCTTTGTGTTTTTCTTTTTTCAGTGACTTCTTTTTATTTGTGACTTTGCTAAGTGCATTTTTTCAAGTAATAGCTGAAGTGTCTTTAAAGTTACAGGGGATGAATCTCAAAACTTAATCCATTAAAGATCTGTAAAGCTTACAAGATATATGATAAACTTTTAAAGCCTAATATGTGTACTAACATCTAATTGTAATTAATAGTTCTTAATGTCTGGGAATAATACTCTTCTTAACGTTGATACAAAAGGCAAGATTGGCTTATACAATTTTTCTATTCATTATGTCTCTGAATAGTATTTTTTCCTGCTTTGTCATGAATGGACTATTTTACTTAATCCTTATCAGATACAGTGGGACCATATAATTTATTGCTTAAACTCCAAAATTTGGCAATTGAAAAGAGCTACTAAATACTAATTTGTTAAATTTGTATTTTTTAAAAAATAAAAATAACTGTATCCTGACACAGTTAAAGGGAAATTTTAAAACTGAATATTCTCATTAATAATTAAAAATAAGATCAGAAGAATTATTATTAGTCATATACGTTGCGTGTGTTTATGGCTAAACTATAATTTATCAACTAATTAGGAGCTATTCTGAGAGTACAACAGGATATTAATGATCACCCCAAAATAACTGTTGTGAATGATAGCATTATCATGGAGAATTCAGCAAGTATATCTACCTACAAATTAATTTTTTATCCATATCTACCTTTAATAGCTTATTATTACCACTGGTATTTTTCTGACAATTTTTAATTGACCTATTTTACTATTTTTATAAAAGTAGCGGAATTTTTCCTACAAATTGTATAGTTAGTACATTTAGAATTATTGATCTATTCATTGATCTCTTCTGTCTAATAAAGGATATTTCCAATCCTATCTTTCAAATATTTAATTTCAAATATTTTTATATGTACCTTTGTTTTCTGTTCTTACTGCTTTACTCCTATATTATACAAGATAAACTCACCAAGCCTTTCACTTTTTTTTTCATGTTCATTTGAGTGCTTTCCCAAAGTCAGATGCTACATAATTAGAGGCTTTCCCATTTTCATCTTATTTCAGAAAAATATCCCACTTAAATGAGAATCACATTCAAAGATTTCTAACTCAATTTGATTTGCTCCCAACCACAATTATAGAATTTAGAAGTTAAATCCAATATACAACCTCTTGTATTGTTTAACTTTTTAGTTACTAAATTGAGTATAGTTCTTATATTGCTTTTATTGAAATACATGTTACTGTCCCTTGGTTTACCTGCTTTACTTTAAATAACCTCAATTTGGCAAACTGAAGTTTTTGGAGTTCATATACTAAGTAATTCAATAAAATATTTTTGAGACCTGACTGTAACAACAGAGAACAAAATTTAGAAAACTCATTAAGAACAAAAACAAAAATGTGTAATAATGTTGTAGAAAACTTAGGTTGATTTACCAAGTACTTCTTCACATGCTCAAATAGTTCTAAAGTCAAACTGATGCAGGATAGCAAAGACAGAAATTGTACAAAGTAAGATTGTACAGAATACTTGAATAAATATCAGTGTTTAAATAATGTTAGTTTGATACTTCAACTGAGGAGACAAAAATAATTTTGAAATTGTCAAGGATAACTTGTATCTCACTTAGTACAATATTGCTATGTTTTAGTTGCAATAGTGTATTATATATGCAATACAGCCAATTCTAAATGCATTTATTTATTATAAGTTTCTTAATGTGGTAGGGGCATTATGTTTATTACATAGCATGTGCCACCAAAACAGATTTACCATTTGAAGCATCTGATAACATTGAAAGAATTTAACTATGAAGTTTTCCTCTACCAATAGTTTCAACACATTATGAGATATCACTGCATATTCTGTATATACACAAAAATATTAGGGAATGATAATAAATAAAATTAATTTAAAATAGCAATCCTTTGATATAATTATAAAGTCATCTATCTTTCACCTCCAAATGATAGAAATCAAGAGTCTATAATACATCCATCTCAAGACTTTATAATACATCCATCTCAATCAGCATCTTTGAGCTCCCAAATTGCACTTACTTCTAAGAAAATATTATCTCAGCAACTTCCACTCTATAATATTTTTAAGCACTTAACTCTTATACCATTATGACTGATATTTTCCTTGCATCTTCATATTACCACTTCTCTCAAGACCACTAACAATTCCTGAAAATGACTGACACAAAAACTGACTTTAATAGAAACGTCCTTAGAGACCTCCAATGTAGGTAGAGGAACATCTTCCACTAGCTTCTGGAACAGACTTAGATTTTCATGGTCTAAGATAAATATAAAAATGTAACTTTCTAGGTCCAGAAAAGTAGCTATATTTTATTCCAGTGAGTTAGAAGATTTACCTCTCCTATGTCTTGGGACACTAGAGTAGTACTGAAAGGTTAGGCATGGGTTTGAGAACAGGACAGTAGACATGGCCTTATTTCTATGTGCCCAGGATATCGATAAGAAAGAAAGCTGAACTAAATAACTGTACCATGACAAAAATATCCTTGCAACGATATGTAGTCCCTGGCTCAGAGAGTAAAAATACAGTGGACAAATATTTTGAGGTTCTTCTTTCAATAGATTTCTCACTTCAAGAGCTGTTAAAATTATGAGCACAATTCCATGAGGAATTAGGACTGTATTAGGATCTTGCAACCACCCATCATTACTTTTTACCTTATATATTCTTTGCATTCCTTGTTTGCTCTTTCAATAATAAGCCAAGTTTAAAGCAATCTTAATCAAGTTGGCGTGGTCACTTGACTAACCCTTAATTATAGGCCAGACTTTTATATGCCTGACTCATTTGACTATGACTTGAAAGTTTTGAACTCAGAAGAGATATGCATTATTGAGTTTGTTAGACTTGTCTTTAGGGGCAGAACTGTCTATTTCTGCTACTGGAGAAAGGTTAACATTGTGTACTTCAGAGTCGTCCTTGTTTTAAATCCCTGTTGTTCTATTAACTGTGTATCTTTAAGTAATCTGGCCCTGATCTTCTTTCTCACTAAGAATTTTAATTTTCCCTTCCTCAGATAATATCTTTAGCTAATATCATTAGCCCTTTTTAAAATAAAATTTTAAATAATGTATAAACACATACAGAACATTCATAAATCTTAAGTGTACAGACTGATGAATTTCAAAAGTGTAATAAGCATCCACATTAAGAATAGAAAATTAGTAGCTTTGCAGAAGTCCTCCTGTCTTCATCTCCCAGATATGTTTACCTCAAATGTTATCACTCTTCTGACTTTTAACATGAAAATACCTTGCCTGATTAAGAGCATTATGTAAATAGATTCATATATGCTTTTTTCTGTTCATGGTGGTAACACAGTGGATTTTACACAGGAATACTGTTATTATATGTAGAAAAGGAGAAAATAAATGCAATATAAAGCAGCCCACAAACATGAGAACCCTCTATATAATAGCATTATGACTAACCTAATTAAATGTAAAAGATTTGGCCATAAAGTGGGGGATATTTAGTACTATAATTGGTTATCTCACTATATGAATGAGTTAAAAGGAGGTGAAAATTCATGTAGGCCAATTTATTAGATAATATAATATAAAAGAAGATTATCAATATTTATTTTCATGTTTTTCTTTTAAGTAACCCATTCATAATTAGGGTAGTAACGTGTTACAGATGTGTTATTTCCAAATGTGTTACAGAACTTAAAAACTATGCAACTGTAGATTGCCCAGAGTTTTTCAAAAGGCCTTTATAAGGCCTCTAGGTATTGAAAAAATAATTCCAGAAAATCTTATTTTAGAAATTATAAGACAAAAATCACTGTACTGACATTGTGAATGACTTTTAAAGGGCAGAAAACTTCATGTCCCTTTTAGATAAAGTCTGTAGTTCACATTACCAAATATCAAGACAATGACCAGGTTAACCTTTGTTTTCAAGGTCTCTTTGTTTGTTTGTTTTTATTTTCCCTTTTACTTTTATATTATACTTGTAGTTCAAAATATGAGTTTCAGAGCAATGCAATAGTGTACGTGTCCTCAATTTAATACACTTAGAAGTCATTATTAATAGTTTTTCTTGTTCTGAAAATCTTGAAATAATCCCAAAAGCTATGGGGTTATAAAGATCATTAACTTGTCTATGTCTCAATTTATCTGATTATAAGGTGAGAACAATGTGTCCCATCTATTTTGGTCTTTGGGATTTTAAGACTTAATGAGTGCAAAAAAGTTTCTAAGGACTTTACAAGAAAGTAGGCATATAAATAATATTAATGACATGTCTTCTAGATAGCAATGTGAAATGTGTGAAACATTATTTCCAAATATCAAAAAAGTCAAAACATACACTTTTATCAGCTCTTAGCACTAACCTCTAAGAAAATCAAAGACCTCCTTTTTGTGTAATAATCTCTGGAAGCTACTTAGCTCACAAATTTTAAAAGAACATGCCCAAATGATGAAAAAGGTTTCTAGCATTAAGAAAATATATACAAGTTTAATACAGACTTATAGAAATAATGTCAGATAACATGGTAAATAACAGTTAAGAAACCCAAAACTACTGGATACTTTTTGAAACAAGATGAAAATGGAATAGATATGTCTGTCATCTATAAAAATAGTGTCATTTTAGAAGTGGAGAATGTAGCTAAAGAAGTACCCAAATGCCCTTTTGCTCTGTCTCCTTTAGGAAGGAATGTAATCTTCAAAATGGAAAGGAAAAAAGTAGACAGAGTATATCACAGGTGACAAAATCATGTTTCCCTGAATGAATTCAAATCTATAGACCAAAGGAAGTTAGAGAGGCCATTAGCCATTACCCCCAAATAAGCTTTGACAATTTTTAACCAATAATGGAAAAAGGAAGACTTTTCGGAATACTAAATAGGCAAATGCCCCAATTTTTTTAAAAATGAATACTCTTCTAGATAGAATACCAAGAGGATGATTTTTAATTTCTTCAGAGACTTCAACTCTAAGAAGTTATTGACCTGTTTGGAATTAGAACATATACTAGAGTCCACCTGTCTTAACATAGTTATTTTACAAATTATAAAATCAAAGTGCAGAAGTTTTAATGATTTTCTACAGTCTTTGCCAAATGAGACTACATTATTGTATTTGAAAATTTAGCAAACCATGTAGCCTTCCTATGCCTTGGTTCCTCCACATATAAAATGGGATTCAACAAGGATGATGCTTAAAATATCCAGTTCCAGCTTCAAAATTTATGCATTCTAGTACATGGTTTTAAATTCTCTTTAGACTTGAAAAAACTAAACCTGTGTCTATATGAATCAAGAATTATACACGTTTATTATATCATTTGCAATTTTATATACACACTGAAAAAATCATATGGTGAGTGTGGATTTTATTCTAGGCTACTTGCTTTTTTTTAAGCCTTTCTGCATGGAAACATGAATCCTTCTGTATTTCTTGTCTGTGGAGCAATGATAGGCCTTGTCCTTCCATCCCACTCTTATTTTGTGAAGGTTTCCTCATCCTCTAAAATCTGCTCAGAATCTTATCCCAATTCTTTTTGCTTGAACTTTATCCCTTGTTTTATTCCTCTGGTGAACTTGACGGTATTCTTTAAGACAACCTGCTAAAGAAGTTACAAGAAGCTGCATTAAGTTTCTCTTATATAGGTGACTGACAACAATGCTTACTGATTTCCATACTGATTTCCTGAATATGCCTAAGATCTATTACCCAGCAATTTTTTTTAATGTTTATTCGTTTTTTGAGAGGCAGAGCATGAGTGGGGGGAAGGGCAGAGAGAAAGGGAGACACAATCTGAAGCAAGCTCCAGGCTCTGAACTGACAGCACAGAGCCCGATGCGGGGCTCAAACTCATGGACCCATGAAATCATGAACTGAGCCGAAGTCGGATGCTTAACCAACTGAGCCACCCAGGCGCCCCTGTTACCCAATAATCTTGAAGCTCCTACAGAGTAGACGTGGGAGTGATAGACGGGGGACAGAGGGAGATACACTAGGGTAGTGATTTTTAAACCAAACCATAGAATCAACAGATGATCTTTTATAAGATAACTTTGAACAATCCACCACCTATACCAATTAAATCAGAATCTCTGGAGGTGGGGATCTGACATACATCTTGTAAGCACTTCCCAGAAGATTCCAAAATGCAGTCGAGATTGAGAACTACTAGAGCAAATATCCCATGAGATTTCCAGCTCCTTCTGGGCAGGAAGGGTAAGAAATAGAATCTCTCTAGGGCTTAGTAGAGGTGGTTGTTGCATAAGATACAAAGCCATGTAAGAGGAAAGACAAAGTCATCTCATTATAGTCTACCAATAGTTAAAGGTCATGTACAAACAATATTAGCAGATTTCCAAAGTACTGAATTTAAAAAAAAAGACAATTTCTTTTCAGCAAGCAAACAAGAGGAGTAATCTCTTCTAACATCTTTATTTGTAAGTTGGTAAAAAAAATCTCAAAAATAAATCATAATTGAAAATAAAAGTCAAACTAATGAGATACAGTAGATTTCCTGAACAATATTGGTAGACTTTAAGAATTGTGACAAGAATGCACTTTTTGTGATTAGAATATTTCACTGCAAAATGAAAACGCTAGTGTGGGTTTTTTTTAAATTTAGTTGCTTATCTTATTAAATTATAATTTTCTGTTTATAAATAAATATCTCTCCTATATTGATATTTGAAACCATTGCCTAAATGACAATGTTACCAATATTAATAAAATGGTTTAATATTTCTCCATGTCATAGTCTTACAATTGGTTTTTTTTATGTCTGCTAATTTGCTTCTACTCTTTGATTCAATAACATCTTGAACTGGTTTGCTACAAGAAATAAAACTAAAAGAAGTATGGTGATATGCATTCTTTTGCCCACAAAAAATAAAACTGTTAAATGAATTTAATTGTGCTTGACTTCCCAGCCTCCCACACTATTCAATATTTGGTATTGGAGTATGTAAGTGAATGATTGCACATGCATGTGTTAAGGATGTTGAAACAGATTGTCAATTACAAAATGCCATAAACATTATGCCAGTTTTAAGCTAAAAAAAGATGCTAAATAAAGATTTGTTTAAGAATATGTAGATGTTTGTATATTAAATATTGTAAAGTGATATTGTGGTTTTTGGTTAATATTTAGAAATTTTCATAAGTATAATTAGCCACAAAATAAGAACATTTCTTTTTGTTTGAAGACTGCACCACATGTATATGCATACCCACAGAATAATCTAAAGAATAAAATTCTAAGCAAGCATATGTTATACTTACTGATATTTAAATTATATTTAAGTGTTTTCAGAAATGTTTATTCTAAATTTATTTATCATTGTAGGGAATTATGTAAAAATGAAATTCTAAAATAATTACCATATGCAAGTGTCCCATGTTTTCATAAATTAAAAATCTAGGGAATGTAATACATACAATAAATAACAAACTAACACTCAACTATATACATAATATAACAATCATAAATACTAACCTCAGATATTATGTGTCATTCACCCTCCTCCCCAAAAAGAAGGATGGTTATTTTGGTTATTGTTTAAATAATTGAATGAAGAAACATGGAAAGATACAATTTGTATATTGTGAAAAAATCCCACATCTTTATTATTTTTTCACTCACTACCTTTAGCTCTTGCCAGATGTTTATTTATCTAACTACAAGAGCCATAAAGATGTGCATATACTATGCTGTGATGTTGATATGACTAAATAATTGTGCAGAAGGTAAACTCTTTTTGACCACATGCTTGCGAAACCCTTTAAGAGGAAAGTAATTTATAGGCCAAAATAATGTATACTTAATTTTTACATAATGTTTTAGAATTTATTATACTGCTTTATTTTTAACCACTAAAGTGTGGTGTAGAAGCCTTTAGGAGCATTAAGTTTGACTCCAAAGATAATAATTCTTATGGAAATAAGCCCGTGTTACATGAATCTTAACGCAAGTTTCACAACTCCAATGAATATATTTTTTATAAAATTTACTAGATTGTAAAGACTGAGCTGGAACATTTTGAAACAATAAATCATTCAGAAAATATTTAACCAGATAGATGTATGTTTTAATATTTTATAATTATATGGTAACTGAGTGAATTAGTTAATACACTGGATACTATAACAAATAGATACTGAAATGTGTTATGGTTCAAGTAGGATATACTTTGTTTCACAATCATCTGACAATAGAATATGGATGTCCCTAACCTGTGGGTGTTTTTCCATCAGGCTGTCATTAGGGGATCCAGGCTACTGAAAACTTTCTTATCTTCAACACAAGTCTTCTAAGTATGTTATTTCACATTCAGTCATCGGGGAGAGGGAAAGATCATAGTGAAGCACCAGTTCTTTTAATGCGTCAGTCTTGAAAGTGGCCAAATCACCATCACTCATTTTCCATTGATAAAACACAATGACATGGTTACCCCAGAAAAGACTGGGACATACTGAAATTCAGATGTTTTTGGTAAATGGAAGATTCTGTAACAATTACAAAAGTTCTGGATCAGGAGAATGCCAAGTGCATTTAAGGGCCTGTCAGGGAAAGATAGTGAAGAAGGAACAGAATGAGGAGGAAGATGACAAAAGTTCATGTCAGAGAGTCAATGAGCAGGAATGGTCATGAGTTGTACATGTTTGTAAGACCTAAAATGCTATTGCCATGACTCTGAGGCTGTGTGACACAGGCAACTCCAGAGATTTTGAGCCAAAGAGTAACACTACTTGCAGATGTTATTAGCACAGCTGAAATGGTCTTCTTGGACAGGCCAAGAAGCAAACCATAGATGCAAATATTTCTTAGAAGATAAATTTGTATATGTGATCTACATAATGTAGTTTAAAAACCAACTTAAATATGAGTTATCTCAGGGTCTTTTTTTATTTGTTTGTTTGTCAGCTTATAAAATCTAGCGATTTTTTTCAGCTGATATTTTCTGATTTCCTTATCAGCAGTTTTAATTGTTAATCACTAGAATTCTCTCCTACAAGCAGATGCATTGGCATTCTTCTCTACCTGGAGAGGTCATTTTGTCTATAACTTTCACTTCTTCTCATTTACATGAATATAATTGTATGAATTCACATAGCTATTTTCTTGAACTATAGACAAAAAATGAAACTTTATTATTATAACAATTTTTACATTTTGAAGAAGAGTCAAAGAGCCTGTCATGTCCTCCAGATTCTATTCCTTTGCCTACGTCAAAGATGAGAGTTTGAGCTAAAAATCATCTATTGTTACTTAAATGTTATAACTATCAAAACCATAGCTATTATAATCAGTTTTGAAGGTAATCTAATTGTAGATAAGCAACTATTAACATCTGACTGATTAAACATTCACTAATTTTTAATTTACTTACATAGGTTATAAACATGTAAAAATGACAGAGATTTGTCCTGTTTTCAAAGCTCTAGACTTGTACTTTCTAAAATGGTAGCAGCTAGGAATGTGTAGTTATTTAAATTAGAATTACTTAAAATTAAATAATATTAAATATTCAGTTTTGTCACACGATATAAGCCACAATTCAATTGTTTACCTTCATGTGACAAGAAGCTACTATATTGGGCAGAACCGATACAGATATATTTCCATTATTTTAGAGAGCTCTATTGGACAAACTACAAACTAACTATCTCTGTTAAGTGTCCCCATGGCTCTCCAAAGTGAATATTAATTATGCCACACAATCTATATTAAAAGTTCAACTGGTAAAAATCTACCAATGGATTTTGCATGATGACTTAGCAAACCAAAAGGCAGAGTTCATTTCTTTTTAAAGATCTTATTGTGCAACAACTTAACAGCTCACCATTCCTGAGTAATTTTCTGTTCTTTTTAGAAGACCTCCAAAAAATATAACTTATCTATTCAAATGCAACAAGAGCTGAAAAAAATTGGCTATCAAGTTGAAATAGATATATACATAAATCCTATTTGATCAAAGTTTCATCTCATAAAATTCACAACACCCGTGGCCACAAAGTTCTTTAAGTATGAGTTGTTGGCAGGACTATGAAGAGTTTTACTTAGAAACATGTGTTATGAAATATTTGTTAAAATATGTTTCTTCATGAATAGAAATATCTTTCAAAATACCTGTATATGTTGAGGTTCAAAATGTTGTTGCTCCCTTTACAGAACTTCCCTTATTCCATTGTAGTTTTTGTTGAAGCTTATAGAATTGCAAAAAATTATAAATCATATACATCTTAAAACAGATAATTTGATGCTATTCTGTGGTCTCATCTTTATTGCTTTACATTGTCACCTATTTTAATTCCCCTTCTAATCTTAAGCAGCTGGAAAATTTTAAATTATCTCTTTTGCTATATATTTTTGAAATATATAAAGCATTAGATAGAGCTCAGTATAAAATATTGCTGTCTGAAAACAAGAGGGCAAGATTTGTGAGAAAACATGCTTTTAAACCACTTCATTTTTAGTTATACAATGTGGGAGACTAGAGCAAATGAGTAATAAAAAGCAAAACAATTGAGTCTCCTAGGGTGCTAAATTAAGAATTTATAGTCTGAATGATGTCTCTGTAACCTCATTCAATTTTCTATTATTGCAGATCTTAAACAATTATAAACATAGATGACATAGCAATTTTCACTTATAAATCTGCAAGGGTGACAAATATAACATGCAAAATTCATTTTGATAGTAATGTTAATTGGTCTAATGTTCTCAAAACAAAGAAAAATAAGGATATTTAAAGAAAGTAACATTTTGAACAAATTTCAGAGGCTTAAAGAGCTATTATGATATATTTTTATTTTAAAACAGATGGGCATTTACTATTTTAAAATGGTTAGTATCTGCAGATAACATTCAGATAAATAAACATTATAAATTTTCATAGAAATGCAATATATTCCTGGAATTAAAAAATAACACTATAAAACAAAAGGGATTCAAATTTAATATTTTTGTGATGATACATAATAAAAATTGTTTTATTAAAAATACTAGTTATTGACATAAGGGTAATTCAATCTTTTCCATACCAAAAGGACTTCATTGTTGCTATCCTTTTTAAATAATCTGCCTTGAAATCCACTTAAAATTTTATCAGAATAATGGGTTGGAGTAATATGTCTAAGTCGGAGAGAACAGTAATGATTATAGAGGTAGATTTTCTGTATTATGAAGTACGTATCTTTTTTATCACAACAGTAAATAAAATCAGCTTCATCTGATAGCCTACATCAACTCTTGGCTTAAGGAATAAGAACAATGTTGAAGAAATAATTAGTTCCTAGATATAGATTAATCTACTAGTTTTCAGTTACTTTTTTCAGTTTTAATTATATCCAGAAGTAAGGTGCTTTTAGCTTTATTATGGAACTCTATTTAAACAAAATTTAAGCATCATATGTGTTAAAATATATCCTGCTATATGTTTTCACTCATAGGTCTAACAGGAGAAACTTAACAGAGGACCATGGGGAGGGGAAGGGGGGATAAAGAGTTAGGGAGAGGGAGGGAAGCAAATCATGAGAGAATCTTGAATACTGAAAACAAACAGAGGGCTGAAGGGAGAGAGGGAAAGGGGAAAGGGGGTGATGGTCATAGAGGAAGGCACCTTTGGGGAAGAGCACTAGGTGTTATATGGAAACCAACTTGACAATAAACTATAAATTATATATATATATATATATATATATATATATATATATATGCCCTGCTATCTAATATGGCATATTAGACTTTTCATATGAGAAATCTCATTAAAATAAGATGTATTACTGTTTTGTTAGTACATCCCAGTAAGAAACGAATTTTTGTTAAAAAGAATAAAATCATGGATATTTTCAGTGCATTTTTATGGTATTCCTTAGGTGAATTATTATGAAAATATAAGGTAGATGTTTTTGTTTGTTTTTCCCAATGTTGGATATGCTTGGCCTATCATTTATTTCTGAGGATATCAAAGAAATATAAAGGGAAATCTTGAATAGAAGACATAGAAATACCTAAATTAAAAGAAAGGTATATTTTAGTCATCAAATTGGAATTGAATTGAAATAACTGGAAATTTTTTTGCATGTAAATTTGTGTCAACTTAAAATTTTGATTCGACTCATTATTCTAACTTCAAATATAGAGACTAGATTAAAACTTAGACTCTATACTACTAAGAATACTCCTCTACAGCTGTAATGCATTAGATGCATCTTAATTTTAAAAATAATAATTTAGGGACAACAGACATTATAAGCATTATATATTATATATATAATATTATATAATAATTTTATATATAATACATAATATATTATATTTTATTATCTATAATATATATAAT
The DNA here is from genome assembly GCA_028646485.1 of Cryptoprocta ferox. Classification (NCBI taxonomy): domain Eukaryota; kingdom Metazoa; phylum Chordata; class Mammalia; order Carnivora; family Eupleridae; genus Cryptoprocta; species Cryptoprocta ferox. Next base: position 86,320,295 of record CM053567.1, on the reverse strand, counting down.
CAGTCATTTTTATGCAGTATATCATTTATTACTATATACAAATAGGTAATCATTGTTTCTTTCCTCTTTTTAAAATTTTAAGTGTTTTTATATTTACAATTTATTTTGAGAAAGGGAGGGAGAGTATGTGAGTGGATAAGGGGAAGAGAGAGAGAGAAACAGAATCCCAAACAGGCTCCACACTCAGGGTGGACCCTGACACAGGGATGGATCTCACAAAATGGGAGATCATGACCTTAGCCAAAATAAAGAGCCGACTGTTTAGCTAACTGAGCCACCCAGGTGTCTTAAATTTAATTTTCTTTTATTTTAAAAGAAATTTATGTTTTTTATTTATTTTTGAGAGACAGAGAGAGACAGCGCGAACAGGGGAGGGTCAGCGAGAGAGGGAGTCCGAAGCAGGCTCCAGTTTATGAGCTAGCTGTCAGCACAGAGCCTGACACGGGGCTGGAACCCAAGAACCATGAGATCATGACCTGAGCTGAAGCCGAACGCTTAACCCACTGAGCCACTCAGGCGCCCCTAATTTTCTTTTAAATCACATTAATTAGTAATCTAGCGATTGTCATTTTATAAAATGCAGGATAAAGAGTCCATAAAATAGCTGTGTGAAATATATTCCTTTTATCAGAAAAATAAGATTATTTTAATCATTCAATGACTTTTAAAATGCAGACAAAATATTGGTAAATTCAATAGTAGGTATACATATAAAATGTTTCACCTTTTTGGTATCCAATTCAATTTAACCATAAAGCATTAATATCTAAAGAGACAAAAGATTAGAAAGTGTTTAAAATTTAACCCAGGAGTTAATATTTGGAAATGTAGACCCTAAATTTTCTCAAGGAGAAAGGTTTAAATCCAGGACCTTCACCCTCTCAAAACACATTATTAAATTTTAGTTCACAGAAGAGAACACCCCAAACCAACTTTACAAGCCTGCAAAGACCGATAAGGCCAGTCAGCTCTGCAACTCTTTAGTCCTAATATATTTAGAGCATTTTCCACAATATTTTTAAATTAACTTGGATAATTGAATGTTTCCCTTCAACAAAGACGTAATCCAAGTTATGTGTATAGGAGAGAGAGAAGTAGGATAATGCATTAAAACATGTTATGCTTAATATATGTAATTTTATTTTGATGTACATCAATATAAAAAATCTTTCAACGCACTATGTTTCAAAAATCCAAAAATTATCTCAAGAAGCTAGAAAGGTCTGAAATACACAACCTAACCTTACACCTAAAAAAGCTAGAAAAGGATCTGCAAATAAAACCTAAAACCACCAGAAAGGAAATAATAAAGATTAGAGCAGAAATAATTGATACAGAAAACAAACAAACAAAACACAGAACAGATCAATGAAACTGAGAGCTGGTTCTTTGAATCAATCAGTGTTTTTTTCTCACTATAAAGAAATTGTATAGAAAGAGAAATAAAAATGACATATAGAGAATAAGAGAGAGAGAGAGAGAGAGAGAGAGCGCACCCAAATAGATAAAATCAGAATGAAAGAGGAGGGATGATAACCAACACCACAGAAATACAAACAATTATAAGAGAATACTATGAAAAATTATATTGGAAATTGACATATTCCCAGAAATTTACATACTACCAAAACTAAAACAGGAAGAAATAGAAAATTTGAACAGATTCATAGCCAGCAAAGAGATTGAATCAGCATTCAAAGTCTCCCAACTAAAGAGTCCTGGGCCAGATGGCTTCCCAGGGGAATTCTATCAGATATTTAAAGCAGGGTTAATACCACTTTTCTCAAACTGTTCCAAAAAATAGAAATGGATGGAAAGCTTCCAAACTCATTCTACAAAGCCAATATTACCTTGATTCCAAAACCAGAAAAATACCCCCACTAAAAAAGAGAATTGCAGTCCAATACCCGTCATTAACATGGATTCAAAAATTCTCAATAAAATACTATCAGATCAAATTCAACAGTACATTAAATAATTATTCACTATGATCAAGTGGGATTTATTCCTGGGCAGCAGGGTTCAGTATTTGCAAACCAATCAACATGATACATCACATTAAAAAAAAAAAAAAAAGGATAAGAATCGTGATCCTGTCAATAGATGCAGAAAAAGCATTTGGCAAAATAGAGCATCTATTCTTGATAAAAACTCTCAAAATCCTCAACAAGTAGGGATAGATGGAACATACCTCAACATCGTAAAGGCCATATGTGAAAGATCCCCAGCTAATATCATCCTCAATGACTAAAAACTGAGAGTTTTTCCCTATGGTCAAAAATAAGACAAAGGTGTCCACTCTCACCATTACTATTTAAAACACCACTAGAAGTCTTAGCCTCAGCAATCACACAACAAAAAGAAATAAAAGACATCCAAATGGGCAAGGAAGAAGTCAAACTGTCACTATTTGCAGATGGCATGATACTGTATGTAGAGAGCCTGAAAGACTCCACCAAAAGATTGCTAGAACTAATACATGAATTAAGCAAAGTCGCAGAATATAAAATCAATATGCAGAAATCTGTTGCATTTCTATACACCAATAACAAAGCAGCAGAAAAAGGAATCAAGGAATAAATCCCACTTGCAATTGCACTAAAAACAATAAGCTACCTAGGAATAAACTTAAAGAGAGAAAATATTTATACTCAGAAAACTCTAGAACACTTATGAAAAGAATTGAAGAAGATACAAAGAAATGGAAAAACATCCCATGTTCATGGACTGAAAGAACAAACATTGTTCAAATGTCTATACTACTCAAAGCAATCTACACATTTAATGCAATTCCTATTAAAATACCACAGCACATTTCAGAGAACTAAAACAAACAATCCTAAAATTGGTATGGAATCACAAAAGACCCCAAATAGCCAAAGCAATCCTGAAAAAGGAAAACAAAACGGGAGGCATTACAATTCCAGACTCCAAGCTATATTACAAAGCTGTAGTCATCAAGATAGTATGGTGGAACAGAACAGAAAACCCATAAATGGACCTACAACTCTATGTTAACTCATCTTCAACAAAGAAGAATATACAATGGAAAACAGTCTCTTCAACAAATGGTGTTAGGAAAATTGGACAGCAACATGCTGAAGAATGAAATTTGATGACGTTTTTACACCACACACAAAATAAATTCAAAATGGTCGAAAGACCTAAAAGTGAGACAAGAAACTCTCAAAATTTTAGAAGAGAATACAGGCAGTAACCTCTTTGACCTCAGCATAGCAACTTCTTATTAAACACATCTCCAGAGGCAAAGGAAACAAAAGCAAACATGAACTATTAGGACTTCATCAAGATAAAAAAACTTCTGTGCAGTGAAGGAAGCAATCAATAAAACTAAAAGACAACCAGCAGAATAGGAGAAGATATTTGCAAATGACATGTCAGATAAAGGGTTAGTATACAAAATCTACAAAGAACTTAAAACTCAGCAGCTAAAAAACAAATAACCCAGTTAAGAAATGGGCAGAAGACATGAATAGACATTTTTCCAAGAGGATATCCAGATGGCTAGCAGACCCATGATAAGATACCATTCTCATCCAGAATGACTAAAATAAACAACACAAGAAACAATAGGTGTTGGCAAGGATGCAGGGAAAGAGGAAACCTCTTGCACTGTTGGTAGGAACGCAAACTGGGGCAGCCACTCTGGAGAACAGTATGGAAATTCCTCAAAGAAGTACATTTAGAACTATCCTATGATCCAGCAATTGCACTACTAAGTATTTACCCAAAGGATACACAAATATAGATTCAAACTGGTATGTTTATAGCAGCATTATTAAAAATAGCCAAAGTATGGAGAGAGCACAAATGTCCATGGACTGATGAATGGGTAAAGATGTGGTATATATGTATAATGGAATATTAGTCAGCCATCAAAAAGAATGAAGTCTTGTCATTTTCAACAATGTAGATGGAGCTAGAGAGTATTATGCTAAGCAAAATAAGTAGTCAGAGAAAGACCAATACCATATGACTTCATTCATATGTGGAATTTAATAAAACAGGTGAACATATGGAAAGGGGGGAAAAAGAAGAGAGAGGGGAGCAAACCACAAAAGAGACTCTTAATGATAGAGAACAAATTGAGGGTTGATTAAGGGAGATTGGTGGGAGATGACTCAATGGGCAATGGGCATTAAGAAGGGCACTTATTGTGATGAACACTGAGTGTTGAATATAGGTGATGTATCACTGAATTCTGGTCCTAAAATCAATAATGCACCATATGTTACCTAAAATTTAGATTAATTTTTTTAATACAATAGTTTAAGACTCTATTTCAAATCAAAATCAAATGGAACCTTTGGGTAAAACAAGTTTTTAAATGTAAGAAGTATAGAATTTATATCCTAACTTCTAATTTATTAGCAATATAGCATATTAAATTATTTCATGATATTTTTGAAAGACATTTCTAGGTATTCATCTCCCATGTCCATAAAACATGATTCTGAGTTCTTTGTTTTTACCTTCTTTAATGAAATTTTCTCATATTTTCTCTACTAGACAGTAGAGAAACTGTGCACATGTTGGAGACCTATCAGATCTAACCTGTCCATTTACCAACACACATTTACGGGTACGCATATAAATATTATACATACCCATATATGTATACATTTAGACACAGTTAAATATATGTATCCATGTGGCACTTAGAACTCAATGTGAAATATAATATATAATATAATGCATTATGTATTAGAGATTTTCAGTTTAGTGATGATAAATTTTAATTTCACTATGAAATCTTTGCAGCTATCTAGAAATGAGTCCTCCCATTCTTGATGTCCAAAGTAGACACCCAGTTTAGTGTATTTAACTAGATTCCTGTGAATTTCTGTTTCCAGCTACACTCCATATTTACTATTGAATATTTAGAAAGCCGTTGCCACACTTTTAGTCTATGTACCTGGCTAAGAGACATTTAAGTCTATTTAGAGAGAAAATAAATTTATAATGCTGAATCTATCCTTAAAGATTTTGGTGTTGATAGAAAAAATTAAAACTTATTTTAACTAGAATATCAACTCTAATAATTTCTCTTTTTAAGTTTGACCGTGTACTGGTACTATACCCTGAAAATTTTCTTCCTGAATCCTGTTTACTTTTATTCCCCAAAAGAAATCTATATATTTTTGTAGGTAACAATACTATATATTTTACAAAGTTCTAGTGAAAAATTCTTAGAGGAACTTCTTAATATGTTCAAGTTCCTATTCTAATATATAGTTCCTGTAAGCTAGTAGCAAAAATAGTAATAGTATCTTGGTGTTTAGGAATAAATATTCATAGTTTCCACTATACCTTCCAGATTAAGATTCAAAAATATTTTTTATGATTTAGAATTTTTAAAAACTCAAAGATTTCTTTTTTACAATTATTTTTGACCAATTTTATCAAAAACATGGTTTTTTTAGACAAATAGCTAGTTTTTAGATTCTTGTATTTATTGGGTATTTATAATATTAATGAAACAAAATACTTATAAAACTGGAACTCAACAATGGTTTTCAAAATGCCATAAAATAAGTATTATTAAATGAGGAAATATTGGAATTAAGGGCGGATTCTTAATTTCCAGTGAGAATAATGCCTAAAGCTTTGAGGTAAAAACATTTTCTCAATATGGTATTTCTTAGAAATGTAAGTTTATTAGAAATGTAAGTGTGGGAAATATTTTCATATCCTCTTACCAATACAATTGTGTGAAAACTATTTTTTTTTAATTTTTAATGTTTTTATTCATTTTTGAGGACAGAGAGAGACAGTGTGAGCAGGGGAGGGGCAGAGAAAGAGGGAGACACAGAATTTGAAGCAAACTCCAAGGTCCGCGCTGTCCGCACAGAGCCCGAGCTCGGGGCTTGAACCTACGAACCCTGAGATCATGACCTGAGCCAATGTTGGATGCTTAACCAACGAGCAACCCAGGTGCCCCTGGTGAAAACTATTGACACTTGCCTTTAGAGTCTGAGAATCAATAGGAAGTATTAAAGATTTTGATGGCTGTAAGAATCATATCTAGAGTAATCATGCATCTCCATTTCCTTGAGACAATTCTGTCTTCTAACTGAAAGTGAGACATGCAATTTAATGAAACTTCTTTTTGCTCCTAAAATTGTACCACTTTAGCTGGTGAATTATATGGTGACTCAACTCTGACATATTTAAATATGCAGTTCATACCATATGAATTAGATATTGTGAGATATTCTCTATATATAGAATTCCATATATATGTATGTATATATGTGTATATATGGATGTATATACACATATATGTATAGATGTATATATGTACGTATATATTTACATATATATGTAAATGTGGATGTGTATATGTATATACACATATATATTTGGAATTTTGTGTTATTTTTTACATACTTATTTATTTATTTTTAGAAAGAGGAGAGAGAAGGAGCAAGGGAGGACCAGAGGAAGAGGGAGAGAGAAAATCTTAAGCTGGCTCCATGAGCAGCATGGACCCTGATGTGGGGCTCAATCTCACAAATATGAGATCATGACCTGAGCTGAAATCAAAAGTCAGAGGCTCAACTGACTGAGACACCCAGGTGCCCAAATGTATTATTTATTTTTAAATATTCACAATGTATTCAAATAACTTAAGAATTCTAGTAAGCCCATATTAAGCAAATCAATCAAACAAAACTGATCTTGACCTGGGTCCAATATTGACAGATACTTAGCTTCTCTGAGAGAATACAAGTAAACTTAGTTACTGATCACTAAGAAGGAAATCTCAATATTTGCTCTTTTCTTTTAGTCAATTATGATTATAAAGTTATGTTGTATATTTGAAAATTATTTCCAGAATAATAGTATAGAATAGCAATCAGCTCCAATTATTCTATTGACGAGAAACATAGATTTGAACCATATTTCCTTAAGGAGATTTAGCTAAAATATAAATTTATTAATAGTGGTCTTTCTTCAATGCTATCTCTTCTCAGTTCACCTACCCAGACATCCACATATATGCTGTTTTTTTTAATGATGACTTAAAATTATATTTACCTCAAGATACTATTAAAAGATGGATATTGGGGTGCTTGGGTCGGTTAAGTGTACGACTTCGGCTCAGGTCATGATCTCACAGTTTGTGGGATCGAGCCCTGCATCAAGCTCTGTGTTGACAGTTCGGAGCCTGGAGCCTGCTTCGGATTCTGTGTCTCCCTCTCTCTCTCTCTGCCCCTTCCCCCCACCTGTCTCTCTCTCTCAAAAATAAATAAACGTTAAAAAATTTTTAAAAACAATTTAAAATAAATAAAAGATGGATTTTAAGTGAAAATAAGAAAAGCAGAAATTTAGGGAGTATATTGACTCTAGAACATGTACGTTAGCAACACTGACCGTCCATGCAGTTGAAAATCCATTTATAAATTCTGAGCCCCAAAAAACAAAACTACTAATAGTATAATGTTGACTGGAAGCTTTATCAATAACACAAACAGTTGATTAACATATTTTTATGTTATATGTATTATATAGTTTATTCTTATAATAAAGTAAGCTAGAGAAAAATGTTATTAAAATGATAAGGAAAATACATTTACACTACTGTATAGAATTAATATTTTTAAAAATGTATATAAGCGAACCTGCACAGTTCAAATGGATGTTATTCAAGGGTTAACTCTACTTGACACCCATGAGTATGAAATTGGAGACAACTGGGTTTATGGGACATTGTCTCCCTAATACTTGAACAAACCTATCTTTGAGAATGTTTGGTGAAATAAAAGAAATATAATCTATAAAATATTTTATCACAATAATATATAATTTTGTAGATTTTGAAGTCTAACACAGTTGACTTCAAATCCTTGGTTCTTAGTCTACCATATATCAACTCTGTAAGTCTATACTCTTTCTATATATATTGTATATTTATAACTATTTCTATTATTTATATTTCTGTTTCTATCTATGTCTATCTACTTTCCCAGAGGAAAGTTTCCAAAATGATAGAAGGAAAGAGATATTCCTCATTGATGGTATGTATTATCAAAGGACATTGATATTAGAGGAGTGTTTTAATGACCAGGAGAGTTATGTGTATCATTTATTAATTCAACCATCTCTTGCTTATTCAGTGGAACACATTTTGGGCATTAAACAGTTAGTAATCAGATGTATTTTCTTTATGTGTGTTTCAGAAACAGTTGTTATAAAATTCCTTTTTAAGTTAAATGGGAAATTCGCTATTTACTCACTCAGAGAATGATCAAAGTCTATCTAAACCTTGACTCATTGATTCTAAGAGATTAAAAATGTAACATCAATTTAACAACATTGACTTCATGCATTCCAATAAGTTCCAAGATAAAGCAAAATGAAAATTCAAGGATACTCCTCTCTATGTGGTGTATGAGATATTTTCTAATTAAAGAAACATTTTCTTTCTTACAGTGACTTATGCTGTTCAATATTTCTGTAATCAATTCTCCATTTACTGTATCTTCTTTGTGGATTTGCATAGCTCACTAAGAAAACTTCAAGAGTTAAAGGTTTTCTGGCACATGGTGGATGGGGAAGTATTCACAGTGCACAAAAGAAATCTAATCTGCAGAAACTTAGCCCATACTTGGTCCCCAGATATTTAACAGTAGGATGTTCTGTATAATGTGAATGTTCTCAATAGGCAGCAGTGACTTGCAGGATGTGACCCTTGGCTACAACCCAAGCTAAATGGCTTGGAATCATGGCATACATATGAGGAAGAAAACTGGACCCAGAAATTAATTTCATTCCTCATGGGTTTTCAGGCATTTCTCATGATGGTAGAATAAAAGGTGGCAATAGTCATTTCTCATGAGAGGATGGTAAAGGGTGGCAAATGTGTGAACTCTAAAACATGGGAAAAGACTTGAGAAACTTTGAAAAATATCTTTGTGACATGTTTTCATTGGTGATTTTCTGCTAAAGTCAAGTAAGCAACTTCTATTTTTATTTATTTTTTAATTTTTTTCAAGTAAGCAACTTTGAAAACAGCCCCTCTCCCGCAAATGCACAGATGCATACACCTTATTAGAAAAGCACGAGTTGTATATTTGTTCAGCCTGGATCATACCCTTTCTTGTACACTACTGATACCAGAGAAGATGGTAAGCAATTACTGTGGCAAATAATGACTCATAATATAGTCACAAACTAAGAAGAAAGAACACCTACATCTTCCTAAATAGAGAATTCTAAAAGAAATTATGGTATATGGGATTTAACCATATAATTTAGGGTAAATGAGTTCTGAAAGGGGAATGGAGTGATCTTCTTGGTAAAACACAGAGGACATAAGAAAGGCACACTATCAAATATAGTATCAAATATCAAATATAGAATATAATAGCATCTAGGAAAAAATTGTGCTGGTTGTTGATCATAAAATATTTTCCCTTTCATCTAATGAATCCTGTGTAAAACTTTCTAAATGTAACTCATTCAGTTAGTAAGTATATTAGAAAAAGTGATAATAGCTATTTTAAAAATATTCCCCTTTTGAAAAACTTTTTAGTAATCATAACAATAACTAACTTATCCAGGCATTATGCTAAACACTTCATATGCATTAATACATATAATCTCCATTTAAGCTTAGGAAGAAGGTAGAGTAAATTGGGATTATGGATGAATAACTTCCCTTGAAGAAGACGGAAGAGTGAGACATGGAGAGAATAAATTATTTTACTATGTTCTCAAATGACATAGCTAGAAATCCAAATGGACCTAGGAACTGAATGAAGGCAATGCACTTAATTTATTCTCTGCTTGTCTTCTCTTTGCTTTTATGATAGATAAAACAAGACATTAATAAAAACAAAAAGTTAAATGTTAATTTTGATTCTTAATCTTATATTTTATTTGAAATTATAACTATTAAAATTATTTGACAAGTAAACTTAGATATGTGGATAACTTTTTCACAGCTCAAGGATCAGTTAGTTCAATATTCACACAAAAGCAGAAAAGAAAAGACTATACTAAGTTTTATAACTAAATTATCTCAAATGTAACATCCTTGTATAGTTAGTTTAGTCAATTGTAGACAACCTGCAATTAAACCCAACTAGACACATTAGAAGAAATTATTTCTATATTACTTGAAATAATTCTTGCATCTACTGATTTTTTTTTTACAGAACTCCACATGGATATACAGAATTAAGCAAAGAATTGTCCTAATATTTTGGTTTGTGCTGGCCAAATGAATAAATTTGGAATAGAAATGTGTTAGGCTTAATCAAAACAAATGCCAAGAGAAGTGCACCTCAAGAATTTTCACTGTATCCTCAGCTCTAGTATTGATTATAAAGGAAATTATACCTTCTTGGGTGGGGCTGGTCCCAGAGTTATACCAGAATCCTTTAAAATCCCCTGTAGTGCCCTAGTTTTGTTGGAGAATAGGCTAAATGCAAGGCACATTTTAGATAAAACCTATTTCCTAGGGTGAAAACTGTCACTCTCTTCTAATAAAATGTATTAACAGCTCATAATGAATAGATAATGTTTGAGAATGAATGACATCATTTATTTTAAGAGTGGCAAATTGAAATTATACCCTGATCAGACTGTTTACAAAAATTAGCAATTGTTAGTCCACTATATTTAACTTCCCTTTATTCTGTGAAATAACAGCCAAAATGATCAAACTGAAAGTTTTGGTGTTATCAGAACTATTACAGGCATACTTTGTTTTATTGTGCTTGTTTTTACTGCATTTGCAGATTTTGTGCTTTTTACTAAATGGAGATTTATGAGGGCCCTGTGGCATGTCTATCAACAAAGTTTTTCCAACTGCATTTGCTCACTTTGTGTCTCTGTGTCATATTTCAGTAATTCTCCCAATATTTCAAACTTTTTCATTATTATTATACTTGTGAAGGTGTTCTGTGATTAGTGTGTTTTGATGCTACTATTGTAATTGTTTTGGGCCACCAAAAACCACACCCATATAAGAAAGCAAACATTATTGTAAATGTTGTGTATGTTCTGACTGCTCCACTGGCCAGTGTTTCCCTGTCTCTCTCCCTCTCCTCAGGCCTCTTTATTCCCTGAGACACAACAATTAGGCCAATTAACAACCTTACAATGGCCTTTAAGTGTTCAAGTGAAAGGAAGTGTTGCACATCTCTCATTTTAATCAAAAGCTAGAAGTGATTTAGCTTAGTGAAGAAGGCAGGTTAAAACCACAGATAGGCCAAAAGCTAAGCCTCCAGTGCTAAATAGTGAGCCAAGTTGTGAGTGCAAGTAAAAGTTCTTGAAGAAAATTAAAAGTGCTACTCCAGTGAACATACAAATGCTATGAAATTGAAACAGCTTTATCACCAATATGAGGAAATTTTCAGTGGTCTATATAGAAGATCAAATGAGCCACAACATTCCCCCTAGCCAAAGCCTAATTCAGAGCAAGGACCTAGCACTCTTAAATCCATGAGGGCCAAGAGAGGTGAGAAGGCTGTAGAAGAAAAGCTTGAAACTAGCAGAGGTTGGTTCATAAAGTTTAAGAAAAAAATCCATCTCCATAACACAAAAGTGCATGGTGAAATAGCAAGTGGTGATATAGAAACTGCATCAAATTACCCAGACGATGTAGCTAAGCTCATTAATGAAAGTGACTACACTAAACAATAGATTTTCAGTATAGATCAAACAGCCTTATATTAAAAGAAGATGCCAACTAGGACTTTCATAGCTAGAAAGAAGTCAATGCCTAGCCTCAAAGCTTCAAAACACTACCTGACTCTTGTTAGGGGTTAATACATCTGGTAACTTTCAGTTGAAGCCAGAGCTCATTTACCATTCTGAAAAATACTAATGTCTTTAAGGATTATTACTATCTGCTCTACTTGCACTCTACAAATGGAACAACAAAACCTGAATGACGGCACATCTGTTAACAACATGGTTTACTAAATTTTTAAGCCCACTGTAGAGACATACTGCTCATAAAAAAGGGGAAAAAAAGTTTCTTTCAAAATATGACTGCTCACTGACCACTGAGCTCCAAATAAGATGGTCAATGAAGTGAATGTTGTTTTCATGTCTGCTGACACAATATCCATTCTGCAGCCCATGGATCAAGAAATCATTTCAACTTTCAAGTCTTCTTTTGAAGAAATGCATTTTGTAAGGCTCTAGCTGTCATAGATAGTGATTCCTCTAATAATCTGGGCAGTCAATTGAAAACCTTCTGGAAAGGATGACACCATCTTCTAGATACCATGAAAAACATTTGTGATTCGTGGAAAGAGGTAAAAATATCAAACAGGAGTTTTGAAGAATTTGACTTTTCCCTGCATGGATGACATTGAGGGATTCAAGACTTCAGTGAAAGAAGTAACTGCAGATGTGGTAGAAACAGCAAGAGAACTAGAAATGTAAATGGAGCCTGAATATAAGACTGATTTGCTGCAATATCATGTTAAAACTTTTAACTTATGAGGACTGCTTCTTGTGAACTGGCAAAGAAATTAGTTTGAGATAGAACATACTTCTGGTGAAGATGCTGTCAATGTTGTTGAAATGACAACAAACAAAAGTAGAATATCACATAAACTTAGTTGATGAAGCAGTTGCAAGGTTTGAGAGGATTCACACCAGTTTTTAAAGAAGCCCTACTATGAGTATAATGTTATCAAACCATATCACATGCTACAGAATAGTAATTTATAAAAAGAAGAGTCAAGGCAGCAAGCATCACGTTGTCTTATTTTAAGAAATTGCTACAGCCAGCCAACTTTCAGTAATTACCACCCTGATCTGTGAGCAGCCATCAGCATTGAGGCAAGAACCTCCACCAGCAAAAAGGTACAACAGAAAAAAGATTACAAACTTGCTGAAAGCTTATAGGATTGTTAGCATTTTTTAGCAATAAAGTGTTTTTATTTTTTTAATTTTTTAATGTTTATTTAATTTTTTAAGTGAGAGAGACAGAGCATGAACAGGGGAGGTGTAGACAGAGAGGGAGACACAGAATCAGAACAAGGCTCCAGGCTCCGAGCTGTCAGCACAGAGCCCGATGCAGGGCTCAAACTCACAAACCGCAAGATCATGACCTGAGATGAAGTTGGATGCTTAACCGACTGACCCACCCAGGCGCCCCTTTACATTTTTTTATTTTTGAGTATTTATTTTTGAAAGAGAGAGAAGGGGTGGGATTGGGAGGGACTGAGAGAGAGGGAGACACAGAATCTGAAGCAGGTTCCAGGCTCTGAGCTGTCATCACAAAGCCCAACACGGGACTCGAATTCATGAACCGTGAAATCATGACCTGAGCCGATGTCAGATGCTTAGCTAACTGAGCCACTCAGTCACCCCAGCAATAAAGTATTTTTTAATTAAGGGCCTTTGTTTTCTTTTTTTTCAGAAAAGGTTTTTTCAGTAAGGTTTTATTTTTTTTCCAGAAAAAAATGGTATTGCACTCTTAATAGACTATGGTATAGTGTAAACAAAACCTTTATATGCACTGGGAAACCAAAAAATCCATTTGACTAGCATTATTGTGCTAATTGTTTTATTGCAATGGTCTAGAACTGAACCACAAGATCTCCTAAGTATACCCGTACAGAATAACAAAACCCTGAGAGTTATGTTTTAACTGTGACATTTCAAAATCTAAAGTAATTTCAGTATCACCCTCAAACATTTTATATGATTCATATATTAAGCACATATTACTTTATACTATTATTTAAAACAAGACCTAGCAAACTGTTTTTGATATCTTAGGTCATGAAAGAATTCAGAACACTTGATATGGCACAACTTTGTATTCTGCAGTCCTCTTAGAAGAATTCTCATGTAATGCTCACATATTTGAAATGTTAAATATGTACAATATATTTTCATTAGCTTTCCAATATCACTTTAATGTTAGTAGTATATCAGAATGCACAATACAGTGTATCATCTCACCAAATGTCTTCACTCTCTGGCTAAAACATCCCTATCTTTTTTTTTTAAATGTTTATTTAATTTTGAGAGAGAAAGCATAGGCAGGGGAGGAGCAGAGAGAGAGGGAGACAGAGAATCGCAAGAAGGCTCTGCACTAACATGGAGCTCAAACCTTCAAACCTATGAAGCATGAGATCAAAACCTGAGCCAAAGAGTCAGATGCTTAACCAACTGAGCCACCCAGGTTCCCCATAGATACGCCTCTCTAACTACATTTCAACTCTCTTCTTTCGGGCATAAGACTCTCTATGATTCTATGAATTCAATCACCAAACTGCCCCATGAGGGTGATAGAGTCTCAGTTAAGCTTATACTAGACAATCATACAGTTTCTGTGTCTGTCACAAGATGTTATATTACTTTTCCTATTGGCCCATAACTTCAGTGAAATTACCAATATTTATAGAAACAGTTGATAAAGGGTGCATATTAACTTCCCAAAAACCTCTGAAGGGTTTAAAAAGAGCAGTCAATTTTTTTCTCTCTTATACCACCACAAATATTTATTTGAAGTAGTAGGATATATCAGATTTGGAAGTCATTGCCCTGGAGAAAAAGAACAGTATGGTTAGAATTTAGGAGAGCTTGACATTTGTCCTCTGGAGTTTGGGGCACATATGCACATACAAATTGATGTCTGCACTGCACCTGCACTGCAACACCAAGCCTGGTAACCTGAGTAAAACTATTGTCAAGTACCAAATGAGGGGAAAGGGTTTCCTGATCACCCACCTTTTATCATAGCCAGAATTTGTTTCCTTGTGCAAAAATAATGTAAAAATTACTACTAAATATGTAGTAATATGAGGTTGTGTGGTGTATCATCAAAGACAAGATCTAAAGCTAGCGGAGTGATTTAAAAAATTGATTAAACTCACATTGCCTTTGTAAGGTGAATTTTCAGTGTACATGTGAGTGGAGACTTTCAAGAACCTATACCGACACCTCACAAAAAGACACCTGCTGTAAAGGGTTATTTACACTAATCCAGTTACATTCCAGAGAAAACTATAATAGCAGCAATAGCTACATTAAAAATAAGTAAGTAAACAAATAACATTTTATTTCACCTAATCCTGATCCCTACTTCTTCCATGCCTATCCTGAAAGATCCAGAAGAAAGAGAAGAAAAGTAGAAGAGGAAGTAATAACCATGAGGCATAAATAAACCATGCCTCTCAAACACACTGCAAGATCAGGAGCTAAGAGGGAAACTCTGAGTGAAGAAGAAAGGCATAAGAAGTGAATTGGATATGAATCTGAACATCTAATTTGCAAGTGAGACTTACCTACCAAAAAATTATGTGTTCTTACTACTGAAATGAATGTCTCCCAGAGGAAAGGAAGTTCTGACACAGTTTATAGTCTTTAACTGAGGACATTGTCCTTTTCCCATTTGTACTTGCATCAAGTTCAGACTGTTCAAAATCTAACTTATGACATTTTTATTTATGCCTTTTTTGAAACTTCAATACAAGGACACAAACACTTATGTCCCAGGATGGAAACAAATCATGTTTTATGCATCATTGCTCACGTTTGGTAAAATTTTGAGAGAGCAGACGGCAAATATTCATTTACATTGAAACAACTTAAAATGAAATTTCCAAAATAAAGGGAAAAGATCTATGTCTCCCTCTGTCTTTTTCTTAAATAAACATCAATTTTCAGAACAGTTTTAGACTGACAAAAAGTTGAGAACATATACTTTGCACTCAGTTCTTCCCTTATTAATATTTTATATAAGTATAGTAAATTTGTTACAATTAGACATTATTGATACCTTATTGTTAGTTAAAATCATACTTTGTTCATATTTCCTTAGTTTTACCTAATATTCTTTATATTTTTCAGAAAACTATCCAATATACCACATACATTTAATTGTGGTATTTACTTAGGACCCTCTTGGCTATGACAGTTTCTCATACTTTCCTAGTGTTGATGACCTTGAGAGGTTTGAGGAGTACTGGTCAGTTAATTTGAAAAATTCCCCTCTACTATAATTCGTTGGAAGTTTTTCTCATGATTAGATTGGGGGTTTCACATTTTATCAAAGGTATATACTATTAACATGATTTATGAGTATTGATGTTGACCATTCCCACCTGATTGAGGTAGGGTTTCTCAGGTTATTCGATTATAAAACTACTCTATTTTTTTCTCCTTTTTCATATTGTATTTTTTTGGAGTAAAGTTAGCATATATATCCCACCCTTAAGCAGTAGTGAATCTTGTTCCCTCTCCTTGTAGGTAGAGTATCTATATGAATTATCTGAAATTCTTCTGCATGGGCAATCTGTCTATTCTTCCCCATTGACTTATTACTCTATCTTTTATTTAAATCAGTATAGACCCAGATATTAATTTTAATTTATTTCAAACATTTATTCATTTTTGAGAGACAGAGAGAGACAGAACATGAGATGAGGAGGGGCAGAGAGAAAGGGAGACACAGAATACAAAGCAGACTCCACGTTCTGAGCTGTCAGCACAGAGCCTGACGCGAGGCTCAAACTCATGGACCTCGATATTATGACCTGAACAGAAGTCAATTGCTTAACCGACTGAGCCACGCAGATGGCTCAATCCAGATATTAATTTTATATGTTATAGTTCAAAATGGCTTTTATTTGGTAGCTCAAATGTTTCCAGTTTTGGCTATTGAAAGCTCTATCACTTTGTTTCTGCATCCCTTCATCTGTTATTTTGTTTGTTTTTTTGTTTTTTTTTTGTTTTTTTAATATAATTTATTGTCAAACTGGTTTCCATACAACACTCAGT
This sequence comes from Cryptoprocta ferox, assembly GCA_028646485.1. Classification (NCBI taxonomy): domain Eukaryota; kingdom Metazoa; phylum Chordata; class Mammalia; order Carnivora; family Eupleridae; genus Cryptoprocta; species Cryptoprocta ferox. The sequence goes on along the minus strand of CM053567.1, from coordinate 86,303,513 downwards.
GCTCATCCCAACAAGTGCCCTCCTCAATTCCATCATCCACTTTCCTCTCTCCCCATCCCTCCATCAACTCTCAGTTTGTTCTCACTATTTAAGAGTCTCTTATGGTTTGCCTCCCTCCCTCTCTGTAACCTTGTTTTCCCCCTACCCTTCCCCTTAGTTTTCTGTTAAGTTTCTCAAGATCCATATATGAGTGAAAACATATGGTACCTGTCTTTCTCTGACTGACTTATTTCACTTAGCATAATACCCTCCGGTTACATCCACTTTGCTGCAAATTGCCAGATTTCATTCTTTCTCATTACCAAGTAGCATTCCATTGTATTGTTTTTGTTTTTGTTTTGTGTTTTAAATACTTCCTCACCTTCTAGTCCTATAGGTTTCTCCAGGCTCATCTTGAATATTTTTAGTCCTAACACCATCCATTTCTTCAAGAAGTCTTGTTTGTTGTTGTTGTTGTTGTTGTTGTTGTTGTTTATTGGGTAACGAGATTAAAAACCAAGATTGAGGCTTTAAGTGTGCTTGTTGCTACTAGGCGGCCATTGCTTTTGGACATTTTAGATGACAAAGAAAAGAAAAATAAGAGTATACAATTTGTATAGACAATTTGTAGACTTGTATGGACAAAATCTATAAATATATTCCTATGTAACCATCTACATCTATATTCAGGTAAACATGAGTTCTAAATAATGTCTCCAACTTGTAAAGTGTTTATCACATGTATTATGATAACTTCATTCCCTTGCAAATCAAAATATTCTCATTCCAACAGTAAGAATTTTAGCCCCACTACCCACCATCCACTTACTTAATTGTTCTATTCTGGTATACATGTATGACAGCATTGGAACTGTTAACTGTACTTCTGTGAGAAACAACTGTGTCAACAACTAGAGTTCAGTGCTTATGTGTAGTAGTCTCTTGTGTTCTTAGTCTTACATTGTCTTCACTCATTTCCAGAGTTACTTAGGTCGACACTTTCTTTCATCTCCATCTCTCTCCCTTTAGTGAGGCTGTTTAATACATTTTTAGTACACATTGATTATCTAGTACAAGTCTAGACTCCCTTCAGGGGTCCCCTGACCTACCAAAATACAGTTTTTCTGGGATTTATATGCGTTAAGGATTGCTCTTTTTGCTCTAAAATTCTATAGATTTGACAAATGTTGGATGTTATGTATCCTGCATCATACAGCAGATCTTGGCTGTGATTTTCTGTACCATACAGAATAATTTCACAGTCCTAAAGATTCACCTGTGTTTACTTATTCAATTCTCAGTACCTCCAAGTTCATGGCAACCACTAATCATTTTATCATCCAAATATTTTGTCTTATACCCCATTTCGTATAATTGGATTTATATAATATGTATCCTCCCTGGCTTTTTTTACTTAACAACATGGACTTAATGTCTTTTCATTACTTGATAGTTCATTTCTTTTTATCACAGAGTAAGATTCTATTATATAAATGTACAATAACTTGTTTATTCACTTGTTGAAAGACATCTTGGTTGCTTACAATTTTTGACAATTATGAATAAAGCTACTATAAGCATTCGCTTGCAGCTTTCTGTGTGTACATAATTTTTTAAATCAGATGGATAAATATTTTGAAATGTGATTTCTACATTGCATAGAAAGACTTTATTTATTTGTAAGAAACTTCAAAACCGTCTCCAAAATGACCATAACTTTTTGCATTCCATCCAGCAATAAATAAGAGTTTTTGTTTCTCTAGCTCCTCATCAACATTTAGTATTTTCATTTCTTTGGGGTGTGGCTTCTAGCTTTTTTAATACATGCATGGTGACATTTCATTATAGTTTTTATTTGCAATTACCTAATGACATATGATGTTAAACATTTTTTCATATGCTTGTGTACCATCTCATATCTCTTTTTGGTGAGATGCTTTAGTCTTTTACCCATTTTTATGGTGTCTTCAGTGTTTCTTATTTTTTAGTTTTAAGAGTTCTTTATATATTTTGGATATAAATCCTTTATCACACATATGTTTTGCAAATATTTCCTCTCATTTTTGGTTTGTTTTGTTTTGTTTTTGATTTTCTTAGTGTTTTCCTTCACAGAAATATGTTTAATATTAATAAAGTCTAACTTACCAAGTTTTCTTTCAAGGATCATACTACTGCTGTTGAATTTAAAGACTCATCACCAAATCCAAGGTGATATCATTAATTTTGGAAAATTTTCAGCCATATGACTTCACTCTGTTTTCTCTTTCTCCTTCTGGCCTTCCACTTTTATATGTCATACCTTTGAATTTCTCCCCAGTCATAGATAGTCTGTTGTATTTCTTTTTATTATTTTCCCTCTTGATATTTCACTTGAAGAAGTTTCTCTTGACATATTTTCATACTCACTAATTCATTGCTTGGCCATTTCCAGTCTACTGATGTGCCCACTAAAGGCATTTTGTTTGTGTTTTTTAGTTTTCACACTTCTTTTGAGTTTTTTGAGTGCTTATACCTTTGTGTTCATAGAACCCATCTGTTTCTGCATATCATTTCTGTCTTTCATGAGAGTTCTCAGCATACTAATCATAGGAATGATTGTCTGATAATTCCAATATGCATGTCATATCCAAGTCTGTTCCTGATGCTTGCATTTTCTCAAGACTGTGTTTTATCCTTTTTTTTTTATAATGCCTTTAATTTTTTACTGAAAGCTGGACACAATATATTAGGTGATAGGAACTGAGGTAATGGGCCTTTAATATGAGAGTTTTTTTTTTATGTTAATCTTCCTATGAGTTGGGCTGGATTAGATGTTTGTTTTAACTGAAGGTGAAGACAGTCTTCAAATTTCTCCAGTGTAGTTGTTTTTGTCTCTCCTGTCTTTTGGTTTCTTCTAAGTAATACTTTTTTACACAGAGTTTGTGCCTTGGAGCTTTTTCAGTTGTAATCCACTTTTATTATATTGGAGTCCTATCAATGGGGAGGAAGTGTGGAGGAAGGGAAGCATTCTAAAATCTTATGATTAAATCTCAGTTCTTTCAGCAGATTTGACTCCTTGGGCTACAACCTTCACAGGTATTTCTCAGATATTTTTTTTTTCCTCTTGTAGATAAGATAGGAAAACTAGAGGCTCTTGTGTCCTTCCTCCTAGAAAGGATAAGGTTCTAACAAAGTTTTTCCCCAGGACAGTATGCCTTTGCTATAGAGAATAATATGGACGTACATTAGTTGATTCCTTTTTCCTATCCCCAGCCAGAACTACAAGGAGATATTTTTAGAACTTCATAATGAAAACCTGGTAGATTTGTACAGGTAAAATTTATTAAAATTTTGGGGTGCCCCTCCAACTGGCTTCCAGGAGTTTCACTTTCATGTTTTTTCACTTTCAAGCTCCTGCAATTTGTCAATTTCCACAAACTCTTAAAAATTACCATTTGTTTATACCATGTTATGAATCCAGGGTTTTTTGCTCCAGATAAGCAGATCTTGGCTGTGATTTTCTGTATTTTCCTGTGTCTCTAAAATCACAGTTCTCAGAGCAGAAATTCAAGAGCAAAAACCTCCACAGGAACTGGGACGGGGGAGGAAAATCTAATCTGGAATTAATAAATCATCAGAGACTTAGTGTGGATGACTCCGAAAGTTAAAAGTCCAAGGAGGACGGGTCATCAGAGGCCCCCACACTTTTGTGAATTTTACCTCTAGGCGCCTACCTGGTTCTCACAATAAACTTTGGAAACAAATCCCCTTGTGATTCCAATGGGGGAAAGTAAATAAATGTGAAATACACCATACCAGTCTGTTCTTAAAAAAGGCCCTAGGACAAACTCTTTTACTGGAGCCTACTTTACCTGGACAAGAGCCTAACATGCTGGGGGTTTATCAGAGCCTACTTACCTGGACAAAGGGAAATATTCAACTCCAACTCCTCCTAAATATCCTGTCTCAATGGAGGGATGGAGAAGCATTGGTGAAGTTCACAGTCCAGAAACAGAGACTCAACTCACCAAAGACTGAGACCTAATCATAAGACTGTAGATTTTCTCCCCACATTTTGCCACCCCATTATTAAAGAGCTTTTTACTAGTTGCTTATATGGGGCACATAATGTCCTCCTATCTATCTATCTATCTATCTATCTAATTACAAAGAGTATAAAAGGCAAAGGCAAATTTGAGACTAAACAAACATCAGAACTAAAGTCAGATATGGCAAGTATATTGAAATTAACAGGCCAGGAATTTCAAAAACTCTACAATAAATGCATTAGAGACTTCAATGCAAACTACATGACATTCAAGAAGAGATGAATAATACAAGTAGAGAAATGAAATTTCTATGAAAGAAGCAAAAAAGAAATGAAAAGATAGAAAACACTGTAACAGAAATAAAAAATGCCTTTGATGGACTCATTAGGAGACTGGACAAACTGAAGAAAAAATCTCTGGGCTTGGGAATGTGTCAGTAGAAATATCAAAAACTGAAACCTTAAAAAGAAATGATGAAAAAATAAAAAACTTTAAACAATCCAAGAACTGTGGGATAATTATATAAGGTGTTACAAGTGTAATGAAAATATGAAAAGGAAGATATGGAAAATAACAAAAGAAAGATATAAACAATAATGAAATAATTTTCATAAATTGATGTCAGATATTAAACCACAGATTCATGAAGCTCAGAGAACACCAAGCAGAATAATTTTCAAAAATCCCCCTAAACCTAGAAATATATTATTCAAATTTTAGAAAATAAAAGATAAAATCTTGAAGGAAGTAGAAGGAAAAATAATATATTATCTATAAATGAGCAAAAATACTATTTGTATCCAATTTTTTAGAAACCATATGGAAAAAAAAGAGTAGACTGAAATATATAAAGTGTTGAGAGAAAAACAAACCCAACATATAATTCAGTACCCTGAAAAATTATCTTTAAAAAGTGAAGGAAAAATAAAGATTTTATCAAACAAAATTTGAAGACACTTTTTTAAAATAATCAATAGACTTTCCTTGCAAATACTCATAAAGAAGTTCTGCAAAGAGAAGAAAAACTATATACACCAGGAACTTGGACATACATAAAGGAAAGATGAGCACTGAAGAAGAAATAAGTAAAATAAAAACTTTTTTATTTTTCTTATTTTTAATTGATATGACACATAACAATTGGTTCAAAATAATAATGGAAACAATGTATTAAATTATGGATTCAATTTGATTATATATTTATACATACTTATGTATAATTTAAATAATTGATGCCCAATGATACAGGTGATAAAAGGGAGGAAGTAGAAACATTTTGTTATTAGATACCTGCAATACGCATGAAACTGCATTGTGTTATTTGAAGGTATATATGGGTTATTTGTTGTATGTTGCAAATTCTAGGGGTAACATTAAAAAATTAAAAAGAAATGATATGCTAAGAAAGGAGAGAACATAGAATCATATGAAATGTTCAGTTATACCACAAAAAGTAGAAAAAATATTGAAGACAAAAACTGGAACAAAACACAAGAGGATAGAAGAAAACACAATAACAAATATGGTAGTTGTTAATCATAGTATATCAATGATAACTATAAAAGTCAATGACTTAACTACATCAATTATAAAGTCATAAATTTGAGAGTGTATCGAAAAACAAAACCTAACTACATACACATTGTCTATAAGAAACCCACTTATAAAGACACATCTATTTTAAAAGTAAAGATCTAGAGGAAGGCTTACCATGATAATGGTGTTCTAAACAAATTTTAAACAGAGGCATCTCTGAACAAGTAAAGTTCTCAAGGATAAAAAGGGGCAATACACAATGAGGAAAGAGTCAATAGTCCATGAAGACATAACAATGCTTAGTGTGTATGTGTCTAAAAACAGAGCACCAAAATACTGAAGAAAAATTGATCAAATTGCAAAGAGAAATTGGTAAATCCACTATTATAATTTGAGATTTTTAACACCTTTTTATCAAAGTGTACAGATTCAGAAGGCTGCAAATCAACAAGGATATAATTGACCTCAATAATATCATCAATCAACTGGACGTAATGGACATCTATAAACTATTTTACCCAACAATAACCGAATACACATTTTTTTTAAGTTCACATGGAATATTCACCAATATATATCATATCTAGGCAATAACACAATTCCTACCATTTTAAAAGAATAGAAGTCATACATGTCTGCTCTCAGACCACAGTGAAACTGAAGCAGAAAACAAGACAAGTAAGATAGCTGGATAATTCCAAACATGTGGGGATTAAACAAGACATTTCTAAATAACACATGGGTGAAAGGAGAAATCATAAGAGAAATTTTAATGAAAAGAATAATTAAATGAAAAGAAATATACTGCTTAGCAAAAATTGTGGGGTATAGTGCAGGCAGTCCTTGAAAGAAATTAATAGCATTTATTTCATATATTAGAAAAGAAGAAAAATGTAAATGCTATCATCTAAGTTTCCACCTTAGAAGTCAATGAGGTAGAAAATAAAAATCAAAAGAGAAATTCAACAAAATCAAAAATTTGTTCTTTGAAATTATCAATACGATTGTTAACCTTCATGTTCATCATGCATCATGAACAAATGGTATTTATCCTAGGTGTGTGAGGCTCATTCAACTTTCAAAAATTAATTAATATAATCCATGACAACAGATTAAAACAGAAAAAGCACATGATCATTTCAATAGAAGCATTTGACAATATCCAACATTAATTCATAAAAAAATTTCAGAAAACTTGGAAAAAAAGGGAATCTTCTCAATTTGATAAAAAACATCTACAAAGAAACCTACAACTAATGTCATCATTTTTGATGGTAAGGAACTCAAATCTTTTTCACTAAGATCAGGAATAAGGCAAGGATGTCTGCTCTTATCAGTACTTTCAATATCATACTGAAAGTTTTAGCTAATGCAGGAGGACAAGAAAAGGAAAAAAAAATTACAGATTGAGAAGGAAGAAATAATATTCTCTTTGTTCCCAGTTGACATGATTGTCTGTGTATAAAACCCAAAAGAATCAACCAAAAATTCCTGGAACTAATAAGCTATAGCAAGGTTACTTAATACAATTAATTTATAAAAGTCAATCACTTTTCTATATGCCAGCAATGACTAAATGGAATTTGAAATCAGTAACACAATGCCATGCAGCTGAAAACGAAATATATAGGCATAAATTTAACAAAATATGTACACTATCTATATGAGAAAAGCTATCAAATTCTGAGAGATATAAAAGAATTAAATGTGAGGAACCTGGGTGGCTCAGTTGATTAAGCACCCAACTCTTAATTTCGGCTCAGGTCATGATCTCACGTTTTATGAGATCGAGCCCCCATTGGGCTCTGCACTCACAATGTGGAGGCTGGTTGAGATTCTTTCTCTCCCCCTCTCTCTAACTCCTCCCTACTCATGTGTGCTCTATCTCTCAAAATAAATAAACATTAAAAAAAGAATGAAATAAATGGAAAGATATCTCATGTTCATGGATTAAAAGATTCAATATTGTCAAGATGTCAGTTCATCCTCAAATGATCTACAGATTTCATGTCATTTCAATCAAAAGCACAGCAAGTTATTTTGTGGATATTGAAAAACATCCTAAAGTTTATATGGATAGGCAAAAGACTCAAAGTAGCCAATTCTTTATTGAAGGAGAAGAACAATATCAGAAGGTGGACGTTATCCAGCATCATGACTTATGACTTGTGATAAAAGTACAGTAATCAAAATAGCATTGTATTGGTAATCAAACAAAGAGATCAATAGTATAGGTTAGAGATTCCAGTCTTTGACCAGCAAAAGTACAGTAGAACCTTGGTTTGTGAGCATAATTTGTTCGGGAAACATGCTTGTAATCCAAAGCACCTGTATATCAAAGTGAATTTCCCCATTAGAAATAATGGAAACTCAGATGATTCATTCCACATCCCAAAAATATTCATATAGAAATGATTACAATACTTTAAATAATAAAAAAAATAAAAAACATAAAGAAAAATAAATTAACCAGCACTTACCTTTGACAACCTTCATGGCTGTTTGAGGGAGACAAAAGAGAGGAGGGTTACTGTGTGGGACAGCTTTCACTATCACTAATGAAACCATTGTTATTGGCTCAGTGGAATCTTTTTCTGCATGGGGGTCATTATATACTCTTGAATGGGTGTTGACTACAGTACAGTGTTAATAAATTCTTGTCGTATACTGTATTTAATGTAACTGGCAATAAAGCAGTAGAGGAAAGTGTCCAAATCTGCAGGCAGCCTGACCTAGAATGAAGTGAAGCATTCTCAAACTTACTCTTGAATGGAAAAGCAAAGGACTGTACACAAGTGCTTTGAAGTGACAAAAATTACACTGGTTCCAGTGGTGTGCACCTTACAGTGTTCTGAAAAATCACTGATTTCTGCTAAAAACTGCAGCCTGAGACCAAGCATCTGAGCATTGGAGACGATCATCCACAATCAGGCAGCTAGAGGGAGAGAGAAGAACCATTGGCCCAGTTGTGATCATGTAACATTCAGTGTCATGTACTATTCATATTGCAAGACATCACTCATTTATCAAGTAAACATTTATTAGAAATGCTTGCTCATCTTGTGGAACATTTGCAGAACAAGTTACTCACAATCAAAGGTTTTACTATACAGTCAACTGCTCTTTGACAGAGGGACAAAGATAGTACAAGGACCAAAGGTTGTCTTTCCAACAAATGGTGCTGGAACAATTAGATATTAACATACAAGTAAATGAATCTACATATTGTCTGTGCATATTCACAAAAACTAACTCAAAATGGATGATAGATCTAAATATAAAACAAACAACTATAAACCTCTTGGGAGATAACAGGACGAAATCTAGATATAACCTTGGGTAAGGTGATGACTTTTTAGATACAACATCAAAGGCATAATCATGAAAGTACTGACAAACCAACCATGTAATTAAATACTTCTGTGAAAAAAAAAAGCAAGAGGATGAGAAAACAAACTTCAAACTGAGAGAAGATATTTGCAAAAAACTATATCTGATAAGGGACAAAATATACAAATGATTCCTAATGCTCTACCATAAGAAAATGACAACACAATCAAACAATGGACTATAGATCTGAAAAGACATTTCACCAAGGAAGATACATAGATGGTGAGTAAGCATATAAAAAGATATACAGCATCTTATGTTATTTGTAAACTAAAATAACAATGAAATACACTACAAACCTGTCACAGTGACCAAAATCCAGAAGAGTGACAACACCAAATGTTGGCAAGAATGTAGAATAACAAGGATTCTCATGCATTGTTGTCAAAATGTAAACTGTTACTTTGAAAAGTTTGGTGGTTTCTTACAAAACTAACCATTTTCTTACCAATTAATTTCCATTAATTGAGCTCCTTGGAATTTACCCAAAGTTGAACACTTATATACACACAAAAACCTGTATATGGACGCTTATTACAGCTTTATTCATAATTTCAAAAACCTGGAAGCACCCAAGATATCCTTCAATAGGTGAATTTATAACTGTGGCACATACAGATAATGTAATATTATTGAATGCTAAAAAGCAATGAGCTATCAGGCCATCGGAAGACATAGAAGACATTCAAATGCATATTACTATGTGAAGGAAGTTAGTATAAAACGGTTATATATGGTATAAGGGCAAAACCATGGAAAGAGTAAAAAGATTAACGGTTGCCAGGGGTTGGGGGAGGCAGAGATGAAAAAGCAGACCATAGAGGTTTTATACGACTGTGAAACTATTCTGTATGATATTATAATGACAGACACATGTCATTATACCTATGTCACAACCCATAGAAAATATAACACCAAGCATGAACTCTAATGTAAACTATGGACTTTAGGTAATAATGATGGGTCAGGTAGGTTCATTTGTTGTATCAAATGCACCACTCTTGTGTGGGACATTGATGGGGGGAATGTTGGGGGTGTGTGGGGATATGGGGTATGTGGGAACTCTATGTCTTCCACTAAATTTTGCTGTGAAGCTAACTGCCTTACAAAATGAAATTTAGTAAGGCACCTGGGTGGCTCAGTTGGTTAAGCATCTGACTTCGGTTCAGGTCATGGCCTCCTCAGGGTTTATAAGTTCAAGCCCCACATGCTGACTGCTCAGAGCCTGGAGCCTGCCTCAGATTCTGTGTCTCCCTCTCGCTGCCCTTCTCCACTTATGCTCTGTCTGTCTCTCTCTCTCAAAAATAAATAAACATAAAAAATAAAATAAATAAAACATTAATTAAAAAAAAGGTGTGGTAATGTGGAGGTGCTGCTATGGAAATGTATAATGATAAAGCCACCTTATGAATCTGGTAGTTTCCAATGAAGTCATATTAAACCTTAGACCAGGGGTGCCTGGGTGGCTCAGTTGGTTAAGTGTCCGACTTCAGCTCAGGTCGTGATCTCATGGTTCATGGGTTCGAGCCCCGCATTGGGCTCTGTGCTGACAGCTCAGAGCCTGGAGCCAACTTCGGATTCTGTGTCTCCCACTCTCTCTGCCCCTACCCTACTCATGCTCTGTTTCTCTCTGTCTCAATAATAAATAAACATAAAAATTAAAATAAATAAATAAACCTTAGACCCAATTATCACACATGATAAATAATTTGTTTATTAAGAAAAAAAATAAGCAAAAAACACTAGTATAAAAATATGCTGAGAAGTTTTTAGCATAATATCAAAAAACTAGAAACAACACAAATTTCTATCAACTATCAGACTGGGTAAATATATTATTACTTATCAGAACAGTGAAACACTATTCAGCAATTAAAATGAATTAAGTAGTGATACAACTTAGGTGAATCTCAAAAATATTGCATTGAGTGAAAAAAAGCCACACAATAGTATATACTGTATAATTTGATTTATAATGTTCTAGAACAGATAAAGCTAATCTTGTTGATAAAAAAAACAGAGCTGTTTGCATGTGTTTGCGTGTGGAGTGGCAAGGAACATTGTATTGATGAGAAAAGTTCACAAGGCCATCTTCTGGAGTGAAGGAAAAATATTCTTTATTTGAATGATGGTAAAATGCATGAATACATTGTCAAAATTCATACACTTAAGTTTACTGTATTTTACTGTATAAAAGTATACAAAATGATAAAAAAAGAAAAAATGCTATTTGGCTATGTCTATTCATTATACAACCAAGTTATTTAATTTTTCCTCAATAATTAGATTCTCATTTCCAATATCTCTAGGAGGTTTTAACATATAACTACGCTTTATGTGGTCAATGTCCTTCCTATCCTTCCAATCCTATCCACTTCCTTTACTCCCTGATGAAGAGCCCATCCTATCCTTACTAGGGATATTTACCATGTCTTTTTGTTTAATTATTATCCTAAAGGCTCTGTGAGTTTGATTTTCCCCTCATTTGTGGATTCTTCAATTTTTTGCCTCTGTTTCACGGTGATTTTTTTGCTTTCCAGATAACTAACTTGGTTCCTTTGTAAATTTGCCTTTTACTATCTAATGAAAGTCAGCTCTTTTCATTATTAATGAGTAGCTGGCTTTTGGCCAATAGTTTAGGCTTTCACTCATGCTTTTATAGATGAGTTGATGGGGTGAATCCCTGTTGTTGCAATTTGGGCTTATCCCTTTCTTTCTGTCACTTCTTTTGCTCCCTGATAAAGAGTCCATTGCTTTATCCTGTGGTCATTTATCCTTCATTGAAACTGCAGAGTGCACCAAAAGGGTTGGGGGGCGGGGTGTGCTCAGAGGCTGGAGGGGGGTGGTGTGCTCAGAGGCTGGACGTAGCTTGTGTATCTCTATACCACATAACAGCCGGCTGCAGAACCAGCCTAGAACTGGTTCTGAAAAAATGTAAAGTTTATGGTGCTTGTTGTAACTAATATACATATATTTTGTGTGTTCTTCATCTCTTTTTTTTTTTGGTTCATTTTTATAATTCTTTCAAACTTTAGTTTTTATGTTACATTAACTAAGAATGCTTTCTTGACAATATTCTTCCCTAAAATAATGAATTTAAGAGTCTTCTGTACTTCTTAAGGTTAAGTTGCCACAGAAAATAATTAATCACTAGGATTAATAGTTAGTTTATCAGCTTGTTTCCTCCAGTCGTCAATAAGTCTTATAAAGGTATATAAATCCTGCTTTCCATTTTATTTCCAAACTACCTAATATATCTTTTTATATGACTTAAAAGGAAACAGAGAGAGAGAGAGAGAGAGAGAGAGAGAGAGTGAGAGAGAGACAAAAGGTGCTCAATCCATAAGGAGAGCCAAACTTTGGTTTAGATCTATACAGTGGAAAAATTAAAACACAGTCTCACACACGCATACACATTACCTTCACAGAAGATCTTATTTCACTGCTTATTTGCATAACAAAAGAAAAAAAACAGGAAAAATTTTTTCACACTCCAGGGATTCAACTGCCTGGTTATTTACAAATTGAGAGTGAGACTTCCCTAAAGATCTATGTGGATCTCAGATAGTCTACACCCTGAAACTGAATCAAACATTTAGGTTGCACTCAGCCCTCCTGTTGTTTCAACTTGCCAAGATTTGAAATCTCAGGTGGCTCAACTAACATTCAGCCAAGCATGGACTCACCATTAGACGAGATCTGGATTTGGGTGAAAAATCCTAGATCTTCACATTTGTATTTACCTTTGGTAAATTACTGAAAGTCCGGGATACTTAATTTGTTCACTAAATAAAGAGAGTTATCATCTTTTACTACAAGGTTTCTTATGATTTACAATAAAAATATGAATAATAAAAATCCATATTTGATGAATGGGTAAGCATGGTCAGAAAACAGAGTTAATATCATGAATTTAAAATCTAACAATATGGCAAAATATCTACAAAAATACATCAAGGCATTTGTGCAACAAGCCAGAACATTGTAAAGTTTGAGGAAAGAGCAATGATGTCACAGTATACACTGCTCAGGTTGTTTACACTAAAGAGTCTCATAAGATTTACAATCTTAAAATAAACATAAATAAAGGCAAAGGTACATAATGTTAAGAATTGGTTGTGGGAATGATTCCAAATTTATCAGACAGCTTTGAGTTAACTAACACAGAGTAAGTGGAAATTGTTGTTAAGGACAAGTCAGATACAATGAGAGAATTTACAGTTAGAATGGAACAGGATTGTAAGAATTTTATTTTTTTACTTAATCTGAGAGACAATAGAGAACAAGTAGAAGTTACTGAACAGCTGATTAGAGTAAATTAAATATATATTTTTAAAAATTTTAATGTTTATTTTTGAAAGAGAGACAGAGACAGAGAGAGACAGAGAGAGACAAAGCGGGAGCATGGGAGGGGCAGAGAGAGAGGGAGACACAGAATCTCTAACAGACTCCAGGCTTAGAGCCCTCAACACAGAGCCTGATGCAGGGCTCAACCTCATGGATCGTGAGATCATGACCTGGGTTGCTTAGCTGACTGAGCCACCCAGGAACCCCAATAAATAATTTTTTTAAGGTTGAAGTTTAGCAATGACAAATTTGGTTAAGGGTTGGAAATCAGATTTTCATTTTTAATAAAGTAGTTAAGTATAATGTTTATGGCTCTACAAATAAAACTATATTTCTACATTATTCCTAGTAGCATGAAAATTAATATTTGCCTCTATTGAAATAAGATTGCCACTCTTACTCTTTTTTGTATTAGCTCTTTATTTTGTTATTATTGTTGTTATACACGGTCTGGCCTTCATGCTCACAAGGCTGTAAATTCAAAATTCAGGCCGTTTATCTGTAAAGCATTTAAAGTTATATTCTGCTGAAATTGTTGGAAAATAGATTGAGTTATAAGGTTTTTTTCTCCAAAAAAGTGAGACCCAAAATACGTAATTTGAAATAGATAGCACAAGTTGCACTTTATATTAAGTAAGCAGTTTCAGTATGCTTACCATATGAATACTCTGCTAAACTTAAACTTGCAAGTCTGGTTAAGGTTAGGAAAAGATCTATATCAACTTAATGAACTCTACTTCTGCTGACATACTCAGAAAAGATAGTTTAAATTACAAGATGTTGCTATTATATAGAATTGAAATTTTTAACATAAGCTAGAATTCAAAGAATGCCGTTTTAAATAGATCTTCATGATGTCCTCCTTTACCATACAGATTTTAAGGATTTTTTGCATGATGTTTCATGCCAACAAATATGCTCTGACTAGAAAGTAAAATGTCTGGTAAACAGTTTGCTTAAGAATGCTTATTGTTTCCCTCATTGATAGATAATTTCATCAAGAAGTATCACTTAGTTTTACACAGACTGTAGGAAGTTTGAGTACAGATATTAATGGGAATATACATATGTATTAAAATACAACACTGACAGAGATATCATATCGGTGTAGGTATATTTTCATTTTCCTTGCACGGACTTTATATATAACTTCATTACAGAAGAGATAAGAAAAGGAGAAAAAAAGTTTATAAAGAAATCTTAAATAGAAAACATTATTTAAGTTTGAATATTAAAAAGAGAGAACACCTTCACTTGCAATTTATGAAAAATAATATGTTTGGCCAAAGACATAATATTGTAAAAAGAAACAAGTTTTGATCAGATTATTTTGGATAAATGACACTACAATTTGAGCATATCAGTTTGAATTTATTTACTGTTTTTTAATCTCTGAAGATCATTTTGTTATCTGTATAGTAGAAATAGAATTACTGTCAATGATATGATACAGTTAATACCCAAGGAAAAAAGTAAAGCAATTTTTACAACAAATTATATACATGAAGTATGTTTTTAAATCTCTAAAATATTTTATCTTCAAACACAGAAATTTTAAGTTAATTAGCAAAAGCATCTAATAATATTTCAAAAGCCTTGATAGAAGTTTTAAAAGCTTCTGTTTTACAAATAATATCTTCTAATAAGCAAGAACTTAAAATAGAAACAAAAATTTTAAAAACATAATTCTTGTATTTCCACAAATGTTTCTTCTTTACCTATTATGCCATGTTAGAAGGAAAACATCATAATATTAATGTTAATTTCTTATCTATTAGATCATGTTAGAAATAAATATTTTTCTAACACTGTACAAAATGCTAATAATATGTGACAGAAATATATGTCTTTTTTGGAATAAAAATCAATAAATATTTGGCAGTCATTTTTAGTACATGCAATTGATGGTCTGACCATGAGCCACTTGAGGTAGGGTGAGATAAATCTCTTGAACCAAAAAACTAAAAATATTAATAAGATACAAAAAATCAGAAAATGTATAATTATAATTATTTCCTCATTTTTGCATCAAAAAGTAAATACTATCTAAAATGCATAAAAAAGGTATAAGGGTAAGTCAATATCAAGTTAATATAGTATAAAGTAAATATTACCCATATAACAATAAAATGCACTTAAGGAAGGAAAAATAAGAATATAATAAATATACAGGTAGAAAAAATACACTTAAAATTAAAAAGTAGAGAAACCATTACAAAAAAAAAAGAAATGTAACAAAATTGCAAATGAGTACTTTTCTAAAATGTATCCAACCATCTTTAAACACCTGGACAAAAGAAAATATTTTTTAGGACATTTTGGTTTAAAAAAATCTCAGAGAAATAGTATTCCAAAGTGACAGAAAACAGTAAGAAGATTGCAGCTATCTAATGTCTCCAATTAAAATAATATTTTGAAGAACTTTCATGAGGAAATTGCCATACACTGAATGTTTGTATCCCCACAAAATTCATTTGTTAATTCTTAGCTCAAATGTGATGGTACTGGGGGCCTTTGGAGGTGATTAGGTCATGAGAAAGGAATGAGATTAGAGGGAACACAGGCAAACAGGTTCTGACCAGACACTGAATCTTGACTTTGAATTCCCTAACCCCCTAGTTCTTCCTAGCCTCCAGACCATAAGAAATAAATTTCTACTTTGTATAAGTCACCTAGTATGGTACTCTGTTATAGCATCCCAAACAGACTAAGGCAGGATTCTTTCAAAACACAAAGAAATAAGACTATGTCTGTGTATTTCAAGTTTTTTCAAGAAAATAGAGATTAAAAACAAAATCCAAATACTTTTCATCTAGCCTTACAAACACTGACACTAAAACCTACAAGAAATGGTACATTAATATATATATTTATTTATATTTATATAATTATATTATATTTATATATAATATATATATTTTACAGTTCTATGAACTGAAAATAATAAATTAGCAAGTATATTCTGGATATTATTTAAAGAATCATCACAACCAAGTGATATTAATACAAGGCATGCGATTTTTTTAGTATTAGGAAATTCACTATATAATAAATTCTACTAAAAATTTCAATAAGTCTTTGCACAGTTAAAAATATTTGGGATGTACAAACATGGTGATGGCATAGCTCTTACCCATTCAATAACAACAAAAATTAAGCCACACAATTTGAAAATTTACAATGTTTTCTGAACCCATCAAGAGGCTGACATTGCTATGCAACCAACTAACCCAAAATGTAAGGAAAAACGGGCACCTAGAAAGGTATGTGGTAATTTATATACAAAAATAAATGCAAGAAGACATCAGCAAGGTCAATTCAGCTATATTTATCAATGAAATGGTAAATATCAGGCATGGTCTAGTAAGATAAATTTGAAGCCCTAGGGGCTGCATGTATAAAGGGAATTCATACCCACTCAGAGGCTTTACTCCATAGACTTCAAAAGGCACTCATAAAAACAATTGGTGAAAGCCCTGACAAAGGTTCCCTGTGGCAAAGCACTGGGTAGAGTTCCAAAACATTCACTGCAAGAAAGACATAAAAATGTTGCTAGATGTTTCTCGCTACCTCCTACAGGTAGTAAAACCCATAGCATACTGAAAGAAAACAGACACTGTTTTTCAAAAAGAATTCATGATAAGCAATTGCAGCTGTAGAAGGAAAATGAATACAACCTGCTGAAATAACTAGAAGAGGGCTGGAAGACCCATTCTCAGGTGCAGTAAAAAGAGACTTAAAACTGAAGTTGGAAGTGATACTGAGAAATCTGTCAACACTGACGCAGAGCAACAGGAACTCTTGCACATTGCTTGAGGGAATACAGAAGGGTACAGCCACTTGAGAAAACAGTGTGGCTGTTCTTATGAAGTTAAATATATACTTAGCATAAGTCACTAGCAGAATAATGACACCTCTCCCCACCACCAAAAAATGTCTATTTCCTAGCCTGGAACCTGTGGATATGTTAAGTCACATGGAAAAAATGGAATTAATGTGGCAAATGGAATTGTTTACTAATCAGTTGACCTTAAAATAGGGAGATTATCCTGGATTACACAAGTGGCCCAATATAATCCCAAGGGTCTCATAAAGTGGGAAGAGAAAAAGACGACTGGGTCAGAGTCAGAGAGAAATTTGAAGATGTTACAATGCTTGACTTTGAAGAATGAGAAACAGGCCAATGGAATGCAGGCAGCAAAAAAAAGTATATTTTCCCCTAGAGCTTCGGGAAAGAATATGACCTTGCTGACATATTGATTGCAGTCCAATGAGAACTATTTTGAACAGCTGACCTCCAGAAGTGTAAAATAATAAATTTTTGTTGTTTTAAGGTACTAAATATATAGCAATTTGTTAGAGCAGCAATAGAAAACTAATACATTATATTAGTTTGTATATAACCACATTATATGATTCGGCAATCCCATCCCAGGGACTTAGCCAAGATAAATAAAAGCATGTTTACACAAAAACCTGCACATGATTCTGTACTTTTATACATAATCACCACTCCTGGAAGGAAACTGAATGTTTTTCAGTCAGGGAATGGATAAAAAATTATGATATATCTGTACTATAAAATATTACTCAGAAAACAAAAGAACAAACCATTGAGACATAAAAACCTTGATTGAATGTCAAATGCATTTTGATAAGTAATAAAAGATAAAAATATTGCATAATTTCTTGTATGTGATATGCTGAAAAAGATAAAACTATAAAGATTGAGAGTAGATCAGTGGCTGCAATTATGTAAGAAAACAAAATGAGCTAAAAAACTAAGTAGTAGGAGGCAAAATCATTATATCTGTACTTTCAAAACCAAAAATAACAATTGAACAAATTCTTTAAAGTAGTAAGAGATATCTTCATGTATCATGTATTTTACTTCATGTATTTTACTTATTGAACATACATTTAAAAAATACTTAAATTATGCCTTTATATATACCATAAACTTAAATTTTATATATGCCATTAATTTAATAAGTTTAAAGCTTTATTGAAATAAATAAGTTTTTCAAATGTAAATATAAATGTCAGCTTTGCAGAGGAAGGCATCTTAATACAGAGATACTAATTCTCCTAGATTTATATTTAAATTAAATATGAACCTAATTAGAACATGCAATATGATAAAGAATAGATCAGTCTTTGTTTCGTGTTCTTGACACAGCTTCAAAAACACTTAGAATTTCCTGAGAGATAGGACTGTCTTGTTTATGCTAATGAGGTAACTCATGTGGGTCCTAGATAGCTTTAGTATGGGGGTAGTCACTAGAAATACCAACTACATGATAGAAAACTGGAACTTTGAGCAGTCCATCCTCCAGGGAGGGGAGGAAGTCTATAGGTTGACTTCAATTACATGGACAATGATTAAATCAATCTGGCCTACATAATGAGATCCCAATAAAAACTATGGACACCATACTCTGTGGAGCTTCCGGGTTGATGAACACAGTGATATATTGGGAAGGTGATGTGCCTTGACTCCTTGGACAGAGGACATGAAAAGCGTCACATCTAGAGCCTCCCCAAACCTGGCCGTATGAATCTCTTCTGCTTGGCTATTTCTGAGTTGCATCTTTCATAATAAAATTGTAATCACAAAAGTAGCATTTTTGGTGAGTTCTGTGAGTCATATTGGTGTATTATCAAATCTGAAAAGACTTAGGGAAACCTCTAATTTGTAAATTGCCAAGTAGAAGTTCAGGTGGCTTGAGGACATCGAAAATTTGTAACTGGCTTCTCAAATAGGGGCATTCTTGTGAAGGAGTTGCCTGTAATTCATGGAGTCTGCTCTACCACTGGGTAGTTAGTGTCTGAGAAGTGATTTTTTTTTTTATAATTGAAATAATGTTTTACTTAATTGGAAAAATTGGATTATTACCTCTACTGGATTCTGCAACATACCATAAGGTTATGGTTTGGGAGAATAAAAAGAAATCAAATGGGTAAGCTGAACTTTTTAAAATGTGTAACTGGACTGCAATGCATTAGGATTTAACATATAATAAATGATATTTGAGATTATTGGCGGAAAAGTGGATTTATTTATCTGTTTGTTTGTTTCTTTGATTTTAGCATTCGAATCCTGAAAAACAAATTTGATGGCTCAATTTTGAATGTAAAAATAAACATAAAATATGAGGAAAATATAAATCTAAACTCATTCTTAATCTCAGTCATGAAAACTTTTCCTAAATAAGACATAAATATCAAACCACAAGAGAAAGATTAATCAATTTCTTCCATGAAAATTTTAAATTTCTGCTTAACAAAAATTGTTACAAATGGGGAAAATTACCTTAGTTTAAGATACTTTCCAAGTACATCACAGGAAGCTAATTAATTAAAATGGAAACATCTAAGAAACAACAAAAAAATGAATAGCCAAAGGGAAAGGTTTTAAAGCACATGGACAGCTAATCTATTAAAAAAATAAAACTGTCCACAGCATCTATGCTCATCCTCAGAGATAATTAAAGTAAAACAAAGAGCAAAGGGAAAAGAGGTGTTTTTTTCTCATAATAAGGGGCAAAGTTTAAAACGTTTGGTAATGCTTAACATTTGCAAGTTTGTGGAATAAAATATTATCATCTTCAACCAAGTTGAACTGTGTTCATCCATATGGTAGCCATTGGCCATGTGTGATTTTTTAAAATAATTAATTTTAATTTACAAATCAGTTCTTTAGTCATACGAGCCATATTTCAAACCACACATGGATAGAGTATATTTTATTACAACATAGATTCATAGAACATTTTCATCAGCACAGAGAGTTCTTTTGGACAGCGTTATCCTAGAGAATAATTTACCTTATTAAAATTAAAAGCACACAGACACGCATACAGCTTTTACTCGAGCAAATTCACCACTGATTATTTCCTATCATACACTGCAACATTACATTTAGCTCTATGAAAATGATTACAATATTATTTGTAATAGTAAAACATAGAAAACAATTCAGAGCATCACTGATGGAGCGCCTGGGTGGCTCAGTTGGTTAAGTGGCCAACTTCAGCTCAGGTCATGATCTCACCGCTCCTGGGTTCAAGCCCTGCATCGGGCTCTGTGCTGACAGCTCAGAGCCGGGAGCCTGCTTCGGATTCTGTGTGTGTCTCTCTCTCTGCTCCTCCCCCGCTCCTGCTTTGTCTCTCTCTCTCTCAAGATTAAGTAATTTTTTTTTTATAAAAAGAAAAAGAGCATCACTGAAAGGGTGGTTACATAAAGTGTGGTATTCCAAAACAATGTTATTTTTCAATTGTTAAAAAGAATATGTTTATGCTAACCAGAAAATAGCATATTTTGAAAGAAAGCCTTTGTATTGAAAAGACTTCTACTTTTTATCTTACACTTTTCTGTCTAAAGTTTTTACTTTAGGTGCACGTTATTTTATATAAATAAATTGATAGAAAAAATAAATACATGACTCTGGAAATACATAAACTAATAAAAACCATATTGATCTAGCCAAGGGGATTATTGAACTGATAGGGTAAACTTTACATTAAGCCAAAAATAATATGATGAATTATAAGACTGAAAAATTAAAATTATCTTTCATAATGAATCCTTCTGCTTCTTAGATTACAGATGTTATTTGATACTGCTTTTGGTAATATATCAAATTTGTACGTATAGCTGTGAACTCAAACATCTTATTCCTCATTGGAAATGTCATTTAAATTTTCCATCGAGCTCATTGATTAAAGACGTTCTTGGGAACTACAGAATTTGAGTTTGAGCAGAGCTACCATACTCAACCCCTGAGACCTGAGGTCTTCACACTTAGAAACCATGATATCATTCTAGGGGGAGAAAAGGAGAAAAGTATTATAGCAGAAACCTCAGTTAAATGTCCTCCGTAAACTTTAATAATAATTTTTTTTTCCCTCAGACTGCTGGAAAAACAAAGTTGTAGATATCCAGTTTGTTTTTTGTTACAAAGAATTCACTTGTTCTATTTGATCAGACACTTTGGTTCTTTTAGGTTTAGGGGAAAAGGAGAGTGATACATTGGCGACCTTTGATCAATATCCCTATTACTTTCTCCTGAAAGAGAAAGAAAATTGACAATTAGATTTGCTATTTCAGCAATACAATTTTATACATTTCCAGATTCAACTAAATTTTTCATTGCTCTCTGCCACCCCAAAACATTTAAACCCAGAAATAATTTCATGGGCATGTTAGAATCATGAAATATGGAATACAATATTGAAGTAAATGTATTACTCTGGAGATTTGCATGCCTGGCAAAGGCGGTTTTATTTCATCCCATTATGACTGTCTAAAAGTATTTTTTTAGTGAAAATGACATTTAATGTTGTAATTTTATATCTGATCAATGAAACTTTTATTTATATCAAGGGCTTTCATGATGAGAAAATAAAAGTTACAATTTACAACTCCTTCAGTCTTATCAGGGCATATGTCCCAGAAGTGACTTTCCATATTAATTCAACCTAAAAGTTTACTGGATAAAATAAATAAAGTGGAGTACCTGGGTGGCTCAGTCGTTTAAGTGTCTGACTTCAGCTTAGATCATGATCTCATGGTCTATGAGTTCGAGTCCTGGGTTGGACTCTGTGCTGAGAGCTAAGAACCTGGAGCAGCTTCAGATTTTGTCTCCCTGGCTTTCTGCAACTCCCCCCCCCACCCCCGCATCTTGCTCTATCTCTCAAAAATAAATAAAAGTTTTTAAAAAAAATAAATAAAATAAATAAACAAATAAATGCCTTAGCACTTTAAACTTCTCATGTTGGTTACAAAGTAAAAATGTCAGAATCAACATCTGCCATCTCATCAATACTGTCTGTGTTACATTTTATCCCTTCTTGTTACAATTATAGTCCTTCCTCTACTTAATCATTCCAACAGCATCATATAAATATGACATTTCCAAATTCTTGAAATGATTCTTCCTTGGCTTCATGATAATACACATTTATCTGTTTGTCTATTCCTTCTCAGCTTCCCCTCTAGACGCTCTTCGTAATAACTGACAAGTAATACCTGTGGAACAGGGCTAAATCCAATATTCTCTTATCTACTCTTTCACTCCCCATTCCTCTTCATATTGATGTTATCTATTCTCATAACTTTAAATGTCATTGTGATGCTGACAATTAACTTCAGCATATAACTACCTCCAAATTATTTTCTAAAGTCCCAACTCACAGATTTGACTAATTACTGCACATCTATACTAAGATTTCTCATACCTGTCTGTAAATACACAGCTTCAGAAATGAAAGCTTGCATTTATCCTTCAAAAAATGTCTTCTTTTATTTATACTAATTTCTTTAACTTGCACATTCATATCCTTATATGCTCAAGATAGGAAGGTTGGGATCATCCTAGAAATCTGTCTTTCAAGTAACACACACACAGGTTTATCCATTCAACTCCTCTCATATGTTCATAATTTGTCATCTTCATTACCTTCAATCTTTCACAACCATATCATCATTTTTCTAAATTTCAGAAATTGCTTCCAATAACCTCTTTTCTACAATTCAAATTCTCTTTGTAGTTCCTAGTAAAAGCACAGATCAGTTATATATTTTTAACCATTATAATTCAAGTACCTATTCTTAAACTTAATAGGCAATCTATAAATATTTTTGATCAATGAATAAACCCATCCAATTAAAACATGGCTTAAAATTCCTTTTTGTGAATTTTTGTTAGAAACATAGAAATCCATTGCATCAGTGAGCATAATTCCATTTATACATTTACTTTTATTTTTCCTGCTGATTTATGGTTTTTGCTATTTAATATTTCTTTCAGTTGGATAGGAGTACACTTAAACCTCGCTCTGGGAAAAAAAAGGAGCAAATCTTCTAAAAGTCTGGTGACTTGGACACTAAAGTTCTGCCTTTCTTTGACAGATTAAGCTCTTACCTCAACAGCAAGAAGGAGGTAGAAAGAGGCAAAAGGAAGAAAGTAAGACTTTATAATCCCAGTGGTCCATTGGGTTCTTGTGAACAAATTTTTATTTCCTTCCTATAGTAGTATTGCACATGCTCACTTGAGTCCTTTCACACCCTTGGATAGTAAGTGTGGCCAAATGACTTCCTTTGGTAATGACAATAAAATAGAAATGGAAGTGAATTATCACTTACCACATTAGTGCCAGTTTCAAGACAAAGACTTAAGGAATTTTTATGTTTTACTGACTCTTTTCACCCTTTTAAAAATGTTTAGTTATTTGTTTTTTGAGGGAGAGAAAGAGACAAACATAAGTGGGGGGAGAGAAAGAGACAGAGAGAGGAGAGAGAGAATCCCAAGCAGGTTCTGCGTTCTCAGCACAGAGTACATGCAGAGCTTGATCTCCCGAACCATGACATTATGACAGGAACCAAAATCGAGTCAGATGCTTAACTGACTGAGACACCCAGGCACTCCTCTTTTCACTCTTTTTGTGCGTCTGCTATCTGCCATGAGAAGAACATTCTTGTCGTGGCTGAACAGACAAATGGAGCAAACCCTGTGTGTAATATGAGAGCAATAGAGTTGTGTATAGAAGTTTGCAAATCAATTCATATAACTTAATTTCTCTTGATTCTACCCACAACTACCTACATTTTATCAGATTGACCCAAATGCAGTGATAACTCAGTTTAGATTTACATATGTATAGAATAGCTGCACCCCTGGTAACCAACTAGTAGCATGCTATCTGTGCTGACACATAGTAGGTATGTAAAAAATCAGATTTAGAGAAATAGATCAGTTATCTAATTTATTTATTTTCATCTCTTTGCTACTTTTATTTGTACATGAAAATTCATACTGCAATGCTGAGCAAACTGAAGACCAGTTTTTGAACTGTGGTAAATGTAGGAATGTCATGCCAGTAGGTGACCATATGTCTTCTGGTGAAGCTTATTCTCGATGCCATGCCTTATATCAAGCTATAATATCAATTACTGTGAAATCCTGTTTATATACCTGTGAGAACACAATATCATGAGTCCAAAATTTTTTTAGAAAATTTCAAAAAATATAACATCACTTTTATAATGTCACTCTCCCTGGCACTGAAAGTCACAGCATTAAAATTTGTGATTTTGCAATATTTTGCCTTCTATGTACTACTCTTTTGTGTTACACATCCACAAGAACTCAATATATAAATACTACATATATATGTAATATATATATAAATACTATATATATATAGTATATATATATTGTATTTTGTAATTTTTTTCTGTCTTTTAATTTGGTTTTTATCTCTGGACATGGCAACTAAGGCTCTATGTAGTCTTACATAGAGGCTGTATGTAAGAAGAATTTATGACCAGAAGTAAAGAGAAAAATGAAAACAGGGGAAAAGGCCATACTTTGAGTGTGAGATAAATGTAAGTTCAAAACCAAGAAACTTGGTAGAAAAGGAGTTGGGAGATTTTGCACCAAAAACTCAGTGTGAACACTGAGATGGATGCAAAATAATCTTAGACTACAGAAGAATAATTATGGCAATGCTTTGTATTTTTGTTGGTGTTGTTTACTTATTTGCTGGTGAAGAGTCCATTGTTTTCATATACCCATCACAATGATTTATCATTGATAACTTTCTGAAATATATATCATTTAGAATTATATTATCAAATTTTATTTGCCACTGTACTGTGCCTTTTCACTTTAGAAATTCTGAAATTTCAGTACCCCACTTTCTGATCCCAGAGTGAGAATTGCTCATAACAAAAGGTTTGATGATGACCAGCCAGGCACACATAGCATCATCTTTAGTAACACCAGAGTGTAAGAATAGAAAATTTTGAAGCATGTTCTGAGTTATATCAAGATAAAGAAGAAATAAACTTTGTTTTATAAGGAATAATGGAGGCAACCAAAAATGTTTAAACTAGATAAAAGACAAGTCTTGTAGAAGTAATAGATATATACTTCAAATTTTAATTAATTTTAAATTAACTTAAAAATACAAATAAAATGAGTCCCTCTTAATTTAAACGAAATGAACATATAAGTTAAGCCTAAAATCTTCGTTGAGCACAACCAATTCTTATTTTCTTCCCTTCTTTTCAAATAATGATCAAACATAGGCTTTTGGGTGTGATCCTTTTAGGTAGTTTTTATAGTTTGTATCTAACAGACACAGTTAAACACTATTTCTTCTTGTATATTTGTTTTTAGCAATGGCTGAAATGATTTTGGACTACATTTCTCTTTCTAAAACTAATTTTTAGAAGACTAAGAAATGTGCTTTGTTGTAGATCGAGATTGATAGCTATGCATCAAGTTCACCCTTTCAACAGCTATACAGCATTTTGTTATAGGATTATACTACATTATATTTAGCTATTGAAATTTGATGGATATTTATGTTTTTATCCCCTATTTTTCACTACTTTGAAAATATCTTTGAATGTTACTCTTATGGATGAATAAGATATTCCTCAGGGCAGATCCAAAGGAAAAAAATTGAATACCATTAATTTACATTTATATCCATTGGTTAGAACCCAGTTTTACAAACCACCTACAAAAGATTATGGGAAAGATATATTTAATATAATTGAGTTATTACTGGCTTTTTCACTCTCCTCCAGTGGCCTCAGTTTTAAACAAAAATTTATTAATGTTGCAAATTTGCAACATAATTTGGCAGGAGCAATGTGAGCAACAGGCTTAAAAATAATTGTAAATGAATTTAAAATTTTAAATTAAAATTTAATATTTAACACCAGAGGTATGATAATTATTAAAGTAAAAATTCAAATGTATTCCAACCACCAAGTGTTCTTTTTATGATGGTGATATTTGCCTTCAGTCTCCAATTTGGCTTTTCCCTCACATCTGTGCTGTTTTCAGCATTCTACTATTTAACTCAAATATCTGTTTCTTACCCCCTTGCTAAGTGTATATACATATACATGCAAATTAGGTTGCTTTATTACCATAGTTATAACTTGAAATATTTGTTATCTAATTGTGTTTTTAAGAAATGTATTGAAATCTATCCATATGATGGTGGTTTTCAAAAAAATTTTTTTTTCGCTTTATGTATTTTTGAGAGACAGAGACAGATTACAAGTGGGGGAGGGGCAGAGAGAGAAGGAGACACAAAATATGAAGCAGGCTCCAAGCTCTGAGCTGTCAGCACAGAGCCCAACGCAGGGCTTGAACTCACAAACTGTGAGATCATGACCTGAGCTAAAGTTGGATGCTTAACTGACTGAGCCATCCAGGCACCCCAATATGATGGTAGTTTTAAAAAGTCTCCTTGCTCTACTATTTTCTTTTACCTTATATATTTAAAGCTTATTTAAAAGAAGCAATTTACTCAATTATTGTGATTACTGTTATATCTGAATTTATTTTAACATTTTATTTTGTTTTATCCCAATGCTTTCTCCTGTTATTTAGCTTTTGTCTTACCTTCCTGTTTCATTTTATTTTGATTGAGGTTTCTTTCTTTCATACTCTACCCCAAGCTTTTGAAAGTTGTTTTAGTTATCTTAAAACAATGGCAAAAAAATATATATCATTTTGATGTCATCATCTAAATTATTATCTTACCTTCACGCAGAAAAATCTTTTACTTTTTAATCCTGTATTATACCTGTTAATGAAGAATCCAGAGCTTTGACCATCCAGTAAAAATGACTTAAAACATAGGAATAACTTAAAAAAATGATTCTTCCTTCTATAAAGGCAAAGACTTTTTTTTTTCAGTTACCTCCTCCATTGTTTGAAGGAAAGAGAATAGCGCATTGCAGACCAAGATTGCCCATCCTTCCTACGCCCAGCATGAACTTGATGCCTGCTTCCAGCACAAAAATAAAAAGAAAGTAATGAAGGAAAAAGAAAAAAAAATTGTTTTCAAAAGCAATTTGAACATGTTTCACTAAAAATAATAAAAACATACAATTTATTCAGCTTCTTAGGATGAATTGATTCTAGTATTCTTCCTGTCTTCACATTTGGTGTGGCGGTTACTTATCTTTCCTAGGAGCTTGGAACTGAAACACGGCAGGGTTAAGGGGAAAGAGGAACAAAACACAGAGGGAAGAGACAGAGGGAGAGCAAAAGAGAAAGTTAAATGTTTTTGAATCAATAAACGGGGGTAAAATATATTTCTATTTACTTTAAGATTATTATTTGTGTCATTTTCTCAACTCCATAAACTTTATATTCAACTTAATTTGTGTGAATTGATATTAGTCAAAAAGTCTACAATTTTAGCAGTAGGTTGTGGTCAGATGTAGTTCTTATTGTTGATAGAAATTATTTCATCTTTTTCTTGTACTTTATTTTTTTTGGGGGGGGAGCAAAGAAATATTTGTTGAGCATCTACTTTATGTGAATTCTTACATAGATTTAGTGATATATGCTAAATGCTAGAATAGAGATAAAGTACTTCGTGAGTTTTTTTTTGACATCTAATGATATTTTATTTTATTTTATTTTTTAATATTTTATAGTTTATTGTCAGGTTGGTTTCCATATAACACCCAGTGCTCTTCCCCACAAGTGACCTCCACCAAGACCATCACCCCCCTTTATCTTTCCCCCTTCCCCTTCCCCCCTCAGTTTGTTTCCAGTATTCAAGAGTCTCTCGTGTTTTGTCTCCCTCCCTTTCCCTAACTCTTTTTCTTCCTTCCCCTCCCCATGGTCCTCTGTTGGGTTTCTCCTGTTAGACCTATGAGTGCAAACATATGGTATCTGTCCTTCTCCGCCTG
>CM053567.1:86143172-86275000 GCA_028646485.1 Cryptoprocta ferox | reverse complement strand
TCCCACCAACAGTGTAGGAGGGTACCCGTTTCTCCACATCCTCGCCAGCATCTATAGTCTCTTGAGTTGTTCATTTTAGCCACTCTGACTGGCGTGAGGTGGTATCTCAGTGTGGTTTTGATTTGTATTTCCCTGAAATGGATAATGGAAATCTACCAATGTTTCTACTAGTTTAGTGGCTTCTTTTTAATATCTAAAAATCTCAAGAGATCATTAGTGTATACATGGTGATGCTTCTTGATATTAGTTTACCTTCTTGTCATGTTGTTTTCACATATCCTTAGAGTCTCAGAGAGCAAAAATGGTAATAGAAGTGTTCATGTTTACTATTTATACAGAAAATAATGGTATAGAGCAATCTTACCAGTATCAGATTCACTGATGATATCCTTTCTTTCTCTTATAAACAGCCTAACATTGCATCCCTCCAAAGGATCAACTTTTGTCATCTACTGTCCATTTTGAGGCCTTGGAAACCTTTTCATTGGAACATTAATTTATGTTATTAGTATTTAAGAATTAGGGGACCTAAGGGGCCCCTGGGTGGCTCAGTTGGTTAGCGTCCAACTCAGCTCAGGTCATGATTTGCAATTTGTGACTTTGGGCCCCTCATCAGGCTCTGTGATGACAGCTCAGAGCCTGGAGCCTGCCTAGGATTCTGTGTCTCCCTCTCTTTTTGTCCCTCCCCTGCTTGTGCTCTCTCTCTCTCTCTATCTCTCTATCTCTCTCTCTCTCACAAAAATAAACATTAATTTTTTTAAATAATAAAAGAATTAGGGAACTAAAGAAAAATAGAATCCCTGGTGATCTAATGGAACTCTTAGAGCTTTATTTCCACTGTGTTTTATAAGTCAGATAGATCATTAGATAAATATAACTTTAAATAGCTCATGAAAACGCTATGTAGGAAAATGCATACAGGAAGATTTCTAGGCTCAAAATAAATAAATGTAAGCAAGAAAATTGGAGCACACCAATCTTCCAATCTTCTAATCATGAGTAATTTTTTCCATTCTCACTTGGTCAGTCAGTATATTTAAAACACATGCAGAAGTCTTTCTAATTATATCACAGTAAGACAAAATGTATTTTCTGATAAACATTATTAGATGACACATATTTTTCTTAAATGGAGCTCTACAATATTTTAGTTCATATCAGTATAGTTGCTTTACACACTCCTAAGTGTTTCCATTAAGCCACAGGCATTTTAGAATCATTGATTAAACACTCATGGTGCATTAAACAATTATGTGACATATAACTCTGATATGATATATTTAATTGCCTTTGGCAAGCTTTAGTTAAAAAAATAAATATAGATTTTAAAATAAAATGCTGATAAAATTAATAAATGTGTTCTAGAACCAGATTAAATAAAAAAATGATGCTGAAAATGCAACAGCAACAAGGAAGAGGAAAAGTCCCTCATCTTGCCAGAATCTTTGTCCCTGCCTGTCAAAAACAAAAGTGTGAAAGCTTTGATGAGTCCAGTTAGTGCAATGCATGGATCAAAGTGTTAGACTGATAGGATCAAAGGGAACAAAATGAAGTGGTAATGTGGTGCACCAGATTTGAAACCACGGCAATGATGAGAGGTTCTCACAGGATGGAACAGGGAAGCTTTGATTAGTGCACCTTGTTTGTAGTGTGAAGGCATCAAAGTGGCAAATGTGCCTGGATCAAATGGGGCAGAATGCAATGGGTAATGGAGCACTCAGAGCTCACTAGAATTTAAGCAGAGATGTTGATGATGTGGTGGAGGCCAATGCACATAGCCCCATCTGGCAGCTGGGAAGAAGAAAAGAAAAAGAGAGAGGGGAAAAAACAGGAAGAGTTTTAATCACTTGACAGCTAGTTGATTATAGCACAACCAAAGAACAAAATAGCATTTTCAATTATTGCATGGGATGTGGAAACTAAATCATTTTTTTAAAAACGAGGCAATGTTACCAGTTGTTTTCTGTTAATTGTGTTTCATGTATTCTTTGTTCATCCTCAGTTGTTCTATTATGTCTGTTAATTCATAAAGTGGATTATCTTTGACTTGATATACATGTAAGTCGATATTTGCTGGGGATAGTTTTATGTGTTTTATCGCTTTAGAGTATATTACATATGTAAGATTTATTTTACAGTTAAATTTCACTTACTGTGTTTGCAGGGGTTTTGCATTCCCTGGGAATCAATTCCATTTTAAAGTTAAGTCGTAAGGCATCTGTCTAACTCACTTGATTAAATTCTCTTTTTCCCTCATCCAAAAGTTACAAGTACTTGTAAATAACAAATAAACATATTATTGGAATATTGAAACATATAAATAAAATGTTCCCTAATATAGCATAGTGATAATTTTCAGGTAAAATGTAGAAAATCTTTTAATTGTAGTAACATTATAAGAAAATTAAATATTATATTTATCATTAATATGACTAATATTATTAGCTACAGAATGCAGCCTCTACATCCGAGTCAGTGTGCTAATTGCTTTATATTTATCCTTGCTTATTCTTACAACATCCCCATAAGTGGGTACTGCCATGATGTGGACAGATTTTCTTGTGATTTGGGAAGAAATAAATGTATTTTTCAAATAGAAGGGAAACTGATCATTGTAATCAAGAGAGCAGATTGTATTGCTTGATGAAAATCTATCCTTTGTTTCTCACATTTCTCATAGCTGCCTTCTGTCAGGGGCATAAACACGGCTACTCCACTGAGTTTGGATGTCACCCTGTGACTTACTTTAGCCAATGGATTATTAGCAAGCACGGTCAGTGTAGGAGTAAGTGAGTTCTTATTGTCTGGCTTTTATTCTTGTCCTTTTGCCCTTCACTTAGAGAAGGGCATGCTCCAGATAGCCACTGCTCCCAGGGAATGGGCAGATAGAGCAGACCAGAATCCAGAACAAAGCCTTTACTTGAGCAAGCCCAGCTGATCTTTAAATTGAGCCTAGCAGAGCCATAAACTACCCACTGAATAATGAGCAACACCAATTTGGTATCAATTGCTATAAAGCGTTATTTTGGCAATGGCTCTCCAAACAGCATGATGCCATTTGTACGTTCACATAAAGAGGTCATTGATCAAATATGAACAATTTTTTGATTGAATGCATTTATCCTTTTAAGCAGAGATTGTAGTCATTACCCAAGTACTATTTTTTCTCCACTATTATTCTGCACTCTTCCTATTTTCCCCAAAAATAGTTTGCATGGGTAACTAACTTGTGAAATCTCTGTGGAGAGCATTTTGAGATTTGTTCTCATAAGAGCAACAGGGGGTGGAGAAACCTACTGCCTGTACCTCTTGAGCATTGATACTCGCAGAGTGATGCTGATTGTACATCTGTTTTCTCAGATCTTTGGGAAATCTCTGTGCTCTCTAAAATCCCCTATTTGCTTTTTCCACTATCATTTCATACCATTTTTGAAGGGAAGTTTGATTAAAAAAAAAAAAAAAGCCCATCAAATAATTGAGTCTCAAAAATTATTTACCTTTTTGTTATATTTTCTTCATTGACTAAGTAGAGGTCAAATGTGGGCAGATGAATAAATAGCCAGATTTATGTTTTAAATATACTATTGATGTGTTTCTAGAAATGAGGGAAATCTCTACTTAGGATGAAGTCATAGGGTTATAAAACCTTGCCCAAAGAATGGTTAAACTTAAAGAATAAATTTCTTTATTCAACAATTGAAACTGATACTTTGGGAATGTGGAGAAAACTGTAAAAAATTAAAAAGGTTTTCCTCAACAATGAGCTGACTAGAAGATTTAATAAAAGTTAGAAATCTTAGGCATATAAACACTCTAGCATAAAACCAAATAATAGTGAATATTGGATTCAGGAAAGAACAAATTCTGTTTATTTTTGTTTTTTTGGTATTGTTTTAGCCTTAAGATCATAAAATACAAGGTAACTAAATTAAATTTTTAATTATTAAATTCAAATGTCTCTGCTGAACTGTATTATAATTTATTAATATGATGAAATATACATTAACAACTGACACTATAAATATAAATAATACTTTAACTGATGAGTTTATTAGTAAAAATTATTAACCTCCTCCAAATATGTTTACTGATATTTTTACTCTTCCAGAAACTATGCCAAGAAGTACTCATAACACCTAACTATACAATAAATATCTGTAGTTGGTTAAAACTCTTTCAAATAAGGAAACTTATAGCTCATAATATTAGGATTATAACATTGTTTAATTTAGCCACTCAACTTTGTACTAATTGTCCTGAATAGCACAGTCATTCTGCTATTAAAAAGATAGGTCATTTTACATAAATTTGAAGCTGGCACAAATAAAATTAGATTCTTCAACACCAAATTACTGTGATTGAAAATCAATGTGCAACCCACCCTCAATATTAAAAGGTTAGCTCTTGATTAAAATTTATAATATTTATCAGAAAGATTAAACATCAGAATCCAGTACATTAGATGTATTCTCAGATATAAGAGGAAATTTTAGAGTATATGAAAAATCAATTTTCTTTTTTTTCTTACCTATACTTGAGTATTTATTTAGACATGTGTCAGTAAATATGTATTTTACATACTTTAACTGTGGTGCATTTACTATGCATGACTTTTGTTTTTACTATGTATGACTTTAAATGTGACTATTTCCAATAGAATATACTTTAAAACATACATAACAAATTAGTAAAATTTTAATAAAACCTAAAATATTCAGAGGAATATTCATAATGCTTTATGTATAATTAGGAAATTGTAACTCTGTGATACAAAAAAGGAAAAATTGTTTACCATGATTCATGATAAGTTAGGCATAAATCCAGAAAAAAAACCTTTTATTCACCTATTTACATTCTTGTTATTTCTCAGTATATACAAGCAATATTTAAACCACTATATTTAACTTACTTGAGAAGGTTAATATTCTATTTTTTAACACTGGGATAAACTTATTTCATAAAAATGTTATTATAGTTGGTTTAGTTAAAACTACTGAGATGAATGATATAACATATACAGTTGATATGATTTGATACAAATCATTTTAACAGAAGTATTAGATGTGTAGTTTTTAAACTACCAGAAATATGTAAAAATTGAATAATATACATCCTAGTTTATTTCTACACCCATTCATTCATTTATTCATTTCCCTCTCACCAATTTCTTATTGAGTGCCAATAATGAGATGCACAGTTGTGAAATGAAAAGAGCATCTATACAAAGTCAGATAGATGCTTTCTATTTGAATGTCAATTTGATCATCTATAAGCATGGGAAAAGCTCACTCTGGTTTAAAGATCAGATGAGTTATATCAAAGAATTTGGCAGTGTTCAAGGCATGTGGTAGGCATCTATGGAAATTTGGTAACTATTGGTCATTATTATATGTGTGAGCAAAGCCCCATTATCTCTTCTGGACTAATGGATTTGCTTTTATAGCCATACTATGTGTGGAAAGAAAATGGCTTAAAGTTGGTAGCCTAGAGTCCTATGGGAATATAAAGTCACAAGCTTTGGGCTTGGCTGAACTAGTCAGAGAAACCCATATTGAAGGAACTACTATTAATGCATGAAAAACATACATTTGCCATGGAAGCTGTTAAAACGCTTTGAAATTCTAAGGCATCTTATCTCAGACTATTCAGATAAGTGTTGAGAAGTTTGAGTTTTACTTGTAGAGACTATCAACCATATTCACTGCTTCAGAGTTACACCTCAAACTGTTTTATGTCAATTATATCTCAATAAAACTGGAAAATATAAAAAATACAAATCAAAAGGATGAAAGGGAAGGAGGAAGGAGAGGAGGAAGAGAAGAAGAAAAAAAACTCAGGGAAATTCACCTGTGATAGGGAGTATTAAAGTTTGCTCCATATTCAGCTGGCTGTCTCCAATGGGGCTTCAATCCAATAAATACTTACACTATAAGGAACTACACTTTTGTGTGTTGTCTGCAGCCTTTCTACTTACAGTGTAGTGCCTAAAGGCCTGAAATTAGCTTCTCCTTCATTTATGTGTGATGACAAATATAAACCAGGCATCCATGATGCTAGAAGCAAGAACTTAAATCCAGTCTTCATCTGCTTTGAAATTTATACTGGAAATATTTTTAGACAGCAGAAAGCTTTCTTTTCTTATTAATCTTTAAAATTGAGCAGTATATTTTTCGATTCAATGATTCTCATCATATCTCTTTAAAATATCAGTCCTGTATTTTATGCCTATGATGGTTTAATCACCTGGCCAAAGGAATCATTTTGCTTTATGTCTGCTGTGGCTTTTCAGTGTGTAAAGGTTCTGGTATTATTTGTGAAAGAGGCCGTTTGTTGGAATGAATATCAAACTGTTGCTTTTACAGGATCAATTTTCTTTATAATTGCTACTGGCATTAACAGTCATCTCTGAAACTGCTCCTAGAAAACTGGCTGATGGATTGGTATGCAGAATAATCAAAAGAGCTACTGGAGATAATGACATTTCTTTATAGGGAATTGCTTGCAGAAGATTTTCCCTTTTAGCAAGATGAGTACCACATATGGTTAGAAAGTTAGGAAAGGGCTTTCCTTCCCTTTTCGGCCTAAGGCAAAACTGTAAGCTCAACGAGGCTTTGTCCCTTGTAAGAAGTTTGCTTTCTTCAGCAATTCTTAGATTAATGGGCATAACAAGAAGAACGGGATTCTATTGTGTGAAACAGCAGGTCAGCATTTGCTCCTGTTCTGACTGCCCCTGAAAAAAAAAAATCAGATTTTCTTGCAAACAACACTTAAAACATTTTCTTTTACTAAGTATATTAGTTGGTGTTTTACAAGGCTGCTGAGAAGTAACAGGATTAGAAATTTCTCCTTTTTGTATGCACTGCCCTCAATTCCTTTCACACATTCATGTGAGTGTAAAGTGACAGTAAAAATAAATCCATGTTCTTTTTACTATACTAAATGAACTTAAATGAATCCTCACTTTATCTTTTTCTCACATTATTAGCATTATTTTTTTAGGCATTTCATTTAGTTTTTGGATCAAATTTGATGAAGAAATGTGTCAAGAAAATTAGAAATCACTCAAATAGCAAACCCAAAATTTTTCAAAGACACATATTGGTTCGTGTTCCTTCTTACCACTTCCAAATGCAAGTTTTTTCTCTTTATTTCGTCTTTCCTATACCTTTCAGGGACTCATTGCCTTGGCTATCCCCAACAACCATGCTATTTTATTCTTCTTTTTACCTTCCCATAGCAGGGTTAGGATCGTAAAAATGATGTTGGTTTGAGGGGGAAAAGCAATAATTAAATACTATAGCTCAATACTATTGCCAATTTTACTCCAATTCCTGTCGTTTCTTTCCTACACACACACACACACACACACACACACACACACG
Organism: Cryptoprocta ferox; assembly: GCA_028646485.1. Classification (NCBI taxonomy): domain Eukaryota; kingdom Metazoa; phylum Chordata; class Mammalia; order Carnivora; family Eupleridae; genus Cryptoprocta; species Cryptoprocta ferox. The sequence goes on along the minus strand of CM053567.1, from coordinate 86,267,618 downwards.
CCCCAACTAGTCTTCTAGAATGATGCCATCCAATAAAAATATAATACAAGACACCAAGGTAAGCCAAATACCTAATTTTAACGTTTCAAGTAGTCGGGTAAAAACGAAACATAAAATTAATTTAAAAGATATATTATTTAAACCAAAGTATTTAAAATATTACCATTTCAACATGTAATTAATATACAAATACTAATGTGATTTTTGTGATTAATGTGTTTCTTTTTTTTCTCGAGTTTTCAAAATCCGGTTGTATTTCACACTTGAATTATTGCAGGGCACATAGGTGGGAAGGGTAGTTTTGGCAGTACTGACTTTGCCAGAGGATTCTGGAGACCAGCAACACTTGGCCCTGCTCACTTCCTGAGTCCACTCTCCAGTACACCTATAAATTCTATGAACTACCTGCTACTATACAATGAATTACTTTTCTACTTAAGAGTTTTTGTTTATTTTTTAAACAGGTGTTTTGCAACCAGAGACCCTGATTGATATGAACTAACATCTCTTTCAAGGGTTCCTTTTTATCTGCATACATTTAAACCATCCTTAATAAGCAAAACCATTATTAGTTTGTTCTAAACAAATTGCAGTCAGTCATGCTTATCAAATTAACAGCCTAATTAACTAGATCTATTGCTGTATGTATAATATATGGATTGCGCTGAAATGGAATGTTAATGCTCTATCTTTTACCTTAGTCTTCATTTCCCTACTAAGCAGATTTCTTTGGATACTATTGCACAAGTTGCTCTTTCCCACTTCTCTTTTTTATACTTACTTTGAAATAATTTTCATTTGCATTCAGGGTGGCAAAAAAGGCACATTTAACCTCCTTTTTCCAAGATAGTCTTTACACAATATTGGGGATTTATCTGCAAAGTAAGAAACCCTGTTTAGGATCCACCTTGTCTAAAATTCTTCAAAGGCAAAATCCTCCTGGACCCTGTAAATTTTAGGATAATATCCAAACTCCTTAGATTGAATTCTAAGTCTTGTAAATATCAGATCTTTTACCTTTACCTCCAGAATCATTCCTAGGTGCCCTCATTTCAAAAACCACAGTGATACACATTTTTGTGACATATTTTACAAAACAAATTTCTTGTTTTTGTCACAAAACACACACCTCACACTCTTTCTGAGTTAAACACTCCATTTTAAAACAATACCCTTATTGCAACATACCTGCATTAATTATATTGTATTGTAATTCGGTATTCATTTTCATTTCTTCCTCTTGTATTCTCTAAAATCTTTTGAAAATAGGCTCAATGAATACTTATTGGATAAATTGAAAGATAAACAGGCAAATCACAAGAAACCCCATTTAATAAAGATGTACATATTTGTTTTAACCTTAATTATAATTGATGATAATGGTTCCATTCTGTGATATTTGTTGAAGATAAACCACTTGCACTCTGAAATTGGACCTGACCGTGAATAATTGTTCTACCACTTAGGAGTTCTATGACTTTAGGGAAGTTATATGGCCTATCTGAGGCAGAGTTCTTTCATCTCTATAATGGAAATATAAGGCCTCCTATAGACTAGAAAGATTGAAGGAGATATAACAAAATAAATGTATAAAATGCTCAAAGTAGCACACAACTTTTGGTAAACACTCATTAAATTTCATTTTGTAATTTATGATATTTGTTTAAAATATTTAATATTTTGATTACTCAGTAAATCTTTATATGCTTACTGTGCTCAAAGGCATAATTGTTTGCACTTGTCTACAAGTCCTACCCTAGTACTTAAACTTTTAGAAAAAATGTAACAAAAATCACAAAAGATTAGCTATCCCGTACTGATAGTACATTAGTATCCAAATGTGGTGTGTGTGTGTGTGTGTATGTGTGTGTGTGTGTGTGTGTGTGTGTGGATGAAGAGTAAAAGCTCTTTCTATTTTCAAAATTGAATGAGGTTGAGTTCTACATAACAATGTCCTTTTGTTTCAGCATTCTACATTTTGTGAAACAGGGCAACAATCCCTAAATTTGTATTCTCTTTATATGATCTTTTACTAGAAATAGTAAGGCCCAATTTGCTCACTTGTAATACATTTATTTAGGTCTTTTCAAAATTCCTTTCTAGTTGGGCATCTAATATCCTTGTTGAAAGGTCTTCCTTGTATGCTTATGGGTATCTTAGTTTTATATAAATGAATCTAGTTTTCTATCTCAAAGGTATGTTGTCTATTATTCATGCACAAATGAATTCACAATATTTTTTCCAATTATGAATTTAGTAATAAGTTCACTCTGAGTCATATTTATACATTATGTTGGCTTCTCCATGACACTTATTCTAGGAAGTCCTCACAAGTTCAAATATGATGCTACATTGAATTTACCTAAAGATATTCTGAAACACATGACTCCAAAAAGAATATATTTTTAGTCTGTAATTCTCTTATTTATTTAATAAATTTATAAAATTTATAAATTCATACATGGGAATAGATTTAACATGTTTAATTTTAAAAATAGAGAATATTTTGGTAATTTAATGGTAAACGGTGCCTGATTATAAAGAGTTATGTCAAAATATCCATTCCTTATAAGTGTTATGTGTATTTTAACATTATCATTATGTTACATATTTAATTCTTATAAATCTTATGAAATTCATTGATTTTTATGTCATTTCAAGAACCAGTCCCTATGAGGTAACATTGCGGAGAAGTAATATAATAAAATTTACCAAATACAGTTGCAGGTATTGACATTTTGACTGAAGGTAGAATCTTCTATGACGGTACTAATAGGATTCATGAAAAACAAGAACCAGAATTCATTTAGCTGAGGAATATTCCGTAGTAGGATTAAAGAGAGAAAAAAATCCATTACATTCATGGACTTTTGAACATGTTATGACATAAAATAATTGCATTTCTTGAAACAGAGTCACTTTAGTTTTATCCATTACCTGTAAACCCAAAGTCTATTGCTTCTTAGCATTTTGTCATATAGTTAACTTACACAATTGACCTTGAAACTGCTGAAATATAAGAACCATAGGCACAAAAACTCAGTTTTTCAGAAATCTTTAAACTGAGGATTCACATCGATACGATTATTCTTAATATTGTTATATTGCACACTAAAAATCATGAATAATACCACAGAATTCAGAATCATAGTTTTATTAAAATATATATAAAATATAATTTGAGCTAATTAAAAAACAAACAATGATCTATTCTCTTCTGGTCTAAGACACAGAAGCCATAAATCAGACCTTTCTAGGCCAATGTTTCTTTCTCCTGTATTTTCAAATTAAGCATTGTTAATGCCCAGTCACTCACAAAGCCAACATTTATTGGCCAATTAAAAGTGCTTGGTGGAAATACAATAGTGAACAAGTAAAGGCTCTTCTCTTTTTTCAGTAAGTATTACTTCCAGTGCCAAAAACTCTAATTAAATAATTACTATAATAATAATATGTTCACTAAACAATTTTATACTAGAATATAAATAAGGTGCTATAAAAGTATAAAACAGAGGAGCATGATCTAAGCTTACCCAAAAAATTACTCCTATACCAAAATATTAAAAAATGTTAAGTTACCTACATGTTATGTGGTAAATGGGTATGAAATAAAATAAATATGGAGGAATGCAAATATAAGGACCTGTGACTGAAGAGGCCAGTTTGGATGGCATACTAGTTACAAAGTTGGGAGTAGTGGGAGATACAGCGGGAGAGACAAGGAATAAGACCCTTCAATGACCTGTCAGCCATGTTAATACTGCATATTTTATTCAAAGAGAATGGGAAGCTACTGAAAGTCTTTTCTTTCCTTTTCTTGTTTTTAGTAGTGGGAGTTTGACACAGTAAATTTAAATTTTGAAAACATTTTGGCTGTAGTATAGGGAAATAAAGGAGAGGAGATTTAGAGGAGACCCATCATTTTCCTACTTTTCACAGATTTATTGACTTTTTATTTGTATTCCTGTTTTCCTAGAACATTTTCTTCCTAAATGTTCTCAGAAGGAAATGTCGCATTGACATAATATTTATCTTTGTATCATCTGTTGATGCTAGACAAGGGGAGCACACATGAATCTATTATCTTCCTGCCAGTATGTAAGAAGTAGATAAATCTGTGTCATAGGGGGATGTTATTGATCCCAAGTTACCAAAATCTGTAGAATCTATATAAGATTATCAGATGCTTACATGTACAATTACCTCAGAGTTGAGGTCATATCTGCAGATTTTACTGCCCCAAATATTCACATATCACCATACAGTTTGTGATGAGAGATGGATTAGTATGCAGAGTAATCGTAAGCACTAAACCTTTTAAAATTTTTATCAAAATATGTTCATCAAATTGGGTTTGTGTCACTACATTTCTTGCCCCTCTCCCCCTATAATGGGATTCATTCTTTTAAGCTGGGTTGATTTTGCTCATTTTACATTTTTCGGTGATACTGAGACCAAAACTACTAAGAAGGCATATCACACTAGAAAATTACTGATTGATTATAGCTAAATATCATCAAGATACGTACTCATTTTTTTCATATAAACAACAAAATTCTGCTGATACATTCTATTTGATAACTGAATTATATGTTTGTGTTAAAATACATATGCATAACTATAGAAAGTTAATATCCATTAATGTAATCAAGAATAGAGGCAATTAGTCAAGATAACTGAAACCATAAGATCGAAAAGAAAAGTCTGATAATATTAACATTTTTAAAAAACAATCCAAAAAATTTTGTTAAAAAACAAATGTAAAAAAAGTTTGGTATAGAGTAATTAGAGAAGTGGGAAAAGGACAGGACTATCAAAAATATACAAAGAAATACATTTTCATGGAAAGGGAAATTATTTTATTTAATTGTATACCAAGTCATGAAGAGGAGAGAGAGGAATGAGCAAGAAAGAGTGCAATTTTTAAAAATGTTTCTGTTTTTAGAAAATAGACATTTGATCCATTCATGAGAGTGGGCATTCGGTCCTTTGAGATCACTCAAGGAGAGAATGAAATCATTTTAATGTCTCTCTAGAAGGGTAGACCAACCATTGTTATTCAATAAACAAAATCTCTCTTTTCAGTAAGATAAAGAGCTCTTATGTTGTTAAGGACTGGGGCTTATTCTTTCTTCACAACCACTTTATTGTGGCATACTATGTCTTGGATTTTGGATCTAAAAAGAGCTTAAATGGATGAAAAACCTGTTTTTATGAAATGTAGAGAATACCAATAACAATAAGAGGAATAAAACTGCAACTATGATTAGTTCCATAAAAATAAGTATATAACAAATAAAATGAGGACAAATTATGAAGAGGTTAAACAAGTATTGGTTGTTAAGAAAGTATAGATTGAGCTGGGATGTGAGAGATGACAGAGGCCAGATCATTTAAATACAAATAACAATATATATAAGTGTCCTTGGGGAAGGTGAAAGGATCTCAAACACACTAATCAAGAAGAACACTAGGGTCCCAAGATCTGAAAAAGTTAAAATGAGATTAGGCTAAATAGAGTTTAGGGAAGAAGAAGAAATTTCATCTAAGGCTTATGGTAATTTAGTCTTTCTTATCTCTTTCAAATGGGTAATCAGTCTCTAACATATAAATAAAAACAATTGGATGAAAAGTTAATGAGTAAGGACATAAGTAAGGAGTTGTATCAGGGAAGAAAACAAAAAGGTGGATAGAAAATATTTTATAACTGAGATTTAGATGCTTGGCTTCATATCTTGGAATTATTGCTTGAATAGTGTCAGAGCCAATGGCCTAGAAGAAAGACTCTCTGAGACCACCATTTCAAGTCACCTGCATGCACCTCACCCACAGAACCCAGCACAGCACCCTCAGACAATTTATTATGGCAGTTAAAGCACATTAAAAGACCCAAATTAAGGACAGTGGGGAATGACAATTCTGTTAAGATAACATTAGCTACTGCATATTTATGGTGTATTCTGAGTCATACACTGTGATACACCCTGAACATACCATACTCTCTCCCCATTTATTTATTTATTCTCATATTAAAATTTTATTTATTTATTTATTTTATATTTAAATCCAAGTTAATTAACATATAGTATAATAATGATTTCAGGAATAGAATTTAGTGATTTATCACTTACATATAATATTCAGTGCTCATCCCAACAAGAGCCCTCCTTTATGCCCATCACTCATTTAGCTCATCCCCCACCCAACACTCCTCCCACAACCCTCAGTTTGTTCTCAGTATTTAAAAGTCTCTTATAGTTTGTCTACTCCCCATTTAAATACCACTACTGTATTTAGAATGTTAAAAGTTATGATTTTTATCAAGATAATTTAGCTATGTGTATTTTCAAAATTCACATATTTTTATTTTTATTTTGTTTTGTTTTAATTTTTTATAACCATCAACGGTATAGAGTGATCAAGGTAAATTGAGTTACGTGGTGTCTGAAAAGATGTCATATAATTTGACAAGCAGATGCTTTGGCATGGTTGATATTCGTAGAGTGGTGGAAGAGAAAGATGCAGAAGGAAAAGGAGTGAAAGAGAGGTGAGAGTGTGGAAAGTAAATTCTTGGGTTATTCATAAGAAATATAAAGCAAGGGAAATTATAGACACAGAAAATTAGTTAATCCTGAAGAGACTGAGTGATGAATTTTAGGAAGAAAGAAGTAACAACAAAAAATATATTTTTATTTATTTTATAATTCTAAATATAAAGTAAATATAAATTTTATAAAATGCAGAGATAGAAGATATAACTAATATCAGAATTCTTCAGAAGCGATAGGCAGCCATGTGACTGATAATGTGTAGGTAGAGTGATTTGCCTTAGAAAGAAGAATGGGGGAGCACCTGGGTGGCTCAGTCAGTTGAATGTCTTGCCAATTTTGATTTTGTCACTGGTCATGAACCCAGGGGCCTGCGATTGAGCCCCAGGTTAGGCTCTGTCCTGAGAATGAAGCTTGTTTAGAATTCTCTCTCTCTCTCTCTCTTTCTCTCCCTCTGCCCCTCTCCCCTGATTGCACACACTTTCTCTCTCTCTCTCTCTCTCTCTCTCTCTCTCTCTAATAAAAAGTAAATAGAAGTTAAAAATAAATAAAAAACAAATAAACAAAAGGAAAATGGGTAAATGTTCCTTTGATCCAGAGGAGGGTACAATAAGACCAGTTAAAAAGTGAACATACAAACAACTGCAAAAGCAATTATTTTCCTTCAGAACAACAAAAACATTATTTATTCCAACATCCAACCAATTCTTTATACAAGCTAAGTCACTGTATTCATTGTCATTGTCATCTGAATTCAACTCCTGTTTTCCTATCTCAATGTCTCATCCAAGTGCTTCTCCTAGCACAGATGTCTCTCTCTTACCATCACAGCCACTCTCATCTCTCATGTCCATTGCAAATCCATTCTCTCCCCAAAGTTGCCTTAAAAGCCCAATTTAAAATTTATCAGTCATTCCTTCTTAGAAAGGAGTGCATGTACAAGTATTAATCATCTATCTTAATATTTTTTAATATTACAGCATTCCATGTGGATAGTTACAGCTACAGCTATAGTTCTATCTAGAGTTCTATTTAGAGTTCTATCTATCTATCTATCTAGTTATGGGCTGAAGTATATCCCCCAAAATTCATATATTGAAATCCTAATATCGGTACTGCAGAATGTGACTGTATTTGGAAACAAGGTCCCTAAAGAGGTAATTAAATTAAAAAAAGCCACATGAGATTGGAACTAATCCAATATAGCTAGTGTTCTTATAAGAAGAATTGGGAGACAGACATGCACACATAAGGAAGATCATGTAAAGACAAGGAGAAGATGGCATTTAAGAACTTGGGTGAGAGTCATCAGAGGAAGTCTACACTGCTGACATCTTGATCTTAGACTTCTACCTTCCAGAATTGTGAGAAAAAAAAATTGTTATTTAAGCCATCAGTCTGTGTTACTTGTTCTGACAGCCCTAGCAAACTAATTATAATGTTAAATATTTTACAGAAGTATAATCTCAACAAATAAATGCTTATCCTTATTGATATTTTTATGTATCACACTTCAGGTTTCACAAGGTGGCTTTTAGACAATCTGTTGTAGTACAGATTATAGAGTAAAACAGACTTGTGTTTTACTAGTTTTCCACATAATAACTGGATAAACTTTCACATAACATTTATACTCTTACTGTAAGTTCTTTATCTATGTTTTGAGGCTAAAAATAATGTCTTCCTCATAAGTATATTATGATTATTAAATGGGGAAGTTAATATAGATTACTTAATACAAGATCTATAGTAATTGTTAGCTAGTATTACTCTACATAGTTGTTGATCACCAAATATTATTTTTAATTTTATAAATAAAGTATTTAATATGACCCAACTCATTCTTTTCTTTATTTATTTTGAGAGAGTGTAAATGGTGTAGGGTCAGAGAGAGAGGGAGAGAGAGAATCCCAAGCAGGCTCAATGCTGTCAGCACAGAACCCAATGCAGGGCTCAATCTCATGAACTGTGAGATCATGACCTGATCCAAAATCACGAGACAGACACTTAACTGACTGAGCCACTCAGATGTCTCTCAACTCATTTTTTATAATAAATTCACTTCTATATCTTTAACTATTAAAGATTTTTCAATATTTTATGTCTTAAATTATATATTATATTAGATTATAATTTTAACATTGGATATCATTTAGCATTAAACAGATTTTTGTCAAAAAGCTCACATATATGATTTTCTTGATAATCAAAATTCATAATAAATTAATTTAAATGATTATATTACAGGTGGTTTAAAATGGACAATCATTTATCATGTAGAGTGAGTTCATACGTTAACTAGATGTTTCTCACATTTAACAAATTGTCATAATGGATGAATCCCACTAAAAAACATTTTCCAAAATTTTCTGAGTTCAGAAAGTATTAACTGTGATTCCAAACTAAATACTAAGCAGGTATCCTGTAAGATAAGGCAGTACAAAGTTACAAAACAGTGGGAAAGTTTCTGCCTAATTTTTAAACCACTGAATGTTTTTGTACATCTTAGAAGGGCAACAGAATATAAAGCTTAGGCCCTACACAGTGTGCTGAATATAGTAAGAAACTCCAATTAATTTGGAAGACAATTGTCTATATCTATCAGAGTTGAATAGTTAAAATTACTTTTTCGTAGAAAAATTCTTCAACAAAAGGGTTTTCAATGTGTTTCTACTAACTGTAGTACTGAGTCAAAGGGGAGAACTCCTCTGATAATTTGTGACAAAAATGAACCTAGACATGGGTTGAATTTTTTAATTCACAGCAGGCAGTTGAAATACTTCAAGTGGTAAACTAAGTTATAGGGATCCCAGATTGGTAGTATCATTAATCACTTAGCAGTAACAAATGAATTATCCAACAGAAACAAATATAACCCCAGGTTTAAAAAAAAATCCCATCAGGAAATGCGCCAAGGATATGATCACTACACAATCAGAAGCCATAAAACACAAAGGAAATAAAAAAGACAGGAGACAAATGAATTGAAACCAACAGAGATAATAACCAGCAGTGAAAACTATCTAAAGAGAATATTTCAGAGGGTAAAATTTACAGAAGAGATATTTTATAAGTTTGGCTAATTATACTTAAATAATATGGAAGTATAAACAGAGAACTAATGATAAGGAAGAGAGGCATGTAGGTGGCTCAGTCAGATGCACAACCAGCTCTTGATTTGGGCTCAGGACATGATCCCAGCCAGGATCGTGGGATTGATCCCTGAATCAGGCTCCATGCTGACAGTGCAGTCTGCATTTAAGATTCTGTCTCTCTCTCTCTCTAAAATAAAATTAACTAAAAAATTAATAAAGATGATAAAAAGAAACTGAAATTGTGTAAAAAATGAAAAAAATACTTAGAAATAAAAAGCATAATTGTTGAAAAATTTAGAACTAGTAAAAATATCAATAGCCTAATATTCTTGATCAAAGAGAAAATTAATGACTCAAAACAGACTTCTGAAGGAATTTTCTTTTATTTTTTATTATTTTTTTAAACGTTTTAAAAAAATTTTTACCATTTATTTATTTTTGAGAGACAGGGTGTGAGCAGGGGAGGAACAGAGAGAGAGGGAGTCACAGATTTGAAGCAGGCTCCATGGTGTGAGCCATTAGCACAGAGCCCGATGCAGGGCTTGAACCCACAAACCGCGAGATCATGACCTGAGCTGATGTTGGCCACTTAACCGACTGAGCCACCCAGGCACCCCTTGAAGGAATTTTCTAATATATAGCACAAAAAGACAATGATATTAAAGGTGTGTGTGTGTGTGTGTGTGTACATGTGTGTTAATAAATAAATAAATAAATATAAATCCATAATAGTTACACCAACAACCAATGTTTCAGGTTGAGGGTGGTTGTTCACACTTAACCCATAACATATGGTTTCAAATAGAATATTTATTGATACATTTAAATAATCTGAATTTTGTTTACAAATACATTTTACATTTCAAAACTAAATATATAAGTGCTTAGTCTTAATTTTTAATAGCAATATTTTAAAAGCATAGAAAAGCAGTAGTAAATATATTTAAAGTAATTATAAACCTTGACAAATACTGAAACACAATCTACACAACTACTGATCACAGACTATTAGCACAAGATATTTCCTTTATATTCTCCACATAAACATGAAAAAGAGTTGTGTGCCATTCAAAATATGGAAGAAAATTCATCTTTGTATGCAAAATTAAAAAGTATTGGCATTAAAAACAAAACTATTCTTCATGAAATTTGTAAGTTTATAAGGATTTGTTGAATCAAAGCAAGTAAATATCTGAACACGTACTTGAAGAGTATTTTTCAAAAAGCAAAATTTAGCTCTCTGAGGAAAAATAAAACATATTATTTAGACACATAATTGTTTAATAATAAAAAGAAATGTAGCTTTGTTCAATTAAGTCCAGCTGAGCATCTGCTTTAGTGTGAGACATTGTGTGAAGCACTGAACATATAAACCTAAAACTCAGAAATTTTTCATTAAGGAACTTAGACTTAATACTTTAGTTAGCACATTCATTTATATATATTGTGTAGATTAAAAATATAAACAGATATATAAAGTGAAAATTAGGGAACTTACATTATATGTATAGTGTCACATAGTTGGAAAGTGAATTGGAATCTAAGTATTCCAAATTGAGACCAAGAAAGTATCTTAGACTCTTTCCATAAAAATGCTTGTAAGTAAGCAATATTTCTATATAAGTCCTGATCTGGAGTTAGAATTATTAGCAAGCTTGTGGATTCTAAAAAGAATGGTTTATATCAATAGTAAGAATCCTCTTTCTCTCCACTACACAGCTCGTAAATAAATAAATAAATAAATAGTTGAATAAATAGTTGAGTAAATAGTTGAACCTAAACACTAGATAAGACTCTACATACTACGATATGTACATTCAAGAATGAACATATATAAAGATATTAAAATGGTATATGCAAGGATTTTCTTCCTTGTTAAGAAACTGGTAAGACTCTGAAATCAGCATTCAGATGGGAAATATCTATACTGCTCTGCTCTGCATTTTTCTATTATCCTCCATTTCAAATGCTGCACAAATTTCATTTTTATGGTGTTCTTCATTTACAACATAAGCTGAAATTGACTACATCTTCTTCTAATGTTGCTTCTATTTTCCACAAAAAAATTTTTAGTCTTTGCATATATCAGAAATGCTAAAATTTCAACCTTAATCATTCTTCCCCAAGAAGGTTGCTATCATCAAACACTAAAAATAATTTTTGACTGGTTTAGTTGTTATTCTATGATAATTTTCTTCTGATTGCTTTGCCCTGAGTCTTTGTCTTCTTTGTAGATATATCAACATCTGTCATGCTAGACAACCCAATAGTCAGACTAAATTTAGAGAATCAGCAAGGCAGGAGACTGTGCCTGCACACACACACACACACACACACACACATGCACATGCACATACACTTTTTTTTTTTTTTTAAAGCAAATTACGTATAAGGTGCTCATAGAATCTGGATATATAGGTAACATATTTTTGACAGTTCATACTATAATTTCTGATGATATTATATATAATGGTCTCTATTTTCAGACTTTATGGAACCTCTCTTAAACACACACAAGCATGAAAGTTTTTGTCTTGGAATAGATCAGAATATTGTTGAAACTTCCTAAACTTAATGACTTATTCTTAAATATATATGAAGATTTTCTATACTTTTAGTACAAGAAAAATCATAATTTCATATTGAACATAAAAATAAAATCCACCTTTGATCAATAAACATGAGAGCTGTGTTATTTTTCACATAATTTCATCAGGCATATACCCCATTTAAACACTGGACAGACAACAAAAGGTAGAATATGGAAGCACAAGGATCAGAGAGAAGAACAGACCTTTCATAAAAAGGGGTATGGAAGACCTCAGATGAAAGATGACATTTAAGCTGGATTTTGAAAAATGAGTAAGACATGGACAAGCCTAAAAAAGGAACTTTGTAGATAGAATTAGCATCATGAGAAAAGCTCACTGATTTCAAAGACCAAGGCAATAACATATTTTGCAGTCTATTCTTTCCTTGAACAGTATCTATAAATTATCATCACAAAGCTGACTCCTCCTTGTCATTCACTTCTCAGCTTAAATATCTCCTTAATTCCTAACCAAGCAGTATCTTTCTCACAGACTGGATCAATCTTCATCTCAGCAGCCAGTTTTATTCATTTTCTTCTTACAGTGATCACTACCTGCTATGTTAAATAGAGTGACTGGGAAACCCATTGAGGAAAAGTGACATTTAAGCAGGGACCTAAATGAGATAAGGTGATAGCCAGATAAAGTGATTGGAGAGGAATGTTCCAAAGAAAGCCATAAAGGCAAGGGCACATATTGGTTTGGCTCGGCATGCTCATGAACCACAAAAAGGCCAATTTTGCTCATGTGGCAGAGTGAATGAGGTTGAAAGTCACAGGATATGGAGGTTAAGTTTGGATAATGAAGGGTTTTATAAATCATGGGAAGCAGTTTGGTCTATAAATATTATGAGAAGCCATAAGGGGGCCTTTAATAAGAGAAACATATCATTTATGTACATTTTTAAGGAAATTTATGGAAACAGTTTTCCTACAGTTGGCAACATAGTTTCAACTCAGCATACAAAAGAATTGTATGTATTATACAATCACAGACTCTTGGTATTGGTAAGGAAATTTTGGTGAAATTGTTCACAAAAATGCTCCAGTTATTCGTATTCATCCCTTTAACAGTTTGAAGTCCTGGATGCAGCAGGAAGTAGGACGACCAATGAGCAGATATTACAATGATCCAAATGAAAGATTATGAAAACTTAGTCTTGTCAGCTCATGGTGAGTGAAGAACTCTTAGTGGTCTTAGGAAGACATGACAAGAAGCTTTTCCCAGGGGAATGCATATATTGCATTGTCAACTGTGTTTTTAGTCCTAAAGCCCTAATCTCTTAACTTGTCATAAGAATGGGATGACTCTTGAGAGACATTATGTTAGCATTAACAAGATTCAAACAAAGTGATACTTGCCTGATTCCTTGTTTATCTATCACTGGGTGTACACTTAGTTCCACTTTAGATTTCTATGGGAATTTTCATTTTATTAGACTAATGAAAGCCCATCAGAATAATCCCCAGGTTAGATGAAAAGGTACCTTTATACTCAAAAATACCATATTGGAACTACTGCCAACTTTTCATTAAAAGCAGTTGGAATTAGCTGATTGTGGCTAATATGTATTGGTTCTAGAAAATAATACCAATACCCTTGAAGCCTTTTTAGAAATGAGTCTAAATAAAAAACCAGAATATAAATGCAATCCTACTATTTTATTATTAAATAACTCTATATGTTTAAAGATTTCTTTGGCTTATTTTCTTTTTTTGTCGTTGTTGTTTATTTATGTTTGAGAGAGCACATGCAGGGAAGAGGCATAGAAAGGGGGACAGATGATCTGAAGCAGGCTGAGAGTAGTGAGCCTGATTCAGGGCTTGAACTCATGAACCCTGAGATCATGACCTGAGCCAAAGTCAAACATTCAACTGACTTAGCCAACCAAGTGCCCCTGTTTGGCTGGTTTGTTGTTGTTGTTGTTGTTGTTGTTGTTGTTGTTTTGTTTTTTAGAGTACTGAGAAACTTGTGTTTGAAGTTTCAATAAATGTAAGAGAAATGCAACCAGATGTAATCAAGAGCCCACAGTTTCTTCCACAGAACATACAATACATGAAATTTCCTCTAGTGAAACAGGTATCCAATCATCACCATTCAGCTTTAAATAAACTAAAGGGAAACTCTTCAATGCCCAATCCCCACCACCAAATGAACCACATCAACTTGAAGTCATTGAATAGAACCACTTCTACCAAAGCTCATGAACCAGTGTGGAAATGTCTGTATAGTGCTTAGTACTGAATAAAATAAGGAAAGAAGGGACAGTATACATTTTTTGGCATCTTAAGTTACTTGGTATACTGAGATTTCAATCATGTCATTATTTTAAGAAATTGAAATGAGGTCTGGGAGTCAGGACTTTTACAATAGTTGGAGAAAGGACTTCTGAAAATCCAGTCCCCCATACAAGTAACAGAAATGTTCATGTGCTCTAATGACATAGCCCTGAGTATAACAAAAACTGAAAAAATTTAGAAAGACCGTTTCATAAAAGTAGCTGAAGATTTTAAGACGCCTCTCATAGTAACTGATAGGACAAGTGAACACAAAAATCAGCAGAGATAGAGAAGATTTAAACTACATGTGTAACAAGATTGACCTAATGAACACATATGTAGACCATGTAGCCAACAACTGCAGAATTCATACTCTTTCTAAGCGAACACACAACCTTTAGCAAACTTACCATATGCTGGACCATAAAGCAAGTCTCAATCAATTTCAAATGATGAAATTAATACAGAGTCTGATCTGTGATCACAGAGAAATGAGGCAGAAAATCAATCACAAAGAAAGGTAACTAGAAAATTGCAAAGAGTTTACAACTTAATACATAGTAAGAAACCAATGAGCTAAAGAAGAAACTACAATTGAAATCAGATAGTACTTTGAGCTAAATGATTTATGGAAATACAACATATGAAAACCTGTAAAACAGAGCTAAAACTGTGGTTAGGGAAAAAACTGTCACAATTGCAGAGTCTGCAAACCAACAGTAGATTTGATCGAATCTTCTCCAAAATTATGTTGAAGTCCTAACCCCCAGTACCAGTAAATGTGACATTATTTGGAAATAGGGCCTTTGCAGATTATGATGAGGTCATATTGGATTAGGGCTAATCCTAATCTCATATACCATAAATCTGTCTCAGAACAGTTAAATTTGTGGCAACTTAATTTTCCCTATTGCCAAACCCATTTTCTCTCTTCTATGCTGTTCTAATAAAACCCAGCCACCTTACAATCACAGTAACTTTGAAAAACAACAGTGGAGCAGCCAATGAAGTGGGCAGAATGGACTTAACACCTTACAAAGAGCTCTTTATTAGTGAACTTTTACTATTTCACATATCTGTTGGCTCCACGGAAACATCCCATTTGCAAAGCTTGTCATTATTTGACCTGCCTTAGATCTCCTTTAGTTGGAAAAGCTTTAACCCTAGGGCTTTTGTCAAAAACAATGAGTAGAATTTGTTCAAATCACATCTACCTGAGGTGGCAAAAATAGTTGTAAAAAAAAGAGATGGGCAAAAAATCATAAATGAAGATATGATGAATCAGGGATCCCTAAGGGAATTTCAAAAGCTCCAACATTCTTGGGAAATGAGGAGGGCACATGTGTGTGTAAGTCTGTGAGCTGGTCCAGGAAAGAGCTGAGGAGGCCTGAGAGTTCTGATTCTGGCTGATGTTCAGATTCCGACAAGAACTAAGGCTGAGACAAAGTCTTAAACTACAAGAGGGTGGCAGGAAGGAAGCAGCACATACACATAGCTCCACATAGCTCCACATTAAAGGCAAAATGGAAGATTCTTGGTTCACATATGCAAGTATGAGTAGTGATTTGAATGACCATACAAGGAGAGTACACTTTAGAAAATTAATCCAGGAAGGTCACTAAACAAACTTTGACAACAGCAAATGATTATTATATAATTTATTTGAGGCTACAGGAGTTTTAAAGTAGATTTTAAAAGGAAAGAGGAAAAAATTGTAGAAGTTAGGTTAGATGAGGAGATACCAAAAAAGAGAAAACAGGAAAAAGGAAGAGTAAAACTACCTATGTGCTATCTTGGAAGCCAGTTGGAAAAAAGGGGTAACCAGGAGAAGAGAAAGGAGTTATCGAATATGGCAAATTCATCTGATAAGTCAAAAAAGAAGGAGTAGGAGATGAGGTCAGAAAAGGGAAACTGATGGCCTGGAAATTCCAAACTTCCTAACATGACTGGAGATTCATAAAAGAACATAACAGTAATAGTGAGACTTCACTGGGATGAGCACTAATTGAACTGATATTGAGACTCTATACAAATAATATGTGTATATAAACTCATTTTAATCCCTACAATAGATTTCTTCAGAGTTTTGTGCATCAAATGTTTTTCTTTTAATTTTTTTTAATGTTTATTTATTTTTGAGGAGAGACAGGGAGAGAGAGAGCCAGCCGGGGAGGGGCAGACAGAGAGGGAGACACAGAATCCAAAGCAGACTCCAGGCTAAGAGCTGTCAGCACAGAGCCCAGTGCAGAGCTTGAACTTAGGAAGCCTGAGATCATGACCTGAGCTGAAGTCAGACACTTAACTGACTGAGCCAACCAAGCGCTTCTCATCTTGTGATTTTTTAATGCTAATTCCAGTATAGAATTTAAAACAAATTGGTTTTTTAAGTTTATTTATTTTGAGAGAGAGAGAGAAAGAGAGAGTGAGCGAGCATGTGCATGTGGGGAAGAGGCAGAGAGAGAGGGAGAGAAAGAGAATCCCAGACTGGCTTTGCAACGTCAGCACTGGATTCTGGGCTCAAACTCAGGAACCACAAGGGCATTACCTGAGCCAAGTTCAGATGCCTAACTGACTGAGCCACCCAGGCACCCCTACAGCAAGTTGATTTTTAAAGATGATTTCTTTAATTATATAGAAGTATATCCAACTACATAGTGCCTCTAGTTCTACAGTGTCTCTAGTTCCAAGAAAATTATAAAGCATTTCAACAGGCAGAGATTTACTGAGGAAATTACTTACATAAGCATTGGAGAGCTTAAAGCACAAAATGTTATGAACTAGATTATCACAGAGATAATAATAAGAAGAAACAACCGCTGGAAGGACTGTAAGAACAAAGAAAATAGGCTAGATTATCAGACCCTGGAAGAGACTATAGAGTTGGTATTCAGAATGCTGAGGAGGGGGCTTCGCAAATTGGCCCAGTAACACTGGCATAATTAAGCTTGTTCTTAATTGAGGAAAGAAGGAAGAGGCTGGAACTACTGTTTTCTGTGCAAATGAAGGGCAGTTTCACCCTCCTGAAAGACAATAGCTTAATAATCTGTACAATATGCAAGTACAAAGCTTAATATAGTTTATATAATAAAGCATTACTAATTAATGAATGAAATACATCATAAAAACCTATATTGTAAATCATTTGTTTGCTAGAACTTTGTATTTTAATTTTCAAGAAACACATATTAGGTGAAATTGCCTTATTCATCAAAACGTAGAGAGAATTCCAGGTCAGAGATCTTTAATTTTAATGAAAATTAAAGGCATGGGTATATAAATAATAAAAGGTATATTTATAGTAATTATTGCAGAAATTTTAGTAAGCACCCATTTATCCAAAAGTAATCAGAAAATTGGGTCTTTTGGTTAATTGAACATTCTTGTTAATTGACATTTGTCAAATATATCGTACATGGATTAACAGTGTTCAGAGAACTAGAATAAAATAACATGTACTTGACATCAGAATTATAACTCTAAAGCTCTTCCTAGATGTATAACTTTGACTCCCTTCAGAATATACAAGTATTCAAACATTACTTAAAGTATGTCATTGATTCAAATTAATCAACAAATAATTATAGATGTAGTATTAGGTGAAACTAATAAAACTGAATTGTTATTGACTCTTGGACACAGCTTGGAGTTTAATTATATAAGTAAATCTCTAAAGTAAAATTAACCTAAGGTACACGATATTATGAGTTGAAAAATATTTCTATATTTTTAGTTGTTGGTTTTCTGTGTTAATGGATAGTATACTCTATTATATTTTAACATAACGATAGGGATCTACCTCAGCAAGATACATTTTTTAATATAACTATCATTTTTATCTATATCTACATGCTTTTAGGATTCTATTTTTATTTCTCCTTTGAATTTATCTGCTAACAATCCTTTGGAGTGTAATGGAAATAAACAAGCAAGAGTTTCATATTTTACTACAAAACTATTTTTATAGTAAACTAGTTAAAGAGTGAACATGTCAGTCTTTCTGGTTTTTATTTTTTATCTTTTTATTTTTTCTGTTTTTTATTGATTTTCACTAATTACAACTAGTTTAGAGATTTTTTTTAACTTTATAGTTTATTGTCAGGTTGGTTTCCGTATAACACCCAGTGCTCTTCCCCACAAGTGACCTCCACCAAGACCATCACCCCCATTACCTTTCCCCCTTCCCCTTCCACCCTCAGTTTGTTTTCAGTATTCAAGAGTCTTAGTTTAGAGATTTTAATTATTCTTCCAATATAATGACAGTGATAGAAAAATGTTTTATAAATTTGAATTCTCACTGAAAAAAAATGACCCTTTCCCTATTGGACCTATCAAAACCTGCTATGTTAACCACAGTTTCACCTGATATAGTAGAAAGAGTTGAAAAGGTAGAAAAGAGTCAAAAAGGTTGCCTTCTAGCTTTATAGACCACAAAGAAGCAAATTTATTATTGGTTAAATTCTGCTTGTACTATAACACCACTGAATGAAGTTTGAAATCAATAAGGTTAGAATTAGCATCAATCATGCCCATTGATTTTATTTTCCTTTTATTTTATTAAAAAAATTAACAACTTTATTGAGGTATATTTGGCATACAATAAATAGCATATATTTAAATCTATAATTTGGAAAGCTTTCACACAAATGTAAACCTGTGGAACTATGAAATAATCATGATAATAAACACACACACCCAAAAGTTTCCCTGAGAACTTTGGCAATCTCTTACTCCTATATTTCTCAGCACTTTTCTAGCCTCGGGCAACCTATGATCTGCTTTCTGTCACCATATATTAAGTTGGATTTTCTAGAATTTTATATAAATATAATCATGTAGTATGTATTTTTATTCATGTAACATTTTTAATTCAGAATAGTTATTTTGAAATGCATTCATACTGTTGCATGTATCAGTGTTTAATTCATTTATATGGCTAACTAGTATTCCATTATATGAACATACCACAATTTATCAATTTACTTGTTATGGACAAGTTTCTAGGTTTTGCCTATTGTAACATAAAAATAACTATGAAAATTCATGTGCACATTTCCATGAAAATTTGCTTTCACAACTTTTGGCAGAGGAATGACTGGGTGAAAAAATGGGTGCTTGAGTAGCATTTTAAGAAACTGCCAAATTGTTTTCAAAGCGGTTTTCCTATTTTCATTCCCAGCAGCAGCTTATGAGTGTTCCAGTTGCTCAAAATCATCTCCAACATTTGATATGATCAGATGTTTTAATTTTATATATTCTAATAGGTGTGCCATGATATTTCATTATAGACTTTATTTCCATTACCCTAACGACTGAAAATCTGTCAGTCATTTGTAATTCTAAGCTAAAGTACCTATTTATAAAGTCTTTTTAAAAATTCTGTTGTTTCTTTTCTAACTGTTGAATTGCAAAAGTTCCTTCTATATGCTAGATTCTAGTCCTTTGCTAAATAAGTGATTTGCAAATATTTTCTCTCAATTTAAGCCTTGTCTTTTGATTCATTTAACAGTATTTTTTAAAGAGCTGAAGTGCCTAACTTTTATTGATAAAGTCCAATATATCTTATCCAAGACACCTCCAAAGAAAATTCCACAGATGCGTGTAAAATATTACATTCAATTATAGTACCATATCAAAATGCAAAATATTTTTATTTATTTATTTGAATCCTAATTCTACATAAAATTCATCATTATCATCGACATCATCATCATCATCATCATCACCATCATGATCAGTTTAAGGAGGCCTCCAGTCTCACAAGAATTATTAGAAATGGGTAAAATGTCATGACTTTTCTGTTGAGGCCAGTCTCCCTTTGTATTACCAATGTGCACACATTTTTCACACTTTCCCAAAGTAATTTTCCAGAAAAAAATTTGAATGTTTTATTTCTGAAAGGAAATACAATATGTGAAAGGATACAATATGTGAAAATATTCATCTCTCTCCAGTATTCATGTCTAGAATATTTTCCTTTAGTACATTGGTATATTGCATTATTGCTATCAATTCATCACTTTCTACCTGTTTTCAAAACTTTTTTTCTCCAGGTCACTTTGTTGTGATTGAGAGTATCCTTGACCCCATTAATGTTGAGTGTGGCCAAATGACTTGCTTTGGTGGATGAAATATTAGTGAATGTGCCATCAACAAGGTATATACATGTGCATGGGTGTTCTGGCTTCCCTTCTGTGTTTCTGTAGGCACCATGAGAGAAGCATGCCCCCTGTACCTGTAGTCCCTTCAGTCTGAACCTCAGAATGGACGAGCAGTGTGGGCCAGACCCTGACCTGAAGCTTGAGAACAACTCAGTTGATTCACAGCACACACTAAGACAGAGCTGCTCCTGACGTCCACAGACCAAAGAGTAAGAAATTACATATGTGTTGCTTTAAGCCTCTGAGTTATGAAGCATTATTTTAGCAATAACCAACTACTATATTAATATACATAAATATGTGGATGATGGGGTCTTAATCTACATTTCGCCCTTCTTTTATGAAGAAGTATCACTCCTCCTTTCTGAAGAAGTATCATTCTTAGGAATGGAAAAATTGTATCTTCATTTCAAAGAAGAAATTAAGTTACCAAAAGTAATTCTGTAGATAAATTCTCAAGTATATTTTTGAAAGAAAAGAGAGAAACAAATAGTTTATAGTAATAAGGATAATGATATCAACTAGCTAATATTTCTTGAACTTTATATTCATAGGTAGTTGATGATAAATATCTTATAGATATTACATCTTTTAAGGCTTATTAACAGCCCCTTGAAAAACAGCATTAACAAGATTATATAAAGCAGTGTTTCTGAAAGCATGGTCCTCAACCAACAGGATTAACTTTATTTGGAAGCATGTTAGGAATGCAAATTTTTGGGACCTCCCAGAGCTACTAAATCACAAAATCTGAGAGTGAGTCACAGGAATCTGTATGAACAACCTTCCAGGCTATCTAATGTACACTCAAGTTTGAGAACCACTAAAGATAGAGGAAGGTAGTGGGAGATACAGACATTAAGTAATTTAACAAAATAACTACTTGATGTTTGTTTAGGATTTTAACCAGATATTCCTACTTTAGAGCCTTAATTATTTGCAAGGTGCTGTATACACATAACTTCATTTAATACTTAGCAAACCTACAAATTAGATACTGTCATTCTAATTTTTATAGATGAGGAAACTGAGCTCCTGAGTTAGTAGTGAATAAGTTGTGAGCTAGTATCTCTAAGTATATCTATCCAACTCCAAAGGCAATATTTTACCTTCATGCAAAAACTCATTCATAACAAATTGAAAATAAGCAGGGGATCAAGGAGTCCATTAAATAGAAAATATAAGACTAACTGTGCTGTCACAGTCTCAGTGAGCTGGGTCTTATACAGATAAGTAAAGAGTTAGAATACCTTCAATTTATGAAACACTTCTACAGAAAATGTTCTGCAGACAGCTTTGTTTTAAGTTACTTTAAGATATATCTATTAATAAAAAGCACAAATAGTTAATGCTCCTTACATATTAAACTGATTTTCAACTTAGTCTTTTGAAATGTTCTAAAATACCAGTCAATGGACCATTTTCTTTAGCAAGCAGAAACTTCTGTTTGGCCCGCAGACAGTGGGTTTTGTGTTTGGTTAGGAACTTCTTGGTTTCTGTTTGTTTGTGTTTGGTTTTTGGAGGAGCTTAAGTCTAAACTTAAAACTTAGGAGAGGTTATACAAAAAAATCTGTATATCTAGCTTCATCTAACAAATCAGTTCTGGCAACACTAGAACCGTATGACAGGTAGAGCTACCTCTAATATAAGCATTCTCTGTCCTGTTAACCATTTCCTATTAATGAATGCCATTTGAGTACCTGTCAAGTGTACAGGCTGGAGTCAATCATCTTTGACTTCAGTCCTTGCTTTACCATGGACTAGGTTGTGTGAGCTGGGGCAAGTTCCACAGATTCCTCATGTATAAAATAAAAGTAATAATAAATTCTGCATTCATTTATAAGAAATTAATGACAGTGAATGAAAAGTGTTCAGATTATTTCTTGGCAACTACTAAGTGCTCAATAAAGGTTAGCTATTATTTTTCATCTTTTTTTCTTTAATAGGAAAGAACAATTTCACTATATTCATGATGTTCTGGGACAGGCTTGTCAGTCAATGGACTGGATATTCCCAATTAAATCAAAATAGATGGTATGTAGAAGTAAAGATAATTATATGAAGATTTAGTAAAAGGACTTTTAAAAAATGAGCAGGGTACAGGGAACCTCCAAGAAACAGTAGATACTGTCACCCATGTTAGATCTGAAAAACAAGAACAGGAAATGGCTACGTAGCAGCTTCCTGGAGGAAGGAGAAGTTTGCATTGAGAGGGATGACTTCAAAAGAGTGATGGCTTTGGATTTCAGGAAGCAAGCAGCTTGAGAAGATCTGTAGGGGAAAGCACACAAAATAGATCCTGAGATATCCCTTCTCTCTTTCTATTCTTATGACTGAACTCAACTAAAAGCCAGAGGAGTAAGGAGCTTGCTAATATAGTCTGTACAGTCAATCTCCAGATGGAGAGACAACAGGGTGAGGATTAATTAAAAAGTTTAAGTATACAAGTTAGAAGAATGTCCAGCATATAATAACCATGAGTTAATACTAGATGATTATTAATGCCATATTTTCTAGAGCCTCATGGCTTCTACAAAAGCATTATATATTTCTGCTTCTTGCCCTTCACTTGCCCTTCCCCTTAAATTGTCATACCTTCAAATTCTTCAGAAAGTTGATCTGGGTAGTTATGTTACTTTTCATTCAGAAAACATAGATTTCAATTTCTGTTATCTTGAAGGTAATAGAAAGCCACCTTATAGCTGATTAACTTTGAATGTTCCAATAATCTTGGTATTGGTAATTAGGGGTCACTTGATATAAACAGAAGGCTTACAGCTCAAAAACACCTCAGCGTGGCTCTGCAGATAAGTCTCCAGAAGGCACTTTGTGATAGAACTACCATCTCTTTAATGTGGCTATATACTACGTAAAACCATGTTTTTTTTTTCTTTTTTGTTTCCTTTTTTGTTTTTGTACAAGAGTGTCATTAAAAGACACAGTCACAAGAGAAAAAGCCTCCATATGCTGACATATGGGTCCCTGCCTCCATTTAGCTGTACACCTTCCCGGTGAATGCTCAGGGAGCTAAGCCAACACACAGCAGTTCCAATTAGCAATTCAATTTCTCCCACTTAAATATGGATAGGCACAAAAACATTAACAGACATCTGAAGAAAATCTAACATGAAGGGCAAACCAAAAAGAAAAAGAAAAATAATTGACTTTGGATATAACAAACAAAAAATAGAGCAGAAGAAAACATAACACTAATTAAAAAGCAATTAACATCTTCAGAGAAATAAAAGATCTCTGATGCATGAAACAAAATAATCCAGACAAGTTGAAATAGAGAATATTGTTCTGAGAGATCTCAATTGCAACTGAGGTCAAGGGCAAATTTTTCTAATGAAAAAGAAGAAGGAGGAGGAAGAGGGAGAGGAGAAGGAGAGGGAGGAAAGGAAGAAGAAAAGAAGAAAAGAAGGAGGAAAAGAAGGAAGAAAAATAAAATACTATTTGTAAATTTAATAGATTAAGTCATTGAGAATTCTTCTTGTAAATGTGCCCTTGAATTCTAGCTACTAGGTTTATCCTTCAGACAGTAGTATAGAAAACAAGAGTGATGTGTTGTATTTTTGTTACTGAGTAAGTAATTTGAAAAGAAGGAAGGAAGGAAAGAAGGAAGGAAAAAAGGAAGGAAGGAATGAAGGAAGGAAGGATAGAAGGAAAAGTCAAGACTTTGTTTATTTTGATAATTACAACTGGACCAGTGGACAATTTTTCCAGGCTTTTATTTTATTTAATTTATTTATTTATTTATTTATTTATTTAAACAAGGTAGATGTGGTTCCTTTTGTATGTCTTGAACATTTTCTCCCATCTGTGAGATAAAGTAGACATCTGATCTTAATGGTGCCAGGGCAAAGTATAAGCTTTATTTTCACACTTCAAATACATTAACATTTTCTTCTAGTTTTTCAATTATAAGTAATTAATTCTATGGAAAAATGGAGTTTGAGGTATCTTAAATATTCAATAAACTGAATAACATCAATAGGTACATATGTTGAGATAAAAAAAATGTTGAGCATGCAGGAAAAAAGAATTTGGGGAAGTTTCTGAGCAAACTTGCCTTTCACTGTTAAGTATCAGTTTTTACTAAGTAAAACATATAAAATCATTTTGAGTAGTATAGTCTGTAAATCAGATAACGAAATTTATAGGGTCTGAAAGCTAAATATGAACTTAGAAGGCACTGTGTCCTACTCTCAGAACCGAATTCCATGGAAGGTAAATTACTTCCTGGGATTCCGTATCTTCTAATGACAGATCCAAATACAATCCAACTTCTTACATACTTAGTCCTAAGTATGTACATTTCCCAAATTGTCAGGACTCCTTAATAACACCTTCGATTTGAAAAACTGAAATGAAGCCATTTCATCAGCAGACCTGCATTAAAATTTCCACTCCCATATTCATGACAACGTGACCCTGGGGAAATAGTATTTTAGTTTTTCACATATAAAATTGTAATCTTGATTTTACTATATTTTATGTTTTATTTATTTCTCAGATTGATTTCTTGGAATACAATTTGAAAGTTCTTTGTTTACCGTAAAGTGTTATACATATTCTTTTTCGTTTTGTTCCTTTATGATTCATACTTTTATTCAATGACCATTTTCAGGACTTGTATTGAATAATATGAATATAGAACTAAATTACTCACTGAACTTTCAGTCTATTAAGTATAAACTAACACATTAACTCTGGATGTGATATTAAATTCTGGAGTCATTACAGAAATAGACAAATGGTTTAGTTGTTAGAAAGGAGCAATAAATTATATCTCTGGGATCCATGAGAAACGTCACAGAGAAGGTTACATGAACTTATTCCTGTAAAAAGAATAGGTGTTATCCCTAGACATAAGGTGGTTTGGAGACTGATGATTGCAGGAAGGGAGAGGGGGTTGTAGTGATGGGGAGCACGTCAAACAGAGAGACTATTCTTAACAAAAATAAACCTTAAGAACTGCAAGAATTTTAATACTTGATGGTGATATCTGAGGAGAACTTCAGTAAGATTTGATGCTGAAAAGCCAGTAGAGGCAGAATTTTATGTCTTCTTAGACAATATTGAGGTGACTGGATCCTCTTATTGGCAAAAATGAATAACAAGTAGTGGAGCCTAAATACCCAATAACTGATGAATGAATTAAGAAGATAATTATATATATATATATATATATAATATTACCCAGAAATGAAAAATAATAACATTTTGGCATTTGCAACAATGTGAATGAAACTGGAGGGTACTATGCTAAGGGAAATAAGTCAGTCAGAGAAAGACATATCCCACAAGATTTCACTCATATGTGGGATTTAAGGAATTTAACAGATGATGATAAGGGAAGGGAAGGAAAAATAAGATAAAAACAGAGAGGTAGGCAAACTGTAAGAGACTCTTAAACACAGAGAACAAACTGAGGGTTGATGGGGGTGGGGTAAATGGGTGACAAGCATTAAGGAGGTTACTCTTCGGTATGCTCACCGGATGTCATATGTAAGGGATGAATCACTAGGTTCCATTCCTGAAGCCAAGACTACACCGTATGTTAACTAACTTGAGAATTTAAAAAAATAATTAATTAATTTAAAAATAAGAAAGTGATATCCATAAACAGAACTTGAGAAAGAGAATTATCATCTATATTCTGGTGACTGACTTTCATGATCATGTAAATTGTAATATAATTCCTTGGCACTGGGAATACTGGGAAATGGAGTATCTGGCAGGAAGAAGTAGGAGAACATGGAAATGTTAATTAGGTAGTTGTACATGTGGATTAAGTCCAGGAAAAATTTCAAAAAAAGTTTTTGACAGAGAAATCACCCAGGTTTAACATGTATAATGAGAAGAGTGGCAATAATAAAATTCCACTTGGCTTCAAAAAATATTGATAAATAATAGAACATTTTGATAACACTAAATCCAAATACCACAGATAGAGTCTAAATTTCACTCGAGCTTTCCAAATGTACCATAAAAAGTAATGCACTTCCCATTTACATTTGCTGAATCTGTAAGTAACTCTGATATTTTTCTTCACTTTATCTTTATGAGAAAGGGTTATATCAGAGGAACAAGGTCCAAAAGTACATACTTAAAGCAGAAAACATTAGATTTTTACTTGCCGTATACATTCAGATTTCTTTTGTATGTGAAAATGTTGCCAGAAGTCCCTGAGATATTCTCAATAATCATAACATAGTCACTTAAAAGTAAAACATTTGTAGTCATGAAGAATTACTAATTATTTTACCCTACTCTTCCAAAAACCAAATATTTTGACTCATTTGTATTTTATTTTAATGGATTGCATTATTCATATGATTGAATGAGTGAGTAGGCAATAGAACAGCATAAGGTACAGGAATTCTCGAGATTCATGGTCACTCATTCACTTAGATATTTGATGTTTCCCTGGGTAACAGTCAGGGTAATAGTCAAGAAGCTGTCTCCAAATGTACCTTTTTTTACCCAGCGGAACAAGTCATGTTAGATTTGCTGCTCTGCATCATTTCTGTAGAACCTTTAAAATTTTATAACCTGATATGAATTTTAGTATACTCACAATAAGGACAGAAATGCCAAATACATGAATCTAATTCCATGGTCAGACTATGTGTTTGAGTGTCTGCATGGAGTAATTTAAATCACAATAATCATAACACCATATGTCTATTTTACAAAAGCTGTTTTAATAAGATTTTTAAAAGTATTTTAAACACAGCGTCCTTTGTGGATATATATGTCTCCTAGTAGAGAAAAATACCTAGCATAACTAAAACAGCATCCAATTAAGCAACACTCATGAGCAGTGTATTTCCTTTAAAGGAATATCAGGAAAAAAATACAAGATATTTTCATGTTGTATTTCCTAAATGTCACAATAGAATGAAAAATTTTGTGATATTAAGGTTATTTTCACATTCAAGTATAATTTTTAAATTATTACACTATAATTCTACATAGAACTTTTGTGTTTCAGATGTCTGGGGATTTAAATGTCACCTACCAGCTCAATTGTGATTATGACTATTCCATTTCATACTGCCAATTTTTATCAGTTTTGCATATTAAAAGAATAATTTCCAACTATTTTAAATATGAAATCTTTGATTTGCTATCAAACTAACAAATATACCTGATTGTACATGATGTGTTTAATTAGTTTGATGAATATTTATGTTGGTTTGAGTTTGCTCATTGGATATTTAAAAACGTAAACCTTTTCCTTTTTTATCCACTGTTTTAAAATGCACCTTAGTCTGTGCCAACAATATGAGTTAATCAACCACCCCTATAATGCTAGACTAGGAAAGATTTTTATCATATGTGTGAAATTCAAAATAACAGACCTGAAAATGTACCAAAATATTTCACTTCATTTTGCATGTGAAACTGAAGCTAAGACAAATCAAAGATACACATTTTTCCATTAGGAAAATATGTCATGATGATAAACCAGATATCAGTCAATAAATTATATGCTCTACACTATTAGTCATTATGTGTACATGTACATGTAAAACGTGTTTATGCAATGGGAAATGAATTGGCAAGAAATATTGCACTGGTTACTTCTTTAAGTCCTGTTATTGATGATCTAAACTTGGAGGGAGAAAAGACACTCATCTTATGTTGCTATTCTTATGTAGTTTCCTATAAAATACTATGAATATCTCCTCTAAGAGAGAGTTGGTATACAATCTACTTTTTAATTTGAGATAGCAGATCAGAATACTGTTTGCTATGAATGGACTAGAGGAGTATTTTCATATCTCTTCTTCAAACTGTGCCAAACTAAACAAGGTAAATTAACTGATACATAATAATGGTAGGTAAGCATTACTCATGATTCAGACACCTTGGAGTGAAAAATAGACCTGTAAAAGACAGACCTAGTTCTAATGGAGCCAGGATAGGAAAAGGGCCACTGTGGGAGTGAGAGATCATTCTAGTTCTATTCTGATAAATAGCTGTTTCTAGATTAAAAAAAAAAAATCTTTCTAGTCCATTACCACAACTACCAACCTGAATGTGTGAAAAGATTGGCTCAGAGTAATCATATCTGTGTCATGAAGAAAAGTAGGTATCTTTCCAAGAACGGTTAGTGACAATTTTCCTGCTAAAAAACATATGCCAGTACTATTCAATTTTGATTTAGTAGAGTAGCAATCTCCATTTGGGTAGAAACTTGGCATAAGCATGGAGTGTTTTTCTGTCCAGGCTGGCTGTAACAGATACTTACAATATTAGTATTTTCACCAAAATAGAAGTTTACAGCTTTCTGAAAGAAACATTTTAGGGAAGAAAATGCAGATCTGAAATGGAGGCTTTGCCTGTGAAATCCTCAGGAACTCTGACTACTTCTATTGTGTTACTTAGTCTTGTGGTAACTCCATTCTTGGGAGTAACCTCATGGTTCAAAATGGCTGTTCCAGCTCCAGCATATTCTCTGTACCTTACATAGTGGGAAGGAAGAAGATACAAATAAGAACAGACAAGAGTCTTTCATCTTTAAAGAAAGTCTACAGAAGCAACTGCAGGACATTTTATTACAACTCATTGGCCACACCTAAGTATCAATGAGGCTGTATCATTACAGTATGAAAAGTAAAAGGATTAAAAACAAAATTGTTGTACACAGTTAATAAACATTGCTATAATTCCACATCACTTGTGTGGTTTATGTTTCTCTACATTGACAAAAAATATGTGACAATAACCCATGAGCCATCTGCACTTCATCACAATCATTTAATTTTTTTCTTTTTTTTTTTTTAATTTTTTAACATTTATTTATTTTTGAGAGACAGAGCATGAGTGGGGGAGGGGCAGAGAGAGAGTGAGACAGAATCTGAAGCAGGCTCCAGGCTCTGAGCTGTCAGCACAGAGCCTGATGTGGGCTCGAACTCATGTACCACGAGATCATGACCTGAGCTAAAGCCAGACGCTTAACCAACTGAGCCACCCAGGCATCCCAATTTTTTTCTTAAACTGAAATAATTTCAATTTTGTCTCTATTCAAAATTATAATTTCATATAAAGGATTTCCTCTCCCTCCCCATTTGGATACTTCAGAGTAAAATTATGCTTTTACAATTAAGATCTGACTTAAGCCATTTTAATTGACAAAATAGAGGATTTGAAATTAACTGTATAGAAGTGTAAATAGAAATAGAGGGTTTGCGATCTACTATAGGGATGTAAATGAAGAATAAATCAGGCCAAAGACACATCAGCTCTCCTCAATGATCTGAGAAATTCAACCTAAACCATTTTTTTTTGTCCTGAACTATTCAGAGAACCATAGCTCTCTAAAGCTCTTACAGATATGCTTGCAAACTAATTCTTTCAGACCACAATAATTTGCGAACTACCCCACAAAACACACAAATCTGCAACTGTCTACCAAATTCAGACTGTGAAGTCGACCGACCAATTTAAGTCATATCTCCTCATTTTTTTTTGGCTGAGTAGACATTTCCTGCTTGTCTCCTAAATGAGTAGAACTCTATAATTCACTGTTTTTAAACTCTTTAATAAAGGCTTTGAACAGGGAAGTCGCTTCAAAGTGGTAGGCCACGAATTTTGAAGAACTGACAGGTGGGTTGAGACTGCCTTCTCAGTTACTTGCCAGTGCTATATTTTGAGCAAATAATTGGATAGCACTTTTTTCCTCTCCAAAAAGTCTCAGGATTTTACAGTGATATTCCCAGTGTCAGCAGTGGCTTCATCAACAGTTACGTAAAATGTGAAGACGCCACCAGGAAGTCCTGTTTCACACTTCAGAAAACTGATGTTAGTAGATGTGTGGGTGGGGAGAAATAAATTGTGTATTGTAACAAGATTTGTAATGGAATGTCTGAAAAAAAAAGATTCCCAGAATATCTTTGTCTAGGCAGTGGACAACCTAGTGATTCTGTGAAAAATGAACACTTTTGAGGAAGAAGGTTTGTTTTTTCATCTGTTTCAGGCACAGATTTCTTCTATTCCTAATGTGAAACATATGCAATGGAAAATAAAAATCATTTTATAGGTGGTAAGTAATCTAATGTCAATTCTAGTCTTCCTGTTCCACATAGGCAGAGCTTTTAGAAGGGCCATTGAAAGTTAAAAGCACCATCAATAAATAGAACTGTGCACCAAGATTAT
Source organism: Cryptoprocta ferox (assembly GCA_028646485.1). NCBI lineage: Eukaryota > Metazoa > Chordata > Mammalia > Carnivora > Eupleridae > Cryptoprocta > Cryptoprocta ferox. The sequence goes on along the minus strand of CM053567.1, from coordinate 86,236,777 downwards.
TTAAACAATAATTTTAAGAGTCAAAGTAAATGGTCTAAAGTACACTAGAAATGAAATGTTAGATTTAAACTTTCAGTGCACATTGGACAAATGAATGAAGAAAACAGTAAAACTTAAAATGTATTTTTGATTAAAAAAAAGCATGACAGTATTATTTTTGTTTCTCCAGGAGTCCTATTACAAGTAAACACAGTAATGATACTTAATGTAAGACTATCAAATGAGATGCCATCTATTTTAAAAAAGTTTTCTAATGTTTATTTTATTTTTGAGAGAGAGACAGACAGAGCATGAGTGGAGGAAGGGCAGAAAGAGAGGGAGACACAGAATCCAAAGCAGGCTCCAGGTTCTTAGCTGTTAGCAAGGAGCCTGACTAGGGACTGGAACCCACAAGCCGTGAGATCATGACCTGAGCCAAAGTTGGCCGCTTAACCGACTGAGCCACCCAGATGCCCCAAATGAGACATAATCTTAATTATCTTACAAGTGCATGTTTTTGGCATCTGATTTTTCTAGTTTGCATAAAATCTCTTCCTAAACTGTTGGATAGACAATGTTACTTCCCCCATACTTTAAAAAAGTGTTTTTCATAAAATATTTCAATTGTAGTTCAGTAGGATGGCTTCTATCACAAAATATCATCTTACTCAATACTGGCTTTCATTTACAAAGCAACTTCAAGTTTTAACCGTAAATACAAATTATTACTTAGAACTACGTGGTTTTTGTTTGTTTGTTTGTTTATTTGTTTTGAGAACAGTATGCTACAGGGAAAGCCACACAGGGAAACCCAAACCTTTGAGGATAAGAGTGCTTCACTCTGGTAAGACCAAGGAGACCTGTAAACTATTGGATAACTGAGAAGTTGAGATTGTAAGGTGCCTCCCAGGATGAAGACATTTTCTAAACCACCCTGGAAAAAGAATCTGTCCATAAGTTGCTTCTCAAAACTCTTGACAGAATACCAGGTAGGAAAAAAATTCATCATTAAGATACATTTGAGATATACTAATGTGGCTCTAAAAAAAAAAAATGCACCACTTCTAGTTTCAGCTCTAATATGTAAACATCTTTGAAGACATCACTAAATTCCCTATAGGTAGAACAATAAAAGTTGAACAAACTAAAAATCAGTAATTTCTGGGACCCGTCAGAGAACTGAATACCCAGGACAAACTCCCTCACTGAGATCTGGTGAAACAAGTGAACCTGGAGTAATAATTAAGCTCTCCTTATCTGGAGCACAAGCTGATAGGGACAAGTACAATGTGGCTTTGATGAATTGTTGGAGGCTAAGTATGCACTTAGGTGAAAGTGGGAAAATTCTTGAGGAAGCAGTCTTTAAGTGATTCCACACTTTCATGGGATTTATGTTCTAGAACTCCATCAGGTTCTCCTGGTGAAAATGCAAGAAAGACAACTCTCCTTTTGGCTCTAGGAGAGGGAGAAGAGTAATCCTTGTTAGTTACACCACTACACCACAAGCATCCTACCTGACAAAGGTCCACTGTTCTAGAGAAGACTTTATCAGAACCTTGTTCCAGAGCCTTGATAGGAGATGATTCCACCCTATTAGGCCCCTCCAGACTTTCTGTCTCACATGGGAGGGGAAAGAAACTATAAGAGAAGACAATCTTATGCAGATCAGAAGCCAGAGACTCAGGCCCCCTAAAAAACCTAGATAAATTGGAAAGTTATAGAAACCTCCTCAATACATTAATGCTACACCAACAGGACCCAAATGTAACAATTGTGGATTAGAGCTGAATAAGCTAGAAGACACAGACTCTCTCCTAGAAGGAGTACTAAGGAAACCCAAAGTCAAGAGGAGCTATGAAAACAAGAATCACCAATAAGCTTAAAATTTCTAACATTTAAATTGTAGCAAATAGCAAACAGCAAACAAAGCCCAATTCTCACTCTCATTAACATAAATTAACATAAATCTTCACACTGGAGAACAATTTACCTAGTCCTGTTATTAGATGCAACATGTCTGGTTCCAAACAAAAATAATAAAACATACTGCAGACTTGGAGAAAAAGCAACAATTTGAAGGAACAAAGCAACATGAAAACCAGACTCAGACATAAAACAGATGCTGGAAGTACCAGACAAAAAACTTAAAAATAAATATAATTAATCAGCTAATGGCTCAAATGATAAAGCAGATAATAAGGAAAAAATAAATGGGTAACATGAGAAGAGGAAATTTTAAGAAGGAATTAAGGGGAAATGCTACAAATTAAAATATTGTAATAAAAATGAAGTCTTTCTTGATGATATCATTAGTGTACTGGATTTGGGAAAGAATCAATGAGTTGGAAAGATATATCAACAAGAACTTTCCAGATTTGAATGAAAAACTAGAAGAAAATATCCAAGAACTAAAGAAGAATTTAAAAAGCTGTAACATACACATAATGGAAATAAAAAGAAAGAATGGAACATGAGAAATATTTGAAGCAATAATGGCTGTGAAATTTCCAATATTAAGGAAAGATACCAATCCAGAAGCTCAAGGAATCCCAAGCAGTATAAGTAAAAACCACCCCCCTTTTACACACACACACACACAAAACCCCTACACTTTAGGCATATCATATTCAGACTATAAAAATCAAAAGTCTATTATAATTTAAACTCCAAAAATCAAAGAAATAATTTAAAAAATTTTAAGAAGCCAAATACATTTGAATAAACATAAGAATTAGAGCAAAGATTTCTTAGAAAACAATGCAAATAAGAAGACAATGGTGTGAAATATTTTTTTAAGTTTATTTATTTTGATATATAGAGAGAGAGAACAAGTAGAGGAAGGGTGGAGAGAGAGGGAGAGAGAAAGAATCTCAAGCAGGCTCTGCACTGCCAGTACAGAGCTGATGTGGACTCGAACCCAGGAACTGTGAGATCATAATCTGAGCCAAAACCTAGAGTCAGACTCTTAACCGACTGAAACACCCAGATGCCCCAACAATGGTGTGAAATATTTAAAGTGTTGAAGGAAAAAGAAAAGACAACCTAAAATTTTATGCCAGTGAAATTATGCTTCAAAAGTTGAGTAATAAAAATATTTTTACACTAAATACAAATAGAAACCAAGAAAATCTGAGGAAATTTATCAGTAGCAGACAGAAGCCACAAGAAATATTCAAAGAATATTTTTAAGCAAAAGAAAAATGATACAGATCATAAATATGAATCTTTATAAAGAAAGGGAAAGGAATGAAGAAAGAATAAATGAAAGAAAAATTAAGTATTTTCCTATTTTTACTTGTTTTCAAGTATAATAGAAAGTAAGAATTATTACAGCATATTATGTGACCATAACATATGATTAAGCAAAAAGAATGAAAGCATTTATCATAATGGAAAGGAGGGAGGGATTTGGACTACTCTGCTGTAAGGTATCTATTATATGTGAAGCAGAGTGGTGTCATTTTATTTTATTTTATTGTTTATTTATTTATTTACTTATTTATTTATTTCATAGTGTCATTTTAAATCAGATATAGGCTATTTAAAAACCTCCAGGCAATCTCAATTGGAAAAAAAAAAAAAAAAAGGAGAAAGGTGCCTGGGTGGCTCAGTCGGTTAAGCGTCCGGCTTTGGCTCAGGTCATGATCTCGCGGTTTGTGGGTTCGAGCTCCGCCTCAGTCTTTGTGCTGACAGCTCAGAGCCTGGAGCCTGTCTTCAGATTCTGTGTCTCCCTCTCTCTCTGACCCTCCTCTGCTCACATTCTGTCTCTCTGTCTCTCTCCCTCTCTCTCTTTCAAAATTAAATAAAACATTAAAAAATTTAAAAAAAGATTAAAAAAGGAGAGAGATATAATTGATATCCTGGAGAAGGAGATTAAATGGAATCACATAAAATGCGTGCTTTATTTATTTACTTATTTTTTTAACGTTTATTCGTTTTCGAGAGACAGAGAGAGACAGAGTGTGAGAGGGGCAGAGGGAGAGGGAGACACAGGATCTGAAGCAGACTCCAGTTTCTGAACTGTCAGCACAGAGCCCGATGTGGGGTTTGAACCCAGGAATCGCGAAGTCATGACTTGAGCTGAAGTCGAACGCTAAACTAACTGAACCACCCAGGTGCCCCAAATGCACACTTTAAAGACAGAACACAGAAGAAGGACCTCTGTCAAGAACAGAATATAAGTACAAACCTGGATGTTATTGATCCTGGTTTTTATGTAAATAATCGCTTTGGTTTAAACACACCTATTAAAAGACAACACTGTCAGTATGAATAAAAAGAAGACAAGAGATTCAGATTGGATAAAAGTAAAGAGATAGAGGAATATATAAAATGTTAACACTAATCAAAAGAAACTTAGAGTAGCTATTCAAACAAATCTGATTCCAAATCAAAGAAAATCATCAGGAATAAAGATATACATTACATAATGACAAAGAAGTCAATTCTCCAAAATGATATAATAATCCTAAATGTGTATACACCTAATACACAGCATCAAAATACATGAGTAAAAACTAATAGAACTGAGAGGATAAGAGATGAATCTACTTTTAAAGTTGGAGAGTATAACACTTCCCATCAATAATGAATATATCAAAGAAAGGGGAAAATCAGTAAAGCTCACCTTGACCTGAACAACATTATTAATCAGATTGGTCTAACTGATATTTATAGACTATCCCATCCAAAAGTGGCACAATATATATTTCCTAGGTTCAAATGGAACGTTCACCCACATAGAGCACACTGGACAATAAAATGCACTTTAATAAATTTAGAATAATAGGAATCATATTATGTCTGCTCAAAGAAATTGGAATTAAACAAAAAATCAAGACAGAAAGATAGGTGCCAGAAATAAAAAAAAATTAATGGAAATTAAGGAATGCTTCCAAATAACACAGGATACAAAAAGTGTCAAAAGTAATGTAAAATACTTGAACTAAATTAAAATAAAAATACAGTTCACCCATATTTGCATATTGCAGTGAAAGCTGTGCTTAAAGGAAAAATGTAGTAATGCAAATATATTAGAGAAGAAAAAAATTTAAAATTAATTATCTAGAGCTTTCATTTTAGGAAACTACAGAAAAAAGAGAAATATAGCCTTAAGCAAGATAAGAAAATAACTGATTCTTTGAAAAGATCAACAAAATTGATAAAACTTTAGCAATATTAACCAAGGAAAAATGAAAATATAAATTATGAATATCAGAAATTTGATGAAATCATAACTTATTGAATAGATAGTAGGATACTAAAATATATTATGAATGAGTCTTTGCCACCAATTAAAAAAAATTATTTATTTTTGAGAGAGAGAAAAAGAGGGAGAGAGAGGGTCTGAGCGGGGAAGAGGCAGAGAGAGAGGGAGACATAGAATCTGAAGCAGGCTCCAGGCTCCGAGGTGTCAGCACAGAGCCCGACATGGGGTTCGAACTCACGATCTGTGAGATCATGACCTAAGCCGAAGTCAGACGCTTAACCAACTGAGCCACCCAGGTGCCCCTCTATGCCACCAATTTTATAATTTATATAAAATGGACCAATGCAAACTACCAAAACATACAAGGAAAATAGATAACCTAATTAGTCCTGTATCTATTAAAGAAATTAGAACGACAATGAATGATCTTCCACAACTTTAGTCAACAGGTCCAGATGACTGCATCAGTGAATTCTATTGAACACCCAAGAAGGTAGCGATACCAATTCTCTACAATATCTTTCAATATTGAAAGTAGGATGAATACTTCCTAATTAATTCTATAATGCCAGCATTATGTTTATGTTTATTACATGAACAATATCTCTCATAAAACATATTCAAAAATTTGTAACAAAATATTAGCTAATCTAACTGAACAATGTATAAAATCAACATCACATCTAACAGGATTTAATAAATAAATGGGGGGAAAGAGACAAATTCCTGTGCAAAAGAATTCCAAAAAAATGTACGTAAATCCTCTCAAGAAAATAGGGCACCTGGGTGGCCCAGTCAGTTAAGCAACCGATTCTTGATCTTAGGTTATGATCTCACGGTCTGTAAATTCGAGCTCCACATCAGGCTCTGCATTGACAGTTGCAGAGCCTGCTTGGGATTTTCTCTCTCTCCCCTTCTCTCTCTGCATAGGGAATATAGTCAAATAATATTGTAACAATTTTTATGGTGACAACTAGACTTATTGCTGTGGCCATTTCATAATGTATATAAATATGAATCACTATGTTGTACCCATGAAACTAATACAATATTTTATGTTAATTATTCTTCAATTAAAAAAAGTTAAAAATTTCAATACTTGGTTCATAACCATTAGGAAAGATGGAGCAGAACACTCAAGTGTAAAAAGGGTTTGAAACAAAAGTTCAGTTCATTGTAGAAAACTAAATGTATATTTGTTGAAAAAATATTTAAAAGAGAGAGAGGAGAAAGTGGATTGTAATTTCCTCCATTCCATAAGTGTGGACTTTGCATAGTGACTTTCATCCAAAGAGTAAGCGTGCAAAGGGAGTAGGATTACTTTGCAGTATAGAAAACTAGTAAACACCATCTCAATTCAGAAATTTGTTGTATCGATACAACAGAGATAAGTCATATTGATAGTTTGGATCCTTAATGCGATGTGATGAGAAAGGCAATGTAACTGTGTGGTATCACAAGTGAATCATGAGAAAAAACAACAGGCAAATCACAACTGAGAGGCATTCTAGAAAGTTCCTGACTATGCTCAGAAGCATTAAAATCACCCAAAACAAATTCCTAGAAAATGCCACAACCAATAGGAGCCTAAGAAGATATCAGTACTAAATGTAATGTATTATGCTAGATTTGATCTCAGAAAAGAAAAAATAACATTAGGGGAAATGAGAAAATCTTAATTGTTAATTCTAGTTAATAATAGTGTATTGGGATACCTGGATGGTTCTTTCGGTTAAGCATCTGATTCTTGATTTTGGCTCAGATCATGATCTCATGGTTTATGGGTTCAAGCTCCATGTTAGGCTGTGCATTGACAGTTGCAGAGCTTGCTTGGGATTCACTCTCTACTTCTCTCTCTGCCCCTCCTTCACTTGCTCGCTCTCTCTCTCTCTCTCTCTCAAAATAAATAAACTTTAAAAAAATAATAGTGTACCCATATGGTTCATTAATTGTAACATATGTACCATACTAATGTAAGATGTTAGTAATAGGGGGCTATGGATGTGAAGTGTACAGAATCTCTCTGTTCTAGACTGAATACAATTATGTAAAGGGAAATTGTTCTAAAATGTTTTAAAGTTTATTTTTTTTCATTTATTTTTGAGAGAGAGAGAGAGAGAGAGGAGGGGAGGGGCAGAGAGAGAAAGAGGTGGGGGACAAAAGATCCAAAGTGAGCTCTGTACTGACAACAGAGCGCCCAATGAGGGGCTCGAAATCATGAACCATGAGATCATAACTGACCTGAGTCACAAATGCTTAAATGACTGAGCCATCTACGCACCTCCTAAAGTTTATTTTTTTAATAAAGGCAGAATCTGGGGGTGCCTGGATGGATCCATCAGTTAAGCTTCAAACTTCAGTTCAGGTCATGATCTCATGGCTCATGGGTTCAAGCCGTGCGTTGGGTTCTGTGCTGACAGTTTAGAGCCTGGAGCCTGCCTTGGATTCTGTGTCTCTGTCTCTCTCTGCCCCTCCCCTGCTCATGTTCTCTCTCTCTCTCTCTCTCTCTCTCTCTCTCTCTCAAAAATAAATAAACATTAACAAATAAAACAAATGGCATAATATGGAACAAAAATATAATTAAGTCCAGTGCAATGTAGATTTTTTTTTCCTCATTCACCCCAGGGACTTTTGCAGAATTCCTTTGGGATAGATATTTTGGGACAGATTAAATAAGGCTCTAATACCATTATAGCCTTTAGGGGGAAAAATTATATACTTTTCCTCCTACCTACTGATTCAGCCAAATGACTGATGATGCAGAACAGAAAAGCAGTTATTAAAAAATCGACTGCAGGAGTATAGGACATATCTGTAGATGACCAAAGATGTTTGATGAGGTCATTTCTAATCAAAGATGAAACGATGGATGTTAACATGTTGAGAAAGACTATGGTGCCTGACAAACTGAAGCATACATTAGAAATCCATATATAGTGTTTGGGAGGTAACTTAGGTTTACTCTTCAGTTACTCTTATTATGATGCTATTTTACTGCTGGCTGATTGCTCTTAATTTATTATGACTCTAATATACTGCTGGATGGTAGGGCCTGAAGAAATCCAGATGCAGACAGAAGACTAATGTTAGTAGACAAAATAAACAGTACAAGAAACCCAACAGAACAATACAGTCAGTACATTGCAAGGCAAATCCCCTCTTTTTATTAAAGGCTGTTTCAATTACCACAAATAAAAAGTCATAAACTTTGAGGAGTTCAAAGAAAAAAAAATCCATGTTAACTTAGTGTCAGTGGTACCCCCTTTAGGGTCTCTTATGAACTGCAGAGAGAAATCAGGAGCTATATTTCCCCACATGTAGTTCTGAGGTTGGGTAAGCAACTGTGAGACACTTGTGCCAGATTTGGAAGGTGGAAGGGGAAATGATTTCTGAGGCAGGTGGAAACAGATCTTGCACAAAAGGGGAGCCTCGAGACTCATATCTACTGGTGCTGCCAGCAGCTGAGAATGGTTGTTAAGAGGTCTTGTCAAAAATGCTGAGATCTACCACTACTTCAGAGACAGACAGCCTGGGAAAATGGTCTGCTTCAACAGCTAACATTATCCTGATGAGATGGGCTTCCATATGAATGCCTGTGAATCAACTATTTTAAGGAAATTTTGCCCTGGCCTTCTGCAGCTAACTCTCCAACAATGGTTGGGTGAGCCTAAAATGGCCTGGATTAACCCATTCCTCCTCAGAAATCCTAGAGTCACTGTTGTTTTCCTAAGTGAGATATGATTTTTCAACTAATTGGAAAATAGCAAGATACACATTTAAAGGATGTAAAATTATAGAATTACTCTTCCAGGATTTGAGAAAAATGTATTCTATGGAATGTCAACTGATTTGTGGCATTTTACTGTCTTAGAATCAGAATGATAAATTTAATATTTCTAGGTACCCATTTTTCTCAACTTTCAAGTGTCACTAGACACTGGCCAAAAATCTTTCTATGTCTGTCACTCTGCAAGTCCAGAATATTAAGATCAATTAGGTTAGAGAGTAGATGATGAAGACTAATATTCCACTTAGAAATATTGTTGGTGCAGTGAATTTAGCAGAATGGATAATTTGTTTTGACATAATAAATTACCTTTGTCTTCTAATTTCACTTTTTTTTAGTACTATATAATTATAAAATATAATGGGTAAAGTCTTCCTAGCTATATCAAATCCTTAATATTCATCATGTATATGATGAATTCCAATGACTTCATACCTTACATTGGCAACAAACATTTAAGCGGACCTTTCATGATAAGAAACGATTAATCAAAATTCCATCTTAATTTTGTACCTCGATGCTGCTAAACGTTAGAAAACATAACACTTGCTTATACTTGGTGACATCGCCAATACAAGGTCCTATCAAAGTGTTCATGTCTGCTGTAACAAATAACTACACATTTGGGGACTTAAAACAACACATATTTATTCTCTAACAGTTCTATAAATCAGTTCTATAAATACTAGTCTGAAAACAAAGTGTCAGCAGGCTGTACCACCTCTGAAGGCTCTAGGGAAGAAACTGTTTCTTTGGCCTTTCTAGGTTCTAGAGCCAGCAGGTAGTATTATACCTCAGTGGTCACCTTGTCTTTTTTCTATTCTCTGTTGTTGAATCTCCCCTCCCACCAATAAGGTCCCTTTTGATTACTTTTAGGACCCACTAGGATAATCCAGGATAATCTTCCTATCACAAGATCTTTAACAATCACATCTACAAAGTTAGTTTTGCCATATAACATTAGCAGTTTCTAAGGACTTGGACTTGGATATGTTTGGGAGCCATTATTCATCATAATACAGCAGTCTTACACTTATAATCACATACTGTTTAGCACTTCTGTTCCTACAGCTAAATTTTCTTCCTAGGGCAAACAATAAAAAGTACACCCCCCCCCCCCGGCAAAAGGCCAATACAGTAGATAGAATGACAAAATTAAAAACTAAAAGTGTTCAATTAGCCCAAATGATAGCAGAAAAGAAAAAAGAAGAAATACAGGACAGAGACAATAATTAGAAAACATAGGAAAAATTGACATCTTTAAACATAATAATTAAATTATAGGTAAATGGACTATACATTCCAATTAAAAGAGAAGACAAAAGTCAGAATTATTAAAAAAAAAACTAATACACAACCATGTGCTTCCAAGTGATGCATTTGAAATATAAAGACATGAAAAGGTTAAAAATGAAAAGCAAGATATAGCATACAAAATCTAAACTGAAAAAGTTGATGTGGCCTCATTAGCGTCAGACAGACTAGACTTCAGTACAAGTAATATTACCAGAGATAGAGAGGGTCACTTCATAAAGATAAAATGGTCAAAGAAATATTCCTAAAGATATACTAAATAACAGCGGTTCAAAATGCATGAAAGCAAAATTGATATCACTAAAGTTAAAAAAGTATAAATCTACATCACAATGGAACATTTAACATCCATTTCTCAGTAATTGATAAGGCAAATACATAAAAATATAATGATGAAAACTATAAAAGTAGAAAGAAATAGAATGATAAAATTTGAACCACATAATAAACTACATTAATTTAATTATTATTTATAGAATACTACACAGCTATAATGCCAGGCCATAAAACAAACTAAACAAATTTTAAAGTACTAAAATCATACAGAGTATCTACTATGATCCCAACCAAATTAAATTAGAAATCATAAAATACTTAGTTATTTCCCCCAAATAATTGGAATTTAAGAAATATACTCCTAAATAGCCTATTGGTTGAAAAGGAAATCACAAGAGAAAATAGAAAATATTTCCAACTAAATGAGAATTAAAGTATAATATAACAAAACCTCAGGGGAAGAAGTTAAATCTATTTAGAAAGGAGTGTGTAGCTTTACATATTCATATTATAAAGGAGGAAAAGTTTAAAATCATGAGCTAAGTTTTCCACTTAAGAAGCCAGAAGCACAAATTAAAGAAGCTACAAGACTATATTAAGAAAGATGTAGGTACAAATAAAAGCTCAATTATTTAGAAGAGAGGAAAAAAATAGCAAAAATAAATGAAATAGCAAACAAAAAATCAATGATAGAAGTAAGTTCTTTAAGATGATAAATATAATTGATAGAAACATAGCAAGACTGATCAAGAAAATGATAATTTTGACATCAGAAATTGAAGAGGGATCATTACTACATGTTCTATAAATATTAAATGTATAGTAATAAATATTATGAATGAAATTATGGCAATATTTAGGAAATCAGAAGAAATGGACAATTAATTGTAAAGCTCAACTTTCTTGCCTTGCTTGGGATTCTCTCTCTCTTTCCTTCTCTCTGCCCCTTCCCTGATCGCACACATGCACATGTGTGTACTCTCTCTCTCTCTCAAAACAAATATATAAACTTAAAAAAACCCCACAACTTTACAAAACTACTAGAAGAGGAAAAGAAATAGAAACTTTGAATTCACCTATATTTTTTATCAATGAATTAAAAATATTCCTATAAAAATCCCAGTTAGCTTTACTAGTAAGTTATTTCAAATATTTAAACAAATTTATTGATTAATAGAACAGAATACTCTCTAACTCATTTAATCATGTTTTCAAACCTCCCGAAGACATTACTAAGAAAGAAAATTATAGAGCAATCTATTCCATGGATTTACATGTGAAAAATTTCAAGAAATATTAGCGAATTGAATCCACTAATACAAAAAAATTAATACAACTTGACTACACAGATTAAACCCAAGAAAGAAAAGTTGGTTTAGCATTTGAAAACAAATTGATTTAAATAACTATATTAAAAAACTAGAAAAAAATGAATCATCTACATAAACTAGAAGAGACTTGCCAAAATTAAATGTGTAGGAGAAAACCTCAAAGCAAATCAGAAGTAGAAGAGGACTTTCTCAAAAAAAAAATGGGGAGGGACTTTCTCATCATTAATGTTGAAATATTGAATGCTTTTCCCCTGCAAAAGGCTCTATTGTCACCTCAGAATTCTCCTTGAGGACTTTACCTTTGTAAATATACAATGAAAAGAAAGACAATTCCTAAAGATTAAAAAAGAACGCAACCCTCTTTATCTGCAAATGACATGATAGTTCACATTGTAAGGAATAAACAATAATAAATAACAAAGAACCTAGAACGAAGAGAATATAGTTGATAATAGAATGTAAGGTCAACAAGAAGAATCTTAAATGTAAAAGCTAAAACTAAAAATCATCTAGAATAAAAGCTGGTAAAATATGTTCAAAAACATGGGTCACTAAAAATTTCTGAGGACACAAACTGAACTTTCCTGAAAGGAAAAAAAAAAATTAATTGGACATCATTAACGTTAAAAATGCCTTGCCCATAAAGATAACCCATTGAAAAAAATGAAAGTGAAAACCAGTAACTGCAAAGGAAATATTCCTAAGACATACCTCCTACAAGGAATGTTTTTTCAGTTTTTATTCATCAAGAAAATGCAAGTTAAAACTACAGTAAGACTTGATGTCAAACGCTGTAAGATAGCGAAAATGAAAAGATAACATCAATATTTAGGACGTGTAGCCATTGAAACACTAACACACTATTAGTGGTATGTAAAATGATTTCAAGCACTTTAAAATGCTGTTGGGGCACCTGGGTGGCTCAGTCAAGTGTCCTACTTTAGCTCAGGTCTGTAGTCTCACAGTTCATGGGTTTGAGCCCCAAGTCGGGCTCTGTGCTAATAGCTCAGAGGCTAGAGCCTACTTCAGATTCTGCATGTGTGTGTGTCTCTCTCTGTCCCTCTCTCTCATGCTCTGTCTCTCTCTGTCTCTCAAAAACTGAATAAACGTTAAAAAGTTTAAAATGCTATTGGTCAGCTATAAAGTAATAATATATCCAACCCTAACTCAGTGATTACACTTCTATGAATTTACCCAAAAGAAAGGAAAATGTTTCTTTATAAATATAAGTATACAATTGATGTTAATTTTATCTTTCTTCATCTCATCAAAAAATCTTGGGAAAAACAAATTAAAAATGTCCATAAATGACTGAATAAATAAACTGAGTGTGATAATTTAATTTTATGTAGAAATAATCAATAAAAATAATAATTAATTCACAAACAAGTGAATCAATGACCAAAACATCATGTTCAATAAAAGAAGACAAACACAAAAGAATGCATATGGTATTTTTCCATTTGTTTGATAAAATTATAAATTGAAAAACTTAATCTATGGAAATAAAATTCAGAACAGTAGTTGTCTCCATGTAGGTGCAGTAAATGGGATTTGACTAGAGAGAAACATAAAGAACTTCTGGGATGATCAAAATGCTCTAAATCCTGATTTGGATTTAGTTACATGCAGAAATGGATATTCAAAAGTTATTGACCTCCACATAATACATATTATTTTATGTAGATTTTATTTCAATTTAAAAAAGTTTGGAGGAAAAAGAATAACTGGCAAAAAAATGAATTGAATACTTAGTATATAACTTAGCAATTCCATTTTTTGGAAATATCCCATGTAAATTGGAAACATGTTGACATAAATTCTGTACATAACAGCTTATACCAGTTTACTTATAATTACTAAAACCTGGAACAACTCAAATATCCTTCAACAGATGAATGGATAAACAAACTGGATAACATCCATTTAATTGAATGCTACTCAGCAATAAAGAAAAAAAACCATTGATTCATGCAACAATGTAAATAACTCAAATGTATTTTATGAATTGAAAGACACCAGCTCCCAAAGGCTACATATTGTATGATTTAATTTATATGACATCCTGAAATAAGCTACACAACAGGGATAGAAAATAAATCAATAGTTGTCTAGGGATGGGAGTAGAAAGAGAGGTTCTCTACAAATAGCAGCAGGTAGAAATATTTGGAGATGATAGAATTGTAGATAGTACTGTCTGGTGGATACCTGACTATGCATTGTCAAAACCCACAGAGTGAATTTTCCTAAATGTTCTTTTAAAATTGAAACAAAAACATAATGTCAGCGGGTTCCAGAATGGAATACAGACTATTTAAGAATGAATTTAATTATATTATAAATAAATAATATAGCTATATTGGAGGGGGTAAAGGAGCTATTCTATGAATTTGAAGGGGTTTACAGTGTAGAAAACTTGGCAGATGAAACAGCTCTAAAGATCAAGGTTAACATCACCAGAAGAAAGTCATGATGATACCACGTTCCCCTTGATATGATAGGATGAAAACGACAATTCGCCTTTGTGATAGTCTTCCCCCAAATTCACACCCCTGGTTGAATGATGAGAAAACTTACAAATAACCAAACTTATGGGATTTTCTACAAAATTTTTGAAAATTCCTGAACACTATCTTCAGTTTCCAAGTCATGAAAGACAAAGATTGAGAAACCATCATAGACACATTGGAGGTGTCTAAGAAATCAGGAAAACTGAACATGATGGGGGTACTGTGGACTGAACTATGGAACAGAAAAAAAAATATTAGTGGAACAACTGAAGTCCTGATAAAACCTGTAGTTTTTTTTAACAATAATATGCCAGTGCTAATCTTCATTTTCACAAATGTGCCATAGGTGTATAAGTGTTTATATTAAGAGATACTGAATGAAAAGTATACAGAAATTCACTCTACTATCTTTGGTACTCTCATGTAAGTCTGAAATTACCTCAAAATTAAAAGTTAAAAAATGAATTAAAAATCTTTGATTCTTTGTATATGTTTCAGAAATGTGGAAAGATTATGGGGATTGGCTGTTCTTCAAACGTTTTAGTGAATCAACTAGGCACCTGATACATAATTTAGAGATGAGATTTCAATAAAAAGTGTAACTTTCTGTAATATATATTAAAGATTGATCCTCTAATGCTTACCTACATTCTGACTTCCCATCCATTGTTAGATCTTTCTACAAAATGTTTTACAGCTTTATTGAGGTATAGTTGGATGTATAATAAACTGCACATAATTAACGTACACAATTTGGTAAGATTTTATTTTGATTACTATGGGCCAGGCAATGTGAAAAATGCTAAAAATATTACACTGGATAAACTCTAAGATTTTTAAATTTTGTTACATGGAATCATTACCATAAGAAAGTGACCAAATTCATCATTTCTATTAATTTTTCTCATGTTTCTTGGTAATGTTTTAGCTCATGCTGTCTCCTCTGCCTCAACACTCAAATCTTCTTATTTTGATTGGCTGGATCCTAAACCTTGAAGTCTTCATTTTTGATTCCCTCATTCAAAATGCCCTCCTTAACCAATCTTATATCAACAGCCTGATTTCTGTATATCTACTTTCCTTTAACTTACTACATTACATTATTTCCATGTGTATGTGACAGTCCTCCCCAAATTAGGTGATATTAATGGTAGAAGGAATTTGTTTCATCATTATATCCATAAATCTCAATACAGGTTAGCTGCTAAATACACATTCATAAAATTATAGAATCCACGCTTTGTACCCTTTGCAGAAACACATTCTGTGCTTCTGTTAAAATATTTTATGTTAGATGGTATTATCTGACAAATAAAACTACCACACTTGTTATGATTCAAGAAGTCTATAAAATAACATTGTTATCTTTTTTAATTAAAAGCCAATGGTGTGTGTATTTAATTATTTTGGTTAATCAAAACATAACGTTCTTAAAAATGTGAATGTGTTTATGAGTTCGGTGCTTCTACTATTCTAAAACTTCCATTATTTAATAAAATTACTGACTTCCAAATAGAGTTGGTGTGTTTAATTTTTTTGTTTGGTATCTACGATTGCTTTATGATATAATTATATATTTTCCATCAGTGATTAAGAACTTTACATATGAATTTATATGAGATTAGATACTTTATTTTGGTATATCTCTTGATAATAATTATCATAATGGACAATTACAGCTATTAAAGCCACTGGTTATTTGAATTAATATATCCTTGACACTCTGCTACATGCTTGGTATATAGTATCTCAACAAATTTTTACCAAAACCTATAAATCAGGTTTATTTTTCCTGTTTATCAATAAGTAAACTGAGACTCAAAAGAAAGTTGAGAAAAGTAGAAATTGTTGAATGGTGCAAATGTCTTCTAAACTATGGAATAAGTCATTTTCACTCCTAGGCACTTCACCAAATAAACATTTTGAATTACTGTGACATCTACCAGGCACAGGGGCTCAGACTATTTAAATTATACCATATAATAGTGTAGTTCTAAAACAATAACTTACACTATTGTAGCCCTTTATAATTTTCAATGTGCTTTGACAAACATTACCACTTCCTAACTCTGAGGTAGTTACGGCATATTTATGTCTCTACTCAGCAGTTATGAAAACAGGAGTCCAGTGACTTGAGATGATTAGTCATGGTCATAAGACAACTCATCCTTCTAACTAGTAGACAGTGAATGTTCTTCCTTTGGCCTTCCTGTTCTTTAGAAAACCGTAAGTTTGTTCTTGCTTCATGGCATTTACACATATTTCCTCTGTCAGAAATTCCTTTATTTGACATATTTTCAGTGCACCTTTCCCTTCCCCATGGTAAATCAGGTCTTTATGAATCCCTCCTTCCAACATATCTACTCACTTTATCAGCCATTAGAATTTTACTCTTCACAGTTTTCTTCATAGAACTTTTCACCTGCCTTTTCTGTATTTCTTTATTGTCTCTATAACATAATAGAATACAAATGAACCCTATAGTCTAGAACAGCACCTAGCAAAATATGTTTTTGAAAAATTGGTAATTTTAATAACTAAATGATTTTCTTTTGATTTACTGATCAATATATATAGATTTATTCTAAATCGAAGGGACAAGTACACCCTGAAGCTTTTCTGAATTTTAAATTATTGTGGAATATTTGATTATTCATACCAAGCCTTTGTGTTTGTTTATTAAAATAACCTAGTAACTCATACATTAATTAATTCATGGTGTCAGCATGATGGGAAACTATTGGCTGTTGCTGTCGGTAAGAAATGCTGGCATGAGACACCTGAACGGCTCAGTCAGCTGAGCATCCCACTCTTGATTTCGGCTCAGTTCATAATACCAGGGTTGTGAGATTGACTCCCGGAGTCCCGCTCCAGCAAGTCCAGGGTTCCCTGAAGGATGGATGGTGTTGGCGAGAGAGAGTGAGAGAGCCTCGAGTTTCTTTCTGATCACCAGGCAGCATCTCTGCTCTGTCTGATTCTCTAGCTTTATTTATGGTGAAAGTTACAAGGAGCAAAAAGAGCAGTAAATGATTTGTCATAGAAAATTTTTACAATTTTACAGGACATGGGTTCTGCAGAAGTTACAATTCTAGTAGTAATTGTCATAAAAAACTTAGCTACAGGCACTCATGCTATCATATGGGAAGGGCAGGTATTTTTTACAAAACCTCAGGTATAGCCCTAAGGAAGCGACCTTTAACCAAGAGGCAAACAGCATTGTTTGGTAAAGGTCAGTTTTTTATGAGTAAGGGTCATTAGGCTGTTTATACCTCTAAGAGAAAGTTCCCAGAAAAACAGGATTCCCAAGAGACATAATGCCTGCTTTCACAGTCCCAAAGACGATGGATACATTTTATTGCAGTAGTGACTTTTGCAATGGTGTCCAGGCCCAGAAAGTAGTGAGTTATCAGTTAATTGCTCAGCTAGGAGGAAAATTGTATGTTGCTTGCCTTAGTCACATTAGGGTGTATCTAGTCTACTCATCTTTTCCCTGACCAGGTGCAATCACGCCTCAGGGACAGGGCAGGGGGACAGGCTGCTCCTGACACTAATCAGCAAAGCACTCCGAGGTTTGGTGCCCAAGCAGATGAAAGATACGAGAGGGTAGATTTTGGTCGCTGTCTGGGGGCAAGAGACCGTGCAAACTTGCTGTACCCTCACCAGGAATTTTACCTCAACCGGTGAGTTCAGACAGCTCCCAACAATGGACCCCTGTGTATGGTTCAGTGATAAGCATGGAGCCTGTTAAAGATTCCCTCCCCCACCTCCCTCCCTCTTCCCTTCTTCCCCTCTCTGCCTCTCAAAAAACATGCTGGCATTTTTAATTCTGCTTTTTAAGCCTAAAAATAAATTGTGCTTCTGTTTACTTTTTATCTGTTAATTACATCTATTAAATTTTGAATTCCCTAAATCCCTTAAATTATGTAATTTTAAAAATATCTTGGAATATCAATATGTTAATCTTGAAAAGTTAGATCATAAAATTAATAGCAACATGAGCATAACCTAACATTTTATTAATTTTGTTTATATATTAATTAGTTGATGGACTTTAATGGAGCTGCACATTTTTTTTTAATTTTTAATGTTTATTTGTTTTTGAGAAAGATAGAGACAGAATGTGAACAACAGAGGGGAAGGGAGAGAGGGAGACACATAATCCAAAGCAGGCTCCAGCCTCTGAGCTGTCAGCATAGAGCCCAACATGAGACTCGAACCCACAAACCACGAGATCATGACCTGAGCCAAAGTCAGAAGCTCACCCCTCTAAGCCACTCAGGCGCCCTGAGCTGCATATTGTTTATAACAGTTACTAAGTGACAATCAAATATTAGACCTTTCTAGAATTAAGTGTCTGGAAAACTCCTTGCTAATTTTAATGAAAAATGTAGTTAGATATTTTATATTGATTCAATTTCATTTTATAATTTATTTTTATTTTTTAGTGTTTATTTATTTTTGAGAGAGAGAATGCAAGCAGGGGAGGGGCAGAGCGAGAGGGAAACAGAGAATTTAAAGCAGGCTCTGTGCTTACAGCAAAGAGCCCGCTGAGGGGCTCGAACTCACAAACTGTTAGGTCATGACCTGAGCCAAAGTTGGATGCTTAACCGACTGAACCACCCAGGTGCCCCAATATTGTGTCAATTTTAGATTAAAAACATCATTAGAATATCCCTTTGATATTTCAACTAGAAGTATATTATATAGTCAACTGAAAAATAACTACACTGCTCAACTATATCAATTATTTGTGACAAATTAATACCACCATTAAATTTTATGATGGAAAACAAAGTTGCATTAGGCTGAAAAAGTATTTAAGAGTTTTATTTGATACACTTTTTAATAATTCCTAATTGTGTAACTTTTTGTAGTTTCAAAAGACAAATCCAAAAGAACAAATGTAGTCATATTATTTCTAATTAGAGCAAAAGATTAATCATCATGATTTTAGTTGTTTAAGAAATACAGTTTGTCATACTTACAAAAGATGTACAGAATAATTTTATAATTTCCACATTATATTTACTTGTATTTTCATGTATTTACCTGTAGTACTAAATGGCAGAGGTTTAATATGGAACCTAATTCACAATTCACTTGTTTCATATAAAAACTGATTACTCTGGAATTGAACAGAGGTAATAAAACCTAGATAGTTGGAAATTCTGAGAAGATAAATGCTAATTTTATTTCTTTTTTTATTTCCTTTGGTCTAACACTTAAACAATTTGGGCTTCAGTTTTATTATTTGCACATAGACAGTGACTTTGGGTTCAGATTTGTTGAGTATAGTTACACTTGATGAGTGCTGCCTTGGTTTGTTTGTTTCCATATTCCTATTCTCTTTCAAAAATTTCCCTATAATGACAACAAATTCTATGGTAATCCTATACGTATGGAAAACTATACTGCGGCAGGATATTCACTTATATAAGTGATCTCGGTTTGTTTAATACCTATAAAAATTAGATTATTTGCTCACACATATATATTTTTCTCATTCGTTATTATTTACCAAATTAAATATTGTAGAACACATATCACGTACACAACCATAATCAATGTAAGTTTTTTTCTAATGTGAGTATTTTAAATATTGCAGTGTTAGTATAGTCAAGATTATAGATGCAGATTCGAGTTATTTTGACATATATTAAATTTTAATCTTATTTTTCTCTTTTTCACTTTTTTTCTTTGTCACGTTTAATTGTCATAAGATATACACAGCAAAATTTACCATCTTAGCCACTTTTAGTATACAGCTCAGGAGTGTTCAGTATATTCACATTGTTATCCTTAATTTATGTTTAAAGAATATATCAATACACATTGAAAACCAAAACTAAACAGATTCTATGCAAAACTACAAAATAGGTAAAGGACATAAATGTTTAAGTTCCAAATCCCTCTCTATTTCCTCATTCCAAATTCTGGGAACCCTATGTACACCAGCAGACCTTTCCCCTCAGGACTAAACAGGAAAGACAATACACAATTAATGAGTGACTGAAATCCAATATGTCTTGCATTGTGCCTGGAAACTGTTGGGATAATACTAACCTAGCTAGCAACACCTGGATGAGACTGGTTAGGTGATTGGGCCATAGTTACACAGTTAATACAAGTAACACGTTGAGGGGCACCTGGGTGTCTCAGTGGGTTGAGCCTCTGGCTCTTGATTTCAGCTCAGGTCATGATCTCAAGGTTTGTGGGATGGAGCCCCGTGTTGGGCTCTGGGCTGACAACACAGCGCTTGCTTCGGATTCTCTCTCTCCCTCTCTTTCTCCCCCTCTCCCACATGCCCCATGTACCTGCATGTCCATGCCCTCCCTCTCTCTCTCTATCAAAATAAACATTAAAAAAAATAAAAATATGACATAGCTTGTTCTGACTCTAAATATTTAATATTCTTATTATCTGTATTAGCAAAGATCTGAGCTACCAAAAACAGTTATGCATATAGCTCTCTGTAAATAAAATTCTTTCAGAATTGGTTTTTAAAATTTTGCAAAACAACTAAAGTTATTATTTTTAAAACATATAAGATAGAGCCAGACACTGTTTGAATTCACATTCTCTACTTGATATAAACTTGTGGTATGAACTTAGGTAGCTCTGGGACCCTCAGTTTCCTCATCTGAATATAGATAAAATAATAGGCATTCAGTGCCTGAATATAAAGATAACTGATACAAAAGTATTCACTTTGTTACAAGGCTCAAACCAGTACTGATTATGTAGGTTTTTGAAGTTAATAACATGATCTTTGGAATCAGACTGGCCTGGTTTCAAATATAGTTCAAACGCTTTTAGGGTCATAAAAGCATTGTGTTCAATGAAGTGTTTGAGGGTCTTCACTTGTAAAAACAGAAATAATTATAGCAACTATGTTGTACAGGTATTTTGAGAATTCAGCAAATTATGTGTAATTTATTTAGAACAATGGCTGGCACATAATTAGAGCTCAAAATGCATTAGTCTTTACTATGAAAACTTCTTCATTTTTCTAGTTACAGTTATTTCAGCTACAATTAAGGATTCTCAAAATACAGAGGCTTTATTGCAATAAGAACACAGAGTTCACTGATTGCAAGGAAAATTAATAAAGGATAGCTTCATGGGAGCTAAAAATCTTCCAGAACCCTGGCCTAAGAGCTCAAACAGCCACCTCCACCTGGCCTTGGTAAAAGGATCTGAGAAGTTTTGTTCCAACAATCAGGTGGCTGGGCTTCATTCAGGGATCCACTCCATTCAGTTAACCACCACCATTGTCACAAGAGCTAAGTCACAATGTATATACAGCAATCACTTTGATGGACTCGTAACAGGGAAGATTTTCTAGAAGAGATTCTATGCAGTGCAGTCAATAAAACCTGCCCGGTATGTCAATTTTAAAAATAAAAAAACAGCAGCAAACAATTTAGATTATTGGTAAAGTTTATGCCATTTGTGAAAGTAAGGGCAGGGATCTTAATCCATGTTTTCCAAGCTCCAGAGTCTGAAAATTTTCAAAGATCTTTCATTTTCTACAAGTAATTATATGATTATAACATTTTAAAAATTATAATTGTCTACTCTAAATACTATTTTAGACAGTTTTTAAGGTTTTTACTCACAGTTTCCTTCCTGAGTCCCCTCACCCACAGCCTATGCCATTGCTCCACAATCCCATCCTCCTTCCCTGAGACCATCAAAATCCAGACAAACAATCACATTTAAGGAGTTAATCCAGGCTGGACCAATCACAGTCCTCTTACAGGAGATAAAGTCTTAACTAGTTAATTAGGTAATGGTATATAAATGGAAAGATCATGCAGATTCAAGATATGCATAGGAAGTGCAATAGCCTGAGAAAAAAGTATCCCTTCCACTCCTTCCTCACAGAAGAAAACATACAAGAAGCATGTAGAACTGGAAGAGAGAGAGATGAAAAGCAGCCTCACCTAATTTCATTTCATGTGCCCAGATCTACCTCACAGGCTGATTTCCTTGTTTCCTGTCCTCCAACTCAAGGAGATCTCTGAACACTAAAGTATATCATGATCATGGTAAATCTCTGCCCCACTATTCCTAAGTAGCTCTGTGAGTCTCCATTCTTTATAACCAAAAAGCCTTGACTATAACAAAGAACACTGAGTTCAAAGAACCTAAGAAATGAGGAAACAAAAACTTTGTGAAATAAATGCTAAGTGTTTAACATGTATTTCTTGCCACACATGAAATTCTGTATTATGCTAAAATTACCAAAAATGTTACCAAAATGATCTCTGAGAATGCTTTTCTCATAGAACCATGAATATATTCAACTGCAAATGTATTAATATTTTAATAATCACAATATTGACTCATAAAGTTGCATTTCTATTACTAAATGCATAACATATGAGCCCTCATATTTATAAATGTGTTATTTTTAACTACAAGAGAAGAATATTTAATTCAAGGAAAGAAATTTACTTTGGTATATAACATCTTTGGCTGATGAAGTGAATTGTATTTCTTCCTGTCAAACTATAACAAAATATTCCTGTTGTTAACAACACTTTATTATAAATTTTTGAAAATAACTGGGAAATCAAGAAGGGTAATGGAATTGAGACTAAAAATCAACTTTCCAGAGGTTAATTTGAATGATTAAATAGAAAGTTCAGGGCTTAATATTAGAGTAAAAGCTGGTGTGAAATGGCTCCTTTGCTTATCTGATACCATATAAGGATGATATTTTAATACTAAATTAAAATACTAGCTTAGATTACATATTCATGGTGTGGTACATTAAAGGTCGCTATCACCCCTAAGGTTATAAAGAACTTTTGTTCCTAAAGAACAAAAAATGTCTAACTGAATTTCGTATCTGTATTATAGAAATTTAGAGTAACAAAAATTTTATTTTATGAGGGACTGGCACATACACATATATGTAATTTTCACTGATAAATGAGGTAGCAAGGTAAGCATAAATACTCAGAGGAATATCAAGGCACAGAAAGATTAAATCATGGTCTATGATCATAATAAGAAACTGTGCATATACTACCAATCATCTAATGCCCATCCAGAGCTTCATCTTCTATTCCATTTCCCCAAGACCTAAAGACTGCTTAGTTCAACTTTTAATGATGAGGGGAAAATTGAGGAGAGGAAGTATTTTTTTAAAAGTCTAATTCGGTGTATGTGTGTGTCTGTATGCATGCATGCGTGTGCATTTGTTTCATGTGCAAATACTAGCATTCTGTGTTGATAGAGCAGATATTTGATGGACTTTTTCAAATGTAAAGATAACTTGCAAGAAGCATATAATATGTGTGATTATGTTGTTGAAGTACTATTTCTTTAAAGGGCTTTTCTAAGAGTTATACTTGTTTGGGGCTCCAGTCCAATTTCTGTGTCATAGAATATATAATAAAAACATAATAAGGCAAGAAGTGCATTAAGAATTATAGATAATTAAATTATCATATAAAAAAGATAAAATTTTGGGGGCTAAGGCATCAAAAGAAATAAATATGAATGAGGTATCTCAAGTAACTAAAAATAATTCCATCATATGGTTGATAATAAATAATTTTTAAACAATGAAAAAACAGCTTTTAAGAAATAGCCAGGTAATTATTTTGTTTGTTCCTAGTGTTGGGAAAAAAAAATTGAAATGGAAAAGGAAAAGAAACATAAAATTCATCTCAGTAAATTCCTACCATCCCTACAAGATTTACAGGAACCATCTCCTGAAACATTTCATTTATTTTTGTTTCTTTTCCATCTTCATAGATTAAGCAATATGTATCTACATTGCATTGAGATAATCAAGTGCTTTTTAAAATTCTTTATTAGTCAATGAGATTTATTATTCATCTTAATTTTATTTATAAATTTCAAATTGTATGCTATGTAAACAGACTGACAACATTTGTAAATTATGTGATATTATCTCACTTATACTAACAAATAAGACATTTTCAGTGATTTAGTATAGATGGTATTCTCCAAGGAAAACAGGGACAATAGAGTAGATTGGTTATAATCTGCTATCACCATCACCATCACTCACAAATGCATGTGTTATGGGCTTATTTGCACATGATGTTTTGCTGGGCACTTCTTCAAACACCATATTCAGTGAATAAATCAGCAGCTGGATGACAACAGTCTTCCGGAAACAATCAAACCTTAAAACAATATTGAAATATATGGTTATGCAAGAAAAATGTTTGCTTTAAAAATACAGGAGATTATGGGAAGTCAATGTAGATATTCAAGATAAAGTTCAATATAAAAGCATGCACTATATTTTGAAAGTGATACTTATCAGAGAGCCCTTAGTCTTCTAAAATGCTTTTACATTTACTAGAAACAAATCAGAACAGGAAGGGATTTTTTTTTCAAAATATCCCATTCATTGAATTTTTACTTATGCAGAACTTTGAATTTGGCAAAAGAGCTTAATAAAAATTTTCAGGTTACGGTCCTGTCTTAAAGCTCTAGGATTTATTTCCAATTTTTCTCAAATAAGTCCCTTCTTTGCTATTTCAGCTTTCTATTTCAGTGTGTCAAATAGCAAAACTCAAAAAAGAAAGGAAATAACATGAGTTTGTCATGGCACTAACTTACCGGCTCCAATTTAATTTTTCCTAATATTAAGGGGAAAATGTGACTAAGTACACAATAATTTTTCCCCTTCGACAGGTCTATAGGCTATAAATCAATCCCAGACTTAGATGCTTTTAAAATGCATCTCCTTATTTTCTTACCCAGATTCCATTATTATTCATATTTCACAGGTTCATTATTTTTATTCTAAGAATTGTGAACAACTGAATTATACAACTGAAACACAAGCCATATCAACTGTTACTATTGATAAAACTTTTACTCCAGAAACATCAATCATTCAAAATGATGACACATATTTTCCAAATGGGTGTCAACCTGATGTAGCTTTGTCATCAAGGTAACCGAATGTAATAATCTTCTACATCAAAGAGAATTTTTTCTTTCCTCTATAATTTTCCAATCCTTCACTGATGTTTGGATGTTTAAAAGCTGATATCCGGGGTCCCTGGGTGGCTCAGTCGGTTAAGTGGTCTTCGGTTAAGCGGTCGACTTCGGTTAAGCGGCCGACTTCGGCTCAGGTCATGATGTCGCAGTTCGTGGGTTCAAGCCCCGCATCGGACTCTGTGCTGACAGCTAGCTCAGAGCCTGAAGCCTGTTTCGGATTCTGTGTCTCCCTCTCTCTCTCTGCCTCTCCCCCACTCACGGTCTCTCTCTGTTTCAAGAATAAACTATAAAAAAAATTAAAAAAAAAAAAGCTGATATCCAAGCATCGCTAGTTTCCAAGATCACCTGAACACACTTAATGCAAATAGAGTGGCTCTCAGTTCCCCCTTGTTTATAGAAAGATTCAAAAAGATGTCCTTTCTTGTCCTAATTATGGTGAGTGTGGCAGACACCATCTGTCCCTACCCAGCAAAAATGTTTCCTCCTCTTCCTTTCTTACCAGGAGATCACATTTTAGCATCTTTTTCAGCTGGATTTTCATAGAGAGAGACAGAAATGGAAGAGGAATGATTTTCTTTCTGATTAAAAAAGGAGAGGAGAGAGGGGTGAGAAGATCTTCCTCACTATTTGCTTTGAGTGTTTATGCAGTAAAGAGAAACATAGTGGTTAGAGTTGCCACACCATCTTGTGACCATTTAGGATGTGAAGTCATCTAAAACCTGAAACATATACATAAAACCTACAAGATACAACCTGGTATAGGCTAATAAGCTAATGATTTTCCAAGTAAAATAAAGATAATTAAGGTAAATGTTAAATTTTGAAAAATTTCCCTTAGAATTAGTTGTGTATGAACTCAGTAAAAATTATTTCCACAAATCCAAATAAAAGAATCATTTGAACCAAAGTATAACATTACACCTAAGACTTCATTTCCCTTAATATTATATAGATATAAAGGTAAAATCATCCTTCTCACAACTTAATAATAATTTACTTCCTTTATGAATTTCAGGGATGTGGTTTTCTTTTGTGCCATAGCATAAACATAGTTACATGCCTTAGAATAAAACTTTTTTCCCAAATGATGGTACTAAAATTAATTACTTTTGACAGTAACCATATAGTATCTCTTAAGAAATGAGTTAAGATTGGCTGAATGTAAACTATGACATTAATTTTATATCATTGAATATTGATTTCCTATTACTTTTTGAAATAATTCCTCCTTTCTGTGTATTTCTGACTATATTCTAATGCATACTTAAAGTATAGAAAATTTATTCTCTGCCACCACCCCCATGCTTTCTGGAAGTTCAGAATCTAAAACCTAAAATACATCAAAAAATTAAAGACACAATCTAATTAATGAAAATTAATAGATTGCATGCCTACCAAAATCTTTAAATTTAAATAATATGAATATACAATTATTAATATTAATATTAAGGAGCTACTCACATGTCCTTCATTACTGAAGAACATCTTGAAAAGAAAGAAATAGCATCAAGCTTACTGTTATCATTTTAGGAAATAATTAGAATATAAACACTTAACATTTTCCTTTCAAATTTTCAAATTACAGGGAAAGTTGCCATTGTGACCAGGGCTAATCTGTTTAAATACACCAAGATATATCACATGGGTTTTAAAAAGAAACTCATTTCAACTGCATTGAGAGATCAGTCTGATGTCGCTAAGACATTTGGACAGATGATTATAGCTGTTCATTGAATGCATGAGTCCCATCTCTGCCAAGACTTCCTCCTTCCAGTCATGGATTAGTGACCTTTGGGCAGCTGCCTATGCAAGAACGAAAAGATGCATGTGTCTCTGTCTGAAGTCCTCTGTAGTAATTCTAATTGACTGCAGTGATATCTACTGGTGACAGTGGAGAAAGCTGACAGCTGCAGGCCCTGTTGTTGCAGCCAAAAAGCCACTCTTTTGGAGATCTTAGATGAGTATATTAAGTACTTTTACTAGCTCAGCTGGTGAAGTTACTTTAGCTCACTTGGCATGAGCACTGGCCTGAGAATAGTAAATCAGCTCTTAAAAGTATCATCTTGTCATCTGAATTGTAAATGTTCAGTGAGCTAATACTAATCCTCTTTTATAAATAGAACTGACCCTTTAGTGCTTTGGTGTCATCAAGAAAGTTTTTGCTTTCATTTTGCTAACTTCTCTTTTCCTTTGCTTAACCCTATTTGCCCTTCTACGCACAGTAAGCGGAAATGTTCGAATAGCTCAGTATTAGACATCATAAAAGAGGACCACAGGTGAACCTCTTTAGTGTTCTGGGCTTACACAGTAAAATGCTGTCAGGGGCTAAACTTGAAATTGTAGAGAAGAGTAGGGGGGGAAATCCACTGTCAGGAAATTTAGAGCAAATGAAACGTACTGTTAGGTAACCTACAAGGAGCCACTGTTTTAAGTAACATATGTTGTCAACCTTTCTCCCAAATTATCTGAAATTGTTCATGAGACTCTATCTGAGATGGATTAAGGAAATATGGAAGTTCATTATTTTCAATATACTATAATTAATCACTGAGGAAGAAACTATTTCACTAGATTGCAATGAGTTTGTCTTTCTTTAGGCTTGATTGAATCAGTATACACATTTCCTATACTAACAATACATAAAATATTCCTCCAAACACCAACACAAACATCCTCAAAGAAATCTGATGACTCCAAAGTCCTGCTTTTAATGTAGACAAATAATTGCAGGAGGTGCAAAACTTCAACTTTTTCAGCAAAAAAAAAGCAGACAATTAACAGAAGCTGAGAGAATTTTTCTTATTTCAAATGCTTGACAGAATGGGTTGTGTTTTATTTCCTTTAATATGCTCACTGCCTTAAACATGGGACAACAGAAATAGTAAATGCTTAATTATTCATTGAAAAATAAAAAAATGAATAAATGACATTTGTGAGTAGTAACACATTCTTGCCAATTCTGAATTTAATTGGAAGTAAAATTGGCAAAATCAAATTTGGATGTTGTGGAGAGATCTACAAATATAAAACAGCTTATCTGTCCTTCTAGGAAGCCCTTATAAGTGAATTTAATTGCTTGTTTTATCTAATTAGAAAACCTCTAAATATCCCAAAGATTATTAAGTTTCCCTCATTCATCACATTTTAATATTATCCAAGTATTATAAATTACACGGTTAAAGGATTTTACTAACATAGCTCTGTTCGGGATAAGTAATATTTTCTCATTAAAAACCTCTATGTAATTTTTCCAAAAAACCCCCGCGAATCCTATTTTTCAAATATGGATCTTGTTATCTGGCTTAATTTAAAATTAATATCCTTATAATGCTGTTCTATAGAAAAAGCAGAGCAAGTCACTTTCTACACTGATACAGGTTTATAAAAGGATAAATAAAATTCCTTAGGGTATATAATTGTATAAAGCAACATGCTAAGGAGGCAAGCTGGTCTTTACTCTGGGTTTTAGTTTTGTGTTCTCAAA
Organism: Cryptoprocta ferox; assembly: GCA_028646485.1. Taxonomy (NCBI): domain Eukaryota; kingdom Metazoa; phylum Chordata; class Mammalia; order Carnivora; family Eupleridae; genus Cryptoprocta; species Cryptoprocta ferox. The sequence continues at coordinate 86,207,889 of CM053567.1, read as the reverse complement.
ATCAGTGTCACAAAGGCTTTCATTATCGCTCATTTTTAAATATGCTCATTTTAAATATTTTAAAGAGTGTTCATTTAAAAATGCTCATTTAATTTTCCAAGATCCAGTGCCCTCTGAAACACCTTCCCTTGCAGAAGCTGGAGGTGAAAAATAGTAAGATTAAGATTAAAAAAGAAACAGGAGCTGTAAGGTAGACAGGGCTACTTGGGCTGTTCTTGGAAGCACAAATTCCCAAAATGTCATCTATACATTCCAAGCCATTCATAATGAAAAAGCAAACAAACAAAAAATATCTATAGATCATAACAAGGGATGTTTAAAAACTATTTGGTTGGAATCCAGAAGTGCTGAATTGCTTAATTACTCAAATTTAACTCTCTAGAATGATCACTTATTATATTGGTTTATAATGTCATTAAAATAGAAATCAAAGTGCAGAAAAGCATTCAGGCAATAAAGTGAATAAAATGCAATGGAATAATGTGTATGGACAACTCATGTGCTTTTTAGAATTATGGCTGCAACTTGGATCTCATTTATCCTGTTATTTGCTTGGTGTTGTAATTAACAACAAAACTTCAAAATATAAAGGTTATGTGAGAATTGTATTAACTCTGCAGTTAAACATGTGAATTATTTTTCTTAAAGGCAACATTGTATTTGGTTATTTATACTTTCAATTTTCTCATCAGAAATATCCAGTTTGAATCTAAGGTTCTACTAGTTCAACTGTTAAATCCTCTGCACCTGTTACCCACCTACAGCTCAATAGTAACTGTTCACTATAATACCTTTAATTGGGCATTTGTATAATATTTTACATTAACAAATACACTAACATTAATAATAAAAGTAATAATAAAGTTATACTTTTTTCATATAAAGACCTGTTTTAAATTTAAAAAAGAAAATCACTGGTGCTAAGGTCCAGGTCCAGAGAATATTTCATCAACCCTTCACTTAAATATTTAGAAAAGTTATAATTGAAAATATTAGAAAAAGAAAAAATCTTTTGGTGTCGAAGTTGTGTAACCTAGGAAACTCAGGGTTCCACCAGTCACAGTAACATATGTTACTCTGGAACACAGATCATTTTTAATAACACATTTTCAGTATGGATCACTAAGGAGGTGTGTCACACCATCCTTTTGGAACAATTCTTAACTTGTCACTGTTTACCTTTTTTCTGCTGGAGGTGATGAGGATGGGTCATGGTAAAGTAATTTTAGGAAACCAAGATTACCTTGTGTTTCCCCCTTAAAGTTTCACCATGTTCTTACTGATAGAACAGCCTGAAGAAGTCCTGCAGGAAAAAAAATATATTTTATCACAAAATACCTTTTAGTTGTATGCTTATGAAGATGCTGATTACAGACACATAAGAAGCAGAAACATAAGATTAAGAACAATGCAAACCAATGCTCTTACAGAATTAACTGATATCTAAAGAAACTAAATTCATTTCAAGAAAAACATATAAGCTTATTTGACTGAGCTCCAAGTTTCATAGCTGCATTAGAATGATTATGTCAGCTCAAATGGATTAAAATCAGAGTAATCATGTATCATTGACTATATTGAATAAGTAGAATAGGACTTAATGACACACAATTTCAAGTTATGAAGAAATAAAGATTATAAAAAACAAACAAAACGAACAACAACAAGAATAAAACCTTGAAATATACCAACCGGTGTGGCATGAATCCAGTTTTCAAAGGCTCTATAAATTGGCAGCTGAAGCCAAAGGTTGTGTAGGGTCGTCCTTATGTGTTCACATTGTATATGGTTCCATTCATTAAATTATAAGAGAAAATATTGTAAATTGAGATTATGGTTATTTTTGAATGTGAAAAACAACTAATTGGAAAGAGATGAAATCTGAGAGGGAAGGACGTCAATCTGAGAAGACAACAAAGAGTAGTAAGGTGACCCTAAAAACGCTAACAGGTAGGAAGACCATAACCCAATAATACTGTAACTCAAGGGATTCTGCAAAATAGCTCATTGTCTACAACACAGCAAACAAGAAGGGCCCATATAGAGACTACATACAAGGTGTGTTGTACCACAGCAGAGGAGTCTAGGTTCAAGGGCTCAACACTTTTTGTAGCAAGCAGAAAATAAGCCATTCCTCTCTCCTGGGGAACACATAGTGGCCTAGTATTCACAAGTGGCTTCCTTGGCATGCTTAAGTGTCTATGTGACTAGTTACTGAAACTCCTCATTCTCAGGAGACACTTGGACTTTGCCATTTGTTATATTCAGAAAACATGTGCAAGGACATACAGGTATGAGGGCAGACTGATCTCCCAACTAGAGAATAAACATTATCTGAATCAAATTAATATGAAGGATTTAAATTCTGAGACATATCTGTAGCAAATTAAAAAAAAGCTGGTTAGTGTAATAGTCAGTAATCCTATGAGATTAATTTTTAGCCACTAGTTTTAACTTTTGTTAATCCCCAAAGTATCATGCTCTTATTTTTAAATTTTTGGATTTTAAGGGGAATAATTCACCTGTTGAGATATAATCTAACTTATAGACTAATCATAAAGTACATATATACGTAAATTGAAATATTTTATTTAAAATTTGCATAATGAATCATCACTATAAGAATTCTGTATAAGGAAGCTTTCACTGCCCCTAAATTCAAATAAATTTAGGTGAAAATTTGATTATGGCCCAATTATTTCCTAGGTAGTATGGCAGGTCAAGCCATTATATATTTAAATTTTATTATCTATTGGCAAAATGTTATAAATATCATACAGTGAAAAGGTACAGTATTATGAAAATGCTAATAGTGATATCAAAGATAAAGTCAAATGAAACAATTTTTGCAAACATTTATATAAAAAAATTGAGTGTTTTTATTTTATCACTAAATGCCCCTTTCACATTCATAGTCTAGTGAGGGATACTTACACATGCATGTATTTGGGATGAAATTCAAATGTGGAATGTATGTATGCACACAGTGCTGACATCACGCAAGAGACCACTTAAAACACATCCTGTGGGGGGTGCCGGGGTGGCTCAGTCAGTTGAGCGACTGCCTCTTGATTTCAGCTCAGGTCATGATCTCACGATTTGTAGGATCAAGACCCACATCTGCACTGACAGTGTGTAGCTTGCTTGGGATTCTCTGTCTTCCTCTCTCTCGGCCTCTCTCTATCTCTCTGAAAGTAAATAAATAAATTAAAAAAATAAAACATCCTGTGGCTGTGATGGAGGGTGGCCTCCCCAGATATGGTGTTATAACAGCACCTTGTGGAAGCATTAACTGAATAGAGGAAGGAAAGAAGACACTTCAAACTGAAGGTACCATGTGAGAAACATCAATGTTGAACTAGCTGAAATGTATCATGGAAGAGTGGTAAAGTTGGAAATTTTGTCTGGAGCACTAAAAAGGTCTTTGTCATAAAAGACCCAGGGGCGATTATGTTCTGGCTTAAAGACTTCATCCCCAGAGTCATGGGAACTACAAAAACAAACAAACAGAAAAACACACACAGAATTTCGGGAAGATATTATATAATACATTTTTGAAATAAACATTTTTTGTTCGGTCGAAAAAGGGATTTAAAGAAACCTTAAATCAGTCAATTTAAGAAGCAAATGGTGATGATTATGCACCTGACAAATGATAGGATGCCTGTTTAGGTGGTAGCAGTCAGATGGAGAGATAATGGAAACCACTTGAAGAGATGACATCATGAACTTCTTGATGGTCAATTAATTGTTTGTTGAGGAATAAACAAGAGTTCAGGAAGATTACTAACTTTCCCGTAGTTGGTTTTATTACTATAATAAAGGCATGATCACCAAGGTGGATGATTTATTGAAAAAATCAGATTGGAGGCATTGTGGTAGACTGAATGCTGTATATTCTTCACTTTTTCTCTGTGTATTAGGGTTATGCAATCCTATTCATTGTTATACCACTTGCCCTGAACAAGGAATTTTACTGACCTTAAGCATAGTCCAATGACTATTCTAGTGAAGGAAATGCCAGCAGACATCATTTTACCATGACTTCATCCAGGTAAAATATTAAATGTTACATGTAATAGAGCTTTGGCTCTTGAATTCCTAACTTCTTCCATGAGAACACCCAGATAGTGGTCCCAGAATAAGAAGTCATCCAGAATCCAGTCAAGCTTAGCTTGTTGATGTTTCTCAGATGGTACAAATGATCAACAGGCCTCATGTAATACAAACAAGATATGTTAATTATAATCCAATGTGAAAATGGGGGTGTTATCATAACAAACCTAACCAACAAGCAAATGATGTATAGTTGAGTTTAACATGTCATGTTTGAGTTACTTGCTGAGAAATCAAAGAACTGTCCAGTAAGAGGTTGTTTAGGTACAGAAAATACATAAAATAAGAGGCAGTGAATGAAGATAAAAAAAGAAAAATGTACCTCTCAAAGTGTCCTGGAAATAGTAAAGAGGATTATTAAATGAGTGACCTTTTCTTGACCCTAGATAAGAAGTCATCTGTAGCACCTCTATCCAGAGATGAAGGTGTCATAGACAGCCCCAAATTTGTTACCATAGTAAAAACCTTTTTGAATCCAAGAAAAATGAGAGCAAGGATGATTGTAATTGAGACGTTTTATATGAGTAGGCTTCTGTTCAGTGAATTAGCACTGTACAATAATGACTTTTGGGAATCCCACTTTGTATCATTATATATACCATCTCCCTAGGTTTATTAGAATGGTGGGATTGTTGTGGTTTATTTTTTAATTTTTAAGAGTAATCTAACAGTGTCAATCAGAAAAGTAGTTGACTCAGTTTTATTAATACCATAAAGTATTAAGATGCTTGATACTTAAGACATACTGACTTTCATTTGATTTCAATCTATTGCAGTCTTAAATATTGGGTGAATGATAGCAGCTCTCTCAAGCTTTCCTGTGTGAGTTCACAACATTAAAGTGTTCCAGTGACTCATTATTAAGCAAGTTAAATTCTTATTTTATCAGTACTATGGATTAATTTCATCTCTTCCCAACCCTCTGACCTTCCTAGATTAATTCCACTAAAAGAGAATGAATCATTTATAGAATGATAACCTTACCAAAATACAGTTCATCTGGATTCTGAGTTTATTTATGCAAATCATTTCACTTTATTGTAAATATCCAAGTAATGGGCAATTTCTGGAGAATGCATGGTCTATCTTTGCTGTAAAAGTCAAAAGTCTATAAACTGTCAACTGTGTCTGCCTCTCAGAACAAGATACGTTTCAGTAAACACTGGTAATAATAAAAGAGGAACAAATCCTCTGCAGATTGAAATAGTCTTCCATTTGGATCTTAGGGGGGAAATACCTCTGCAGTTCATTTTCTCTTGGGATTCTGTCTTCAATTCTGCTTAAGAATATTAATATTGCCTATGCAGATGTTTCATGTGGTTACTAAATATGCTTATTTTAAAAATTAAATTTTAACTTTTAAATGAAAAAACTTAAGTTTTAAACAATTTGGCATAGCAATTTTATGAGTATGGACATTAAAGCAAATAAATATGTACAAGCTGCAAGAATGGAAATGTAGCTCCACTTTATCACAAAGTGTTCCATACGTTGTCTTTACTTTTTGATGGTGACAAATAGCACAATTTGCAAAGAGAGACCAAAAAAAAGGTGGCAGAGAAACAAAATGCCTAATTTAGGTGAAGGATAGGATACAGAACACAGCACATTGTTATTTGTCCTGAAAAACGAAGAACTATGATTCTTCAGATAGGAGAGGAAGAAAGTTTAATTAAATGACATACTGTTGGTTATGTAATATATGTTATTCTATTTATTGATTATACCATTTCTTTTAATGACATTATTATTTGGGGAGCACCTGGGTCGCTCGGTTGGTTGAGTACGTCACTGTTGATTTTGGCGCAGGTCACGATCCAGGGTCATGGAATGGAGCTCTGTGTTGGGCTCCGTGCTGAGCGTGGAGTCTGCTTACAATTCTCTCCCGCTCTTCCTCTGCCCCTGTCCCCTGCTCACACTCTTTTTCTCTCTCTAAAAAAATTTTTTTAAATGACATTACTATATCCAATTTTCAGACAATGCAACTGAAGCTCAGAATGTTCAAGGATATTGTGCAAAATCATATAAGCAGCATGCAAAAGAATTTGATATAAACTCACCTCTGCCTTATTTTATTCATGCAGAAAGAATTTATTAATATTCAAAGTAGGCAAGGAACTATTCTAGGTAAATACAGATCCAATAAATTTTGGAATTTTGTATTTTATTTTTTAAGGTAAATTATTTAACCTTTTTGAGTGTCAGGTTCTCCATCCATAAAATACAGAAACCTGTATCTCTAATGCACATTTAAAATAACATGCATTAAATTGCTTCATAAATTATGAAATGATGTTCAAATATTAGTTTAAAGTAAATAATTGGTTTCATGTTTTTGTACTAGCATTGGCAAATATTTGTACCTGCAATGGTGAAGATAAAAAATTGAATTTAGGGAAACCATTTAACAACTATATACCAGCATCTTAGTCCATTTGGGCTGATAGAACAAAATGTCACAGATTGGGTGGGTTATAAAGAGCAAAAAATGATTTCTCACAGTTCTTGAGGCTGGAAGGTCCAAGATCAAAACGCTGGCAGGTTGAGTACCTGGTAAGAGTCCACTCTCCTAGACAGGATATTTTTGGTTTGTTTTCACATGATGGAAGAACTAGGGTTGGAAAGAACTAGAATGTCTTAGAAAGGTACTAACCCCAAGCCTGAAAGCTCTGCCCTTGTAACCTAATTACTTAAAGGCCCCATCTCCTAATATCATCACTTTGGGCAATGGGTTTTCAACATATGAATTTTTGTTAGATACAAACATTCAGACCACAGTCATACATAAAGCACCTCTGGGAACAGGACTTGTAGAGAGGAAATGAAGAATAAAATTACTTGGAAGATCCTTTTTAAATTCAGAACGGGTGTTTCCAAAGTTAGGTTAGAAAATGTAATTTTTCTGGAGATCTGGATAGACTTGTCACATTAAATAATGAAAAATTTGAATGAAGTATTTCTGGTCTCTGTTTTTGTAGTGATCTGTAGGGTGGAAAATGAATCATAGCAGTTCAGATATAAAGAGTTCAAAGTGGGCAAGTCATTAGGTAACAAGTGAGGATACTAAGACATAAAAAGAATAAAATGACATATATTGAGAGAGATGGAAGAAGAACAGAATACAAAAAAAGAAAGAAGATGTGATGTAGCAGAAACAACTGGTGAAAATCTTAGCATCATATACACTGTTCTGATTTGCTGTATAGGCAATTTCCACATATATGGACAATACTATTGCTTGGATAATATAGAAAATATAATATTACAAAGGCATTATAAGGCAGAATTGATAAGATCCATGATTTAATTGGGTTAATATGAACATCAATAATTAAGATCTTCTAAATTATTATGTTGACTTTTTGTCAGTCTCTTCATTAAAGTTTCCATAATGCCTAAAAATCTTACATATATCATGTTTTAATTTTTTCAGAAAATATCTAAATTTGCACATTAAATAAACTATTAATATTACTGTTGAGACCCAACTGACTATAATCATTTTCATATTTATAGTTCAGGGAGAAAGTTAAGGAGTTATTGCTCTATTTGAGAATTATTTTGTATCATGGAGCCAAAATTATAAGGCATTCTTCCAGAATAAAAAAAAACATAATTGTTCTTATGGGTAAGGTGGGCAAAAATGAGGGAAGCAAGCATTTAAAGTGAATGTATCCACACATTAATAATTTAGTATAATTGTAAGGAATTCGTCTTTGTTTTGCTATTTATGTATACTTGAATTCTTAAAGTATTTATTTTATACCCTAATCAATTAATTATACATTAATGACTAGTTACAAAAAGTAAAAGCATCATAAATTGTAAGGAATTAGAAAGGACATTAAAATTATATATTTCAGTGGAATTAAAAATTTTATAGAATCAACACTAATTATTCAGATGATATCTGATATGAAAAACTGATTATATAAAACATAAAATTCTGGGTAAAATAATTTAACATGATTTCAAATATGTAGGTCTAAAGAAAATTAACAGAGCTCAGGGAACATAATGGAATGTGGTTTCAGAAATTAATCAATGAAGTTGCAGAAGCCATCAGGGAATAGATAGAACCTAGGTAGCAGTTCTCTTTCATACAAATATTAGGAGCTTATAAAAGTAGGGACATGAATTTGAGAATACACAAAGATAATCTTAGGATGAAGTAAATACCTGAGCAAAGGTAAACAAACAAATAAATAAATGCAGATCCCCAAGAAAATTTTAGGCCTGCTTTGTTATTTGGTGATGTAGAAATGAATAAATAATTAAATATATAACTTTTGAGATATAATGAGCATTTTAACAATGACTTACCACTGTAAATTCTAATCTGTTAGTAACCTAGGATTTTTCATTTAAGATTAACTAAGTATGCAATGGTCCCAGGAACCTATAAGATCTAGTACAATTTATTCTGGTAGAATCATGTTAAAAGTCATCCTCAAGAATTACCGTAGATAGACTAACAATAATGGACTCACAATCAAAAATTACAAAACACGTATGGAAAAAGCACTATGAGTAAGAGTCATCTCAAACAATTAACTGAACCAAACCCATAAGTACTTCCAATCTTAAATACATTTTAATAGAATGCAACAACCATGTTTCTATGTTTAAAAAAGTAAAATAAGAAAAACAAACTATAAATTGAGAATCCTAAACTATTATAAATGGTGAGGCATCCTTGTCATTTAGTCAAATAGAAATTTTAGAAACAATCCACAAATGGACATTTTGGGGCACCTGGGTGGCTCAGTCGGTTGAGCATCTGACTCCTGATTTTGGCTCAGGTAGTGATAGCATGGGTTCATGGTATTGAGAACATTTTCAGGCTCCATGTTTAGTGTGGAGTATGCTTGGGATTCTCTCTCCACACTCTCTCTGCCCCTCATCCACTCTCTCTCTCTCTCTTGCTCTTTCTCTCTCTCCCAAAATAAATAAATAAAACTTAAAAACACATACATTTTTAAGTAATGGTGGTGTTAAACCTAAGGTTAGAGAGAGCTGAAAATAGAATTAATAAAATTAAAACTGGAATCAATGGAAATAAACACAAGGAAAAATAAATATATGGAAAATACACCATAAAAAATGAGGTATTTGAATAAAAATGTAAAAAAATCAAGGTATATATTAGAATTTCTAATGATAGAGTTTTTTAAATGAGTAAAATCAATTAATGAAAGTCACCATTCTTCAGATTCAGAAAGTCTAAAGAACATTGACACAATAAATAAAAATAAATCAAATCCCCATAAGTTAAGTGTTAAACCACAGTTGACCAGTGAAAGGAAAGAAAAGTCATAAAGCAGCCATAGGAAAACAAAGGTTTTCTGCAGTTGGTAAAAGAGTTAAATAATTAACTTCTTAAGAGAAACAATGGAAGTCAAAAAAAAAAATGGAAGAAAACTGTGTTGAAAGGAAACCTCTTTAAAGCCGAGAAATAAAATAGCACTGAGCTATTTTTCATTGAAGACTTTTTATACAAACACAGTTTAGTGTATGCCTAAACATAATTACTATAAAGAATTTTAAACTTCTTAAGTTAGAGATAACAAAACTAAATTACAACAATAGTACAGTGTAAAATGGGAATCTAGTGATTCTAAATTTCTTAATTTTTTTTTGCTTGGCATGTGAAAAAATTGACTCTAGGTTTTAAATTAAGTATACGTGCTAAAAATACTGACTACCTTAAACTGGAAGAAGAGAAGCAAAGTATACATTTTAAACCAGGAGAAGGAAAATTTAATAATGAAGGCGAGAAAAACTTCAATCACATCTAAAGAAAGCTAAAAATGAATATAATATAGCAAAATAAAATAAAATGAGACAAAGAAAAGCAAAAAAAAAGAGGTAAAAATGTAAAAGAGCTAAATTTATTAATAGCTACAATACATGGAAATGAAAATGGACTGAGTAAATACGTGCAACTTAAAAAAAAGAAACCTTTGGGGAACCAGCGTGGCTCATTTGATTCAGCTTTGGACTTCAGCTCAGGTCATGATCTTGGGGTTCCTGAGCTTAAGCCCCATATCAAACTCACTGCTTTCAGCCTATCAGCATGGAGCCCAATTCCTATTCTCTGTCCCACTCTCTGTGTCCCTCCTCTGCTTGCAGTCTCCCCAAAATAAATAAATATTTTAAAAAACTACCTGCAGGGGCACCTGAGTCGCTCAGTCAGTTGAGCCTGACTTCAGCTCAGGTCACAATCTCAGGGTTTGTGAATTCAAGGCCCCTTTTGGGCTCTGTGCTGACAGCTGGGAGCCTGCAGCCTGCTTCAGATTCTGTGTCTCCTCTCTCTCTGCCTCTCCCCTGCTTGCATTCTGTCTGTCTGTCTCTCAAAAAACAAACAAACATTAAAAAAATATTTTTAGCAGCACCTGGGTGGCTCAGTCAGTGAAGTGTCTGACTTCGGCTCAGATCATGATCTTGTGGTTCATGGGTTCATGCCCTGCATCTGGCTCTGTGATGACAGCTTCAGATTCTGTGTCTCCCCATCTCTGCCCCTCCCCTTCTCATGCTCTCTCTCTCTCTGTCTCTCAATAATAAATAAGCATTAAAAATATATATATTTATAAAAATTTAAATACCTTCAATAATATTGTCATATCAATGGAACATACAAAACGTTTCAGCTACTGATCACAGCTGCTATAATAACTAAAAAAAGGAACTGACAAACTTTAAAAAGCTTTTATATGTATTATAATATATTATAATTAATATATGATTTTGAAATATAAATGATTTAATTTATAGTATTATATATTGTAATATGTAATATATTAATATACAAATATATGTTACTTGTCAGTTCCTTTTTATATGAATAAAGGAATCAGTGTGAACTTAGATAACAGGGATGTCTACACAAACAAAATTCAGAGAAGGAAGATAAATTCCTTAGTTTGCAGATATCAATGGCTGCTTTCTTCAAAGAGGTAGACATTTTTTTTTATTTTGTGCCTATGGATCAGAGTCAGCATCAAGACTCTTTACGGTATGTAACTTGGGCTTCCAGGAAGCAATATTAAACTGAGTTGAAAATGCAAGGGTTATGGAATGAATGTTTGTGTCCCCTGACCCAAATTCATATGTAGAATCCCCAAACCTCAGTATGGCTGTATTCAGAGATGGAAGTTTCTAAGGAAGTAATTAAAGTTAAATTAGGTCATAAGGATGGGGCACTAATCTCATCGAATTAGTGTCCTTTGAGGAAGACATACCAGAGAGCTAGATCCTCCCCCACTCTCATGAAAACACACCAGGGAAAATCCATCCAGAGAAAGCACCCATTTAAATGCCAGGATGGGAGATATGACCAGAAACTTAATCTGCCAACACCTTGATCAGAAACTTCAAGCCAACTTAAGTATAAGAAACTTATACCCAGGCTGTGGTGCTTTGTTATGTACCAGAAAGACACTTATTAGTTAGTAATGCTTGTGAAATATATATAACAAAAGTAGTAAGTGAGATTAAGCAAAGAAAGACTTCAATCATGACACAAATCTGACAAATTCCTGGACAGCTCAGTGGAAGCTCTGGAGTAAAGATTGCTCATTAGAGGGAAAAATGTCCAGACCCCAGTACCAACAGCACGCTCAATCATTTGTGGGACATGGCCAGGAAGAAGTTGGCCTTGACTCCAAGCCTAACGTGGGTTCAAAAGACTCTAACAACTGTACCTGTCAGTTAACTGAACTCCTTGCAGCTAAATGGCAAGATCTTTCTTGAAAGGAAGTTCAGATAATGCACCTCCATGTAGGCTACTGCCAATGCCTTGTGCTACTCAGATCTATTTGTGCATACATAGTCAGCAGCTAGCTCCTGCAGTGTAGCAGAGATCCTCCTATTCGAGGAAACTGAATAGTTCAATGTTAGTGAAATTCACTTTATCCATTGCTGCAGTTGGTCTATGGCTGCAGCTGGAATTCATAGTCTCTCTAAGCTGATTCTGGTGGATTATCTGGTACTGTAGCTTAATCCCTCATTCTTGCTGGTTCTGAGCCTATGGTGATCATACTATTCTTAGGACATGGTTGCTGCACTTGTCCATTCACAACTGGAATAATAATGACCAAGAGGCACCCATGTGGATCACCCCAGATAATCCCTTCTTTGCCTCTGTGTAGGAGTAATTCTACCCTTTCCTGCTGATTGAAGTGCTATTATCAAGATGATGATTCTTCTTTCTTTTGGTCCCTAGACATATGGCTTCAAGGTGTCATTATAGCTTGAAGTTTATGGGACCATGGCTGTGTCTTCTGCAAGAATGCCAGGCTTTTGGAACAAAGACCTTTAGAACAAGACCTGTAAATTTTAAGAGATCAAAGTGATGAAGATAAGAACTCAGATTCTGCCAGTGGATCATTCAGATGATGCTAATTGGGCCTATGTTTGCTATAATGTCAGAATTATCCAGAGAAACAAAACCAATAGTCTGTGGATATAGAGAGAAAAATAAATGATTGTAAGGAATGGACTCACAGTTGTGGAGGCTTGGCAAGTCTAAAATCTGATATTAGAAGCTGGCAGACTATAGGGTCAGAAAACAGTTGAAGTTTGAGTCTAAAGGCAGTCTGCTTTCGAACCAAGAAGAGTCAATGTTACATATTAAATCCAAAAGAAGTCTTACAGCAGAATTCTCTTATTCCAGGAAGATTAGCCTTGTGTTCCATTCAGGCCTTCAACTGATTAGATGAGGCCCACTCACATTATGTAGAGCAATTTACTTTACTCAAGATCTACTGATTTAAATGTAAATATCATCCAAAAATATACTCACAGATCCCCACATTGAGCTCCACACTGAGCATCAAGCCTTCCTGAGGTTCTCTCTCTCCCTTTCTATCTCTGCCCTCACCAACTCACACTCTCTCTGTCTAAATAAACACTTAAAAATAATAATAAATAAACACTTAAAAAAAAAAAAACAGGGTGCCTGGATGGCTCAGTCAGTTAAACATCCAACTCTTGATTTTGGCTCAAGTCATGATGTCATGGTCATGAGATAGAGTTCTGTTTCAGGCTCCACACTGAGCATGGAGCCTGCTTGGGATTCTTCCTTTCCCTCTCTTTTTCTGCCCCTCTCCTGTTCTATAAATTAATTAATTAATTAATTAATAAACAAACCAAAAAAAACCACAAAAATATAGTCACAGAAACATTTAGAATAATTGACCAAATATCTGGGCACTATACCCCAATCAAGTTGATTCAGAAAATTAGCTATCACACCTGTTTCTACCTCTTGCTTCCCAGAATCATGTATTACTCTTATTGCAAACATAGAATTAAATGGAGACCTCTGATTCAGCATGTCTACTACATCCTGGTTGGCACACAGCTTCTGAAATGACATATGAGATGCGCTTTAGTAGGCCATCCAGTTGGCCAGGCCATCAGCTTCCGTATGGTGCAGAAAGAAATGCAATCATAGTCATTGGATCTCATAGTCATTGGTGAACTTCTTTAACTTCCTTGCTATGAATTGAGTTCCTTTGTCAAATTATAGAAGATGTGGGACTCCATGCCTATGAATTTAGCATGCCATATACTCCAGATAATGGTGCTGGCTGAAGCTCTATGTGCAGAAAGGGCAAACACATCTGTGGAATAGGTGTCTACTCCTATAAGAACAAATCTATTAACCCTCCAGAAGGTTCCCAATGTCCCACCATATAGTTGGTAATGCTAACTAGTTGAGTCTACTTAGTTGTTCAAATCCTCTTCTATGGTGAATGCATCCTGGTGGTCATGAATACAAGATACAAAGATCTGCAAACTCATCCCTATTCTAATATATTCAGCCATATGTGTCTACTTCATATTACCTTTTCTTCTATTTTCTAGGCTTTTTCCTTTTATGTATTGAATAGCCACTCAGGCCATTTGCCACTGCTCATAATTCCATATACATTCTTACCTTGAACTAGTATACATTTCAGATTCAGCAGAAGACCAGGTGTACCACTCATAGCCTGGTCCACTGAAAAGATTTTCTCCTGCTATTTTCTTTCAAGGCCAACCTTACCTGGACTATAAAGCAGCTGTTGCTGATTTTTGACTTATAATAACATACTGAACCAATTCATTCAAATAGGAAGCTCGGTTATTTTCCCTTTCCATCTTTGTATGACTCTCCCCACTCCAATACAGCATCCCTTTATATGGGCATAGGACGGAGCTCAAGTGAAGGGTGCTACTGCAACCAAATGGGTGACATAGGAAAATTGGGTACATACCAATAATAAGATGGCTATTATGGGTTTATTAATATCATAGTTAACCATAATAAAGGAATATTATCAGAGATGAATAAGGACATTTCAAAATAATAAAACACTCAATTCCATAGGAAGATCTAACAATCTCAAATGTGTTTATAACTAATAACAAAGCATCAGTATATATGAAGAAGTAAATTAAATTAACTGGAGATCTCAAATTTCCAATCATATTTGAAGGTTTAAACAGTCCTTATTCAATATTTGATAGAAGCAAGTATAAAAAATAATAGGATATAAAAGATTTAAAGAAGACTTGAACCAACTTGAGATAATTTATATATTAAACACTATTTACACAACCTTAGAAAACCTACTATTTGATGATTTACATAAAAAAACAATGCCTAAATAAATGACACATCAATAAAACAGAACAGAGAGCACAGAGCCCCTCACTTCTATGACCACTTAAGAAAGGCATTCAAACAATTCAATGCGGGAAAGAACATACTTTCAATAAATGGTGCTGCAGCAACTGGAAATCCAGAATTAAAAACATTAACCTTGACTCCTAACTCTCAATATTCTAAAACTAATTCAAGATGAAACCTAAATATGAAGCTAAACTATTAAGCTTCTAGAAAGAAACACTGGACAATATAATCATGACCTAGTGTCAGACCAAGATTTCTTAAATAGGAGATGGAAAGTGTGACCAGGAAAAAAAATGACAACTTTGACTTTATTAAAATTATTTAAAATCTGCTAATTAAGCACCCTAGTAAAAAAGTAAGAAGGTAAGCCACAGAATGGAAGAAAATACCTGAAATTCAAATATCTACCAAAATTTCATATTCAGAATATATAAACTATAAAAATTAATAAGACAATGAAAACAACCCAATTAACAAATGAGCAGAAGTTTTGAAAATTCTCTTTTAAAGTAGAATATTCAAATAGACTATTAGCATATGAAAAATTGTCAAACATTATTAATCCTCAAAACACAAATTAAATCACAGTCAAAAACAACTAGACACTCATCCAAATTGGAAAATCAAAACTATTTAAAATCCCCAATGAAACTCTCATACATGGTTGATAGGCATAAAATACTAAAGTCACATTGGCATTATTCATTAAAGAAATACAAATTAAAATCACAATGAGACACTATTAGATACCTATTAGAGATCTAAAATTAAAATGTGTAATCATGCCAAGTGTTGTTAAGAATGTGGAACAACCTGGGGCACCTGAGTGGCTCAGTCAGTTAAGTGTCCAATTTGGATCAAGTCCTGATCTCACAGTTTGAGGTCAACCCTTGCATTGGGCTCTGTGCTGACCACTCAGAGCCTGGAGCCTGTTTCAGATTCTGTCTCCCTCTCCCTCTGCCCCTTCCCTGCTCCTGCTCTCTCTCTGTCAAAAATAAATACACACTTAAAAAAAATTTTAAAGAATGTGGAACAACTGGAACTTTTATATACTCTTATGAATTGTTTGGAAAACAATTTTTTAATTTAATAAATATTTAAACATAGATGTATGATATAACATAGACATACTACTATTATATATTTACCCTAGTGATCCAGTAGAGACAAGATTTCAAAGGAGCAAGAGAAAAAGTTTTTTTGGGAGGGAAGGGTGATGGATAGGTATATTCTCTTTATTATGGTTATGGTTTCATGGATGTATACATATGACAAAACTTACTAGATTATACACTTTAAACATAAAGTTTAATGTATATAAAAATTACCTTAATGTTGTTAAACACACATTTAAAACTTTTCAGAATTTGCTACTAATTTTAAAAATACATGTACCCAATAATCCAATTCTACTTCTGGAGATATGAAAGTTTATGACCACAAAAATACTTGTACAACAAGGTTTATAGTAGCTTTACTCATCATAACCAAAATCTAGGAATAGCATTAGTGTCCTTTTCATGGAAAATGGAACAATGGGCCTAAATTCATACAAAAGAATATTAAGCAGTAATAGAGAACAAATTATGGATACATGTAATTACATTTTGCAATAAAGAAATTTTCTGTTTTGGGGCATCTGGGTGGCTCAGTCAGTTAAGCGTCTGATTTCAGCTCAGGTCATGCATGATGTCATGGTTCATGAGTTCAAGCCCTGCGTCGGGCTCTGTGCTGACAGTTCAAAGCCTGGAACCTGCTTTGGATTCTGTGTCTCCCTCTTTCCCTGCCCCTCCCCCAGTTATGCTCTGTCTGTCTCTCTCAAAAATAAATAAACATTAAAAAATTTTAAAAAATGTTTTGTTTTTATTTGTTTGGTTGTTATATAATATATACATAAATGAAAATTCATATGTAATTATCAAGCTATTAATTTAAAATTTTATTTTAATGTGTACAAATTATACTTCAACAAAATATCCAACGTCTATGCATATTTATACATATATTTTTGTGTGTGTCTGTGTATGTGTATACCTCTTTTTCTATATATATACATAGACTATAAATACATAGATGTATACATATGCATGTATATAAAGATATATGTGGGGAGAGACCAAAAGATATAGGAAAGACAATAGCAATCAAATTAAAGCCAGTATGTTTTCAAATAGCCAAAAAATAAGAAAGTTTGCTACATAATGATAGAAGACAAAATTCCAAATGAGGACATAACAATTCTATATTTGCACATCTAATAATAATTCAAAAAACCAAAAATTAACAAAATAAAAGAAGAAAAATAGACAATTCCACAATGTTAAAGATTATGTTAAAATCAGCTAATTAAAGGTACTAAATATACCTATATTATTAATTTGTAATATATAGCAGATTTCAAGAAAACAATACTTCATTCAGTGTATGTGTGTATATTTTTTTCTGTCTCAATTGGGAAATATACCTATAGTATAGTATATTGAGAAAATCAATGAAGTGTGACATAAAGCAAATTTCAGAGATTCTTCATTACATGTACTATATTTTCTTAGGATTATGCAAATGTGCAATTATGTTGAAAATGATGATGTAAACATTTAAAAATTCCCTTCCAGTGCCCAATGAAATCAAAAGTGCCAATAATATTTATGAAACTCAGAGAATGAACCTAATTTTAGACATAGAAGGAAATTTACATAATATGCTTATATTAAACATATAAAAGGTTAAAGTTAAAAAATTTGGAAGTTAGTAAAGAAATAAGAAGAATAAATGAAGTAGAAAAGAGAACATAATAATTATAAGAACACTATTTAATGGAATAAAAATGATAATAATTGAATATTTTAAAATATGATAAATATACAGGAAACAAGACAAAGTTGACATACATTTTATTTTCTTAAATTTTTATTTATTGTTTTTGTGAGAGAGAGAATGCACACCAGCAGGGGAGAGGCAGAGAGAGGAAGAGTGAGAATACCAAGTAGGTTCCACACTCAACACAGACTGCCCAACGCAGAGCTGGATCTCATGACCATGAGATGGTGACCTGAGCCAAAGTCAAGAGTTGGACGCTTCACCAACTGAGCCAGCCAGGTGTCCCGAATCATATTTTAAAACAAATTTGTTCAAGCTCTGTGAAAAATGCCATTGGAATGTATTTTGATAGGGATTTCATTAAATATGTTGATTGCTTTGAGTAGTATAAACATTTTAACAATAATTTGTTCTTCCAATTCATGAGTATGGAATGAATGTCTTTCTGTTTCTTTCTGTCACCTACAATTTCTTTTATCAGTGTTTTATACTTTTCAGGGTATAGGTTTTTCCCCTTTTATTGGTTTTGGTGCAATTGTAAATGGGACTGATTCCTTAATTTTTATTTACTTTGCTGTATTATTGGTATATAGAAATGCAATAGATTTCCATAGGTTGATTGTGTATCCCTCAACATTACTGAATTCATGAATATGTTCTAGCAGTTTTTTGGTAGACTCTTGGGTTTTCTATCTAAAGAATAATGTCCTCTGCAAATTGTGAAAATTTTACTTATTCCTTGCCAATTTGAATGAATTTGTCAAATCCAACACCAAAAAAAATAATGCAATTAAAAATGGGCAGAAGACTTGAATAGACATTTTTCCAAAGAAGACATACAGATGGTTAACAGACACATGAAAAGATGCTCAAACATTGCTGATCATCAAAGGAATTCAAATAAAACCTATAGTAAGCTATAACCTTGCACTTGTCAGAATGATTAACATCAACAACACAAGAAACTACATTGTTGGCAAGGATTTAGAAAAAGGGGAATTCTCTTGAACTGTTGGTGGGAATGCAAACTGGGGCAACCACTGTGGAAAACAGTATAGAGATTCCTCAAAAAGTTAAACATGAAACTACTCTATGATCCAGCAATTGCACTACTAGGTTCTCACCCAAAGAGTACAAAAATACTAACTCAAAGGGACACTAATTCAAAGGGATACATGCACCCTGATGTTTATAGCAACATGTAGGTCTGGCTATCTACAATAGTCAAATTATGGAAACAGCCTTACTGTCCAACAGCTGATGAATAGATAAGGAATTATATATATAATGGAATATTACTCAGCTATAAAAATGAATAAAAACGTGCCATTTTAAATGATGTGGATGGCAAGTGCACTTGTTCTGATGAGCACTGGGTGCTAATATCACACTGTATGTTAACTAACTGGAATTTAAATTAAAACTTCAAAAATGTGGAAGTAGCTTTTAAATAAAGTTCTATATGAAAAAAGTTAACTAAAATAAATAAATAAAAGAAATTGATAAATGTATGACAGTATTAATCGAAATCCTAAAAAGAACACAGAAGTATATATTAAAAAAATAAGTACAGGTACACATGTTGCAAATATTTAAAAAACTATAAAATTTTTTGTTGAAGAAATTTTAAAAAGGAAAAAAATTCTGATGAATTATAACTTGCCAAAACTGACTCAAGAAAAATAAAAACTTGAACAGCACTAAACAGTAAAAAGTTGAATCAATAACTTTAATTCTTTTCACATACATAGAAAAAGGCCTAAAAAGGTGTTACAAGTGAGCAAATTAAGGGAATCAGTCATTTCAATGTGATAATAATACTTAAAAGTAAACCTATTCTGACTGAATCTGCCCTCGAGATTTTGAAACTAAATATTGGGCCTGTTGCCTACTTCCTTGTGTGTTACACTCAGAACCAAGTCCAGTGAGTAGATTAGATTGTCAACAGCACCTCAGCACTTATGAAGTGGGAAACCACTGACCAGCAGCCCCGCCTGAAGGCATTAAAAGAACATAATTTCGACTAACCCTTTCAATTAATATGAAAAGATAGTGAGAACAAAATAAGTGTTTTTCAGGGGGAAGAGCAGAACTGGGCCTTAAATATCAATAATGTCAACAGATTCTGAATACAGTGCTTTTCAAAATTCTGCACCAAAATTCTTTTGAATTAAAGTATCTCAGCCAGGGGCACCTGTGTGGCCCAGTGGGTTGAGCATCTGACTCTTGATTGAGATTCAAGGTCATGATCTCACTGTTTGTGTTTAATCTCCACGTCGGGCTCTGCACTGGCATTGCGGAGACTGCTTGGGATTCTCTCTCTCCCTCTCTCTCTCTGCCCCATCCCCCTCATGCGCTGTCTTTCTCTCGCTCTCTCAAAAATAAACATCTAAAAAAAAGAAAACCTCAACCATATTTAATCTGATTTTCTTTTTGCTGAAAAAAAAAAAAACTAACAGAAACTTCATCTTTATCCCAATAGAGAAAGAAATACGTGATTGATAAATTGTAACTCCAGACCTATTCTCAAAACCCAACACACAGGAGAGTCATCTCCATTTTTCAGCAAATAAACTGGGAAATTGCATGCTATGATACCACTTATAAATTTCAAACATCAAAATAATGCATTATTTGAGGGAAAATACTATAAGTGTTCACTACCAGAAAAATTGTGTAAAAGAATTTTAAAACTAAGTAAAGTAATTTTCAGGGTCTCTTATTTTTTCACATTTGTAAGTAGAAACTTTCAGTTAACTGACATAGCAGAAATCAAGTGCCCAGGAGGCTTATGTGACTAAAATGACAGAAAATAAAACACATGAAATTATACATTTTCATATCTAAAGTGAGAACATATATAAAAATAATTTTAATAAGAATTCCTTCATATTTTTTCAGTATTAATATAGCTATAGCTTAGAATCAATGGTACATTTCTAATTTATGATAGAAATATTTTATTTAATTATGATCTTTAAACTATAAACAATCCAAGAAATGTGGATTACACACATGTTTTTATAGCACTGCTCAAATGTAAAAGAAAGATTTTCATTTATTCGTATTTAAATATTCATTTCTATCTCCTGTAGAACAAGTAGATGTGAAAAGAAACCACAAATACTATGAAAACTTCATTATGTGTTGTTATTGATGGTGAATATTGTGGAAATTGTTTTCATATAAAAGTAAATTATTGAAGCATTTAATAAAGAAAAATCACCTTATTTAAAACAGTTGGCATGTTGAAGATGCTTAACATACTTACCTAGGAACTAAATGAATACGTTTTCTCATTTCAAATAATTAACAGGCATGTATACTCATCTTCCAATTGTAAGTTGACAGCTATATTTTAACTTGAAACTATTCTTTCTAAATAGATAAAAATGTTTTTAAGTAGTTAGTGTAATGACTTAAAAAGCTAATTATTGCATAATGTGTTTAAGTTATGATCTATTTAAATGACAACATAAATAAATACATACACACACACTGCTATAGCCAAACTTTTAGCTTTCCTTTCATTTCAAAGTTTGGTATTCTATTAAAACAATAATCAGTATCATAACAAAAACAGCAGCATTTAATGGCACTATTAACTCAAAAACCTAAAACAGCAACTACATTAATTATATTCATTATACTTAATTGAACATAATCATCTAACCTAACAATTCCTTGTACACTAATTAATAAAACAGCATGTCTTCAATATCAGAAATATACAAAAATGGTCTTTCTCTTTAAGTAGATCATTTCTGGTAAAACATGTGAGCCACAATTTAGTGTATGTGGAAGATATACAATTATATTTAATTTCAATATAATTTTAGTGTACCTTAATTTCATATTCTTTTGATAATGACAAGAATATAATGCCAGATTTTTTTTAACATAAGCAAATGTTTTCCAGTAATCCTTCTATGATTTTTACTGCTCTTGTCAGCAACTGTTTTTGGAGAAATTGTTATGCTTGATAGTTTTATTCTGACTGTCATCTCCTTCATCAAACGCCCTACCCAAACCTTTCCACCCTCACTCTATGTACATGATTTTGTGTTGTACTTAAGAAAATATTTATTGCAACTTTGTTTCTGCAAATGAAAAGCTCTATGCTCATATTATTTTAGTTTTTTATCTATTTATCTATTTAGAGAAAGAATGTGAAACCATAAGGGGCAAAGAGAGGGAGAGAGAGAATCCCAAACAGATTACACACTGTGAGTGCAGAGCCTGATGCAGGGCTCCATCTCACAAACCATGAGATCATGTCCTGAGTTGAAATCGAGTCAGATGTTCAACTCACTGAACCACACATGTGCCTCCATATTATTATATTTTTACACCTCTCTAAATAGAAAAGATGTTCCTTCTTCTCCAAGATTTCTGTCCCCAATGACACAACTCTTAACCAGGTTAATGATGACTGCCATGATTATTATTTCTCACTGAAACTTTTCTATTCCCTCTGTGTCTACAACCTACTACAGTTTCCATCTCAAACTCCCTCTTCTTGCTTCCCCTCCCTCCAACTTCCTAACTTCTCCTTTATGAGATCTCTTTCATATCCAGCATCAACTTTATCCACCATCACTTACTGGTCCCTGTGTTGCCTCCTTCCTTTCCATCATATCATGTTCCCCTTAGTTCTTACATTATATTTCATTCAAATTCATAGATGAAAAACTATATGCAAAATCTCCTCCAAATGGTAACTATAATTTTTCCTCCCACTATACAAACCACATATGCTAATGATGATATAAGACAGCTTCCAAATTCCAACTAACCTAAAGTGCTATGTAATCCATACTTTTCAAATCAATTCAATATTTTGTGTTAATAATCCCCTTACTGGGAAAGAATGTTGAGGACCAAAGAATATAACTTCTATACGTTTTTCCTACCAAAATAGGATGCTTCTCCATATTGAAATGACTTAGATGTTCAGTACATTCAGTACATAACTCAAACACAAATTTGAAACAATTCCATCATCTCTATACATCTACCTTCATGCTTTCTCTCTCTCAGTGAATGATACTGCATTTCAAACCAATAATTCAAGCCAAAAATCAGTGAACCATATATATAATCTGTACCGAATTCTCATAGACTCTATTTGTTTAATAATTTTTTTTCAAACTTAGTTTTTCTTCTATTGAGAAGACAACCACTGATAATGCTTCATGTTAAGCCCTATCCTTTTTAGTCAGAGGGAGCCCAAAGACTAGTGTCTTTCTTCATTATTACAATCCATTTTCTTGTAAGAGTGAAGTGATTTTTTTAATCTTAAATCAAATCTGGATACCTGTCTGCTTGAAACAAGCCATTACAATTGGAATCAAAACTAAATTTCTTAAGATAGTCTATAAAGGACTAAATGAAGTGGTCATTAAACACTTCTCAACTTGTACTCTCTCCTTAACTCCCTGTATTCCAGCCTGCTTACTCTCAGTTTAATCCTCGAGTACAAACATCAGCTTCAGGGCTTTCTACTTGATTTACTCTTTTTTCACATTTAGCTCACAAATTACATATTTGCTCAGTTTAAACTAGACTCTTCCTCTAGTCATTTTCTACTAAAATCCCCTAATTTTCCTCAAAGCATTTTTTCTACATAAAAATAATTGTTACATATTTGTTTACTTGTTTTTTATTTCCTCCCAGTAGAAGGCAAAGCATAAGAGAGCTGGAATCTTATTTAGTGATATTTTGAATTCCTAAAACAGTATCGGTAGCAGCATTGTCATTCTAAGGCTGAATTTTATTTTATCTTATCTTATTATTTTTGTTTATTTATTTTGAGAGAGAGAGGAGATATGCACATGAACAGGGAAGGGGCAAGGGGAAGAGGGAGGGAGAGAAAATCCCAAGCAGGTTCCACACTGCCAGTGCAGAGCCTGACACGAGGCTCGCACTCATGAACCATAAGATCATGACCTGAGCTAAAATCAAGAATCAGATGCTCAACCAACTGACCCACCCAGGTGCCATACTAAAACAGAATCTTAAAAATAAGACCCATTTATGATGAGATAACTTAAGGAATGAATTGTTTCTAATTTCTAAATGGCAGTTTATTGAAATATGCCTTTTACTTCAAAGTTACTATTCCCTCTTCCATTTCCTACCCTTTTGCCTACATAATTCATTGTCTTCATTCTAGACAGAGCTCACATATTCCTGACATATTACCTGACATAGCTTTTAACCTAGTATGGCACTGATATTCTATTACTATAACATAGGGGTAATGTAGAGTCCTCCAAAATGCATGTTACTTTTGGAATATAAAATAAAAGTTAAGACATGCACAGATCCTTCCATGTCAAAGAATATGACTAGATGGTTGCTCTGTTTATTACATTCAATAGAATAGAATAGATATTAGGGCTACCTCTTCCATTGAAAATCACTAAAAATTAATTGAAGAGATGATAAAATAAAATGTCCTGCCCCAAGTGCAAAAGAAAAGCAAAACCCAAAGAATGAATTACTCTTTCAGTCACTTTTGCCATGAGAGCATTTCCTAACCCCAGAACTTGAACATCAGATTTTTCTGTGTAGGCAGCACAATACCAGAAACCAAATGCAAGATATGTTCCACATGGGCTGTGGAGTGGAGATGCATTTACCATGAATGTGGGATCCCAAAGGCTATCCCTCAGTACAACACTAAACACTATTAAGCTGCTCCGCCATTCATTGCCAGAAGTCTGCCAGCAGTTGCCTTACATTCATCAGATCTGTAGCAGGAAGGAGGAAGCTCTATAGAAGTTGTAACCAACAGCTTATAAACAGCTTATCATTCATTATTTTAGCATCTACTACTTCATATTAACTTGATCTTTGTAACAAAATAGTAACTATGGTTCATCAACCAATTGTGGTTGCCCCTCATTCTACAAATGGAAAATGAAAAGCAAGACAAGATTAAGTATTTTGCTCAATGTCACAAGGCTAGCAAATGTCAGTTAAAACTACCCAGGGCAGAAATCTTTCTAAGCTATTAAAGTGCCTCTGGTTGCTACACCAAATATCACTTGAAAATTTTGATTGCAAAATTCATAACTCAAAAAGATGTGTTCCTACACTCAACTGAAAATTTTGATTGCCAAAATCATAACTCAAAAGGTTGTATTCCTGCATGCGCTTCGAATTTTATGGAATTGAAATGTCATGGTGTATATATTGTATGAGTTGTGTATGAGTATTGACTTTCTTTAAGATTCCTATGGTTATTTTCTGCTGCTGAATTCAGAGGTTTATACATTCCATAGGCAATATCTACAAGATAAAATGTTTTAACTAAGATAGTTGAATAAATAAAAAGTTAAAAATAGAGGACACAATAAATTCCTTATAGATCTTCCATTTTATAGATTGTCTATAATAACATATGTAATGGATATATACATACATGTATGTATAAGAGTTGATGAGTTTCTTTAGAATAATAATTTCATGTATCTCACTCTTATTCTTTTGTCCATTTATTAAAATAAAAATCTTAAACCTATTTTATTTTTTTATTTTTTTTCAATGTTTATTTATTTTTGAGAGAGAGAGAGAGAGACAGAGCATGAGCTGGGGAGGGGCAGAGAGGGAGACACAGAATCCAAAGCAGGCTCCAGGATCTGAGCTGTCAGCACAGAGCCTGATGTGGGGCTCAAACCCACAAGTGTTGAGATCATGACCTGAGCTCAAGTCAGACGCTCAACCGACTGAGCCACGCAGGTGCCCCTTAAAACTATTTTAAAAGATCCTAGAATATCATGGAAACATTACCATATTAATATCTTCTTAAAAAGGAGGGAAAGATGTTCTCTTAGATGCAAAGGCTAAATAATGATACCACTCCAACTAACTAACTAAAGTCATGTCCAAACTCGAAGTTGAATAAAAAGAGTTTGGAGTGTAATGAAATTAGCAATGCGAAATAAAACTAGTTAAGAAAGCTTGCTGTTGATAAAGTAATAATAACAGTTCTGGCCCATAATATGAATTAGTTTATATCCAACAAGAGGTAAAACATAGGATGGGGCCCCTGGGTGGTTCAGTTGGTTAAGCATCTGGCTCTATCAGGGTTCATGAGTTTGAGCCCTGCAGCGGCCTCCACGGTGACAATGTGGAACCTGCTTTGGATTCTTCCTCTCTCCCTCTCTTTCTTCTACCCCATTGCTCATGCTTTCTTTCTCTCTCAAAATAACATATTAGAATAACTTATTATAATATATTTCTGATAATAAATACAACCAGATACCACAAGATAACTTGTAAAATTAAGTTCAATGATTTACTTTATTTGTAAATGCATACTGCTCATTTAACTATGTCCCAAGCACTGAGCTTGTTGCCTTGGATGCAATATAAAAAAGAAAGGCAAGATTCCTTGGGTAATCCATAGTCAAGTAGGGAAAACAGACATTGAGCTTGCGCAGGTGCATGACACCAAATCACAGACGTTCTTAACCAGTCTATGACTACAAGAAAGGAGTCCTAAAAGATAATGTATAAGTCATAATCTGAAAAATGAATAACAGATACTGAAGAGAGACTGCTAAAAGGAACAATGTATGGGAAATAAGTGTGCTGATATTTTGCAAGTATCCAAGTAATACAAGAAAAGTTTAGCATGTGTGGAGTAAAATTTAAAAAGGAAAGAAATCAAACTAGATAAGGAGTCTTAGGCCAGATGATGTAGGACTTTGCAGACCATATTAATGTTTTGAAGTGTTTGAAATGTTATGCTAAGCATAATTAAAAGTCTTTGAATAATTTTTATTCAAAAAGAAGAATATAATCAGTTTGTATTTTCAAAGATCACTTGAGTTTAGTTCCCTAAGTGCCCTAAGTTTAGTGCCCTAAGATATATATACACATCATAGCCTAGTCTGGAAATGGCTTTTTGATTAATTTCTGTGTTATTTTATTAGACATTTGATTCTTAAAATATATGTCATCATCAAACTGAGGATAGTGAGTTCTCTTTGTAGAGTACAGGTTTCCATACATTGGTAAATTTTGTTTCAGTGTTTTGCTGTCATCCTTTGCTCATGTTATGAAATAATTAGGATTTTTTTCAATAATGCTAAAATTGTATGGGAAGACAGCACACTGTTATCTTCCTATTTTGAAAGATCAGCCTTCAAGATACATGGTAGCAATTTGGTATTTTTATACATTGCAAAATTATCCCCAGAGTAAGTCTAGTTACTACCATCTGTCACCATACAAATATCGAATCACAATGACGTACACCTGAAACTTAGCAAGGGCATTGTATGTCAATTATATACTTCAACCAAATAAAGTATTCTAAAAGAAATAAAGAGATACATGGTAGCTTGAAATAATAAACCTTTGCATGGTGAAAGTACCTAGCCTTCATGAAATTCTTGGTTTCATCATGCAGATGGTATGCACCTTCAACCAACTGTTAGGCAATTTTGATTAAGAATAGATCTAACCGAGTGGTTTATAATGGAAAAAACTTTGATAATATTTTGCTGACCACACAGCCTCGAAGATCTCTATTAGATTATTTTAAGAAAGAGGAGGGTGTTATAGTCTATTGGTTGTCAACATACATGCACATAAGGATCATCTGGGTTATTTTTGAAAAACACTGAAGCAAGGGAAAAAATTCTCATTTAATCAAATGTTGATGGACTGAGGATGTGAATTTTAAAACTTATTTTCAATACAACCAGTACTGCAAACCAGGGGTTTGAGAATTCAATCTCTGTGTACTAAGTATGTCCCTTTAGATCAATTCCTTTGGCCCTGAGTTCAAAAGTAAAGGATCCCCCCACCTCCAGCAGCATGCTTTAGTTTTGATAAACAACAGTAATGATGAACAAAATTGAAGTTGTTTATGAACATATCACTGCTTAACTTTGTAGTTTTTTCTTTTGATGAGCATAACTGAGTTTTTGAAGCTGAAAAAAGCCTGCAATTAACCCTATTATTTATAGCCACTGTGACTTGCCAGCAGTGTCTAATACTTGCTGGGTCAAATGGTGTCTGAAGAAATATTTGTCATTTCTTTTCTCTGCTTGATCTCTTTATGTTGAACAAATGTGCACAATAGAAATAAAATATGATGTGCCATGACTGATGAATCATGTTACTATGCATTCCATGTAGCTCATCTTTTTGATAAGTTGTAAAATATTCTTCTCAATTGTAGTGCTTTAGAAATTAAGTCAAATTATTTTCTCTGAACATTAATGTATTAAAGCAGTTAACATATATACCTATACTCCTGAAATTATGTATTTGTTTTTAAACAATAGCATGCTGTTTACTTCAACTGATTTCTAATTTAAGTTTAATTCCCAGAGTTGTGTAAATATTGTATCAAGGACATGTACCAGAGAATCTTCAATTCCCTGATAGCAATCATGCAAACCAACTGTGAGGTATCTGATTGTTTGACTGCTTTCTTTAGGATGAGTTGGCACTAGCTATATTTATGAGTCAATTTATACTATCTATACTGTAGTTTAAGAAATTAGTAGAAGTAAGGCTATTTCCAAAAAAGAAATAGATATCAGATTTTTATTTCAAAAAAAGGAATAGATATCAGATTTATGAAAATGCTGACTTATTTTTAAATATTTATTTGAAAATTTATACTTTGAAATTAAAATGCTGTGCAACTTAATTGTGTCATCCTTAGGGTGGTTATGAAATTTCTTAGGAAGTTGACTTTGTAATTTACAAATGACCTAAATTTAAATTAGAATAATCAATATCTTTTTTCAATATTTTCAATGGATACCTCCTAACATTTGTTTGTGATAACAATAAAATTTGTTTTGAAGTCCTAGAAAAATATTAGATGCAAAACATGTACCTCGTTTCTCCCACAACCTCAAATGCAGAGTACACTTGCATATAAACATCAAAACTTAAAATTTCAGTGATCAGATATGATCAGATCAGCTGTCCACGTTACGGTAAATGAAGTGCTTATATGATGAGCTTCACTGAGCTGTACACTATCAGTTGTAGTATTTTTCAGTTCCTCTGGAAAGCTCAAGCAAGATAATTCAATCAAGTCTTTTATTTTACAAGTGTAAACAAATACCAAAAAAGTCCTAAAGATACACAAGTTTGATCAGCACTTAGATCTGCTTAATATTAGAGGTGGGAATAGGAGCCATGTGTTTCAATTTAAGTTCGAAGCTTTTTCACCTTGCCAACTACCCCTTTGGCAAAGATCTTCTTACTTGAACTGTACATTTAGTCCACTATTTCGTAATACCTGACTTATTTGTCTAATATATTTTGATATAAATGCCCTTTATATTCTGATCTAATTTTCAGTTACTACAACTGAAAGATCTTGTCTTATAATTGCTCTATGTTCTGTAGGATCTAATTTTACAAAGACAGATAGTAACATATTTTGATATCTTAAATTCAGCATCCCCCATTAACATTTTCTTCTTTCTTAGTAATATAAATAATTAATATAAATAATAAAAAATGACTTGGTAATATTATGTAAAATGAGAGGTTGAAAAAAATTGTTATTCTGGGGCACCTGGGTGGCTCAGTTTGTTGAGCCTCTTCCTCTTGATTTTGGCTCAGATCATGATCTCAAGGTTCGTGAGATGGAACCCCACAGCAGGTTATGTGCTCATAGCACAGATCCTGCTTGGGATTCTCTCTCTCGGTCTCTCTCTGCCCCTATCCCACTTGCACACTTTTTCTCTCTCTCTAAAAATAAATAAATAAGCATTAAAACATTAATTATCCCTATTTTAGATATTGTTGTAAAGTTCAAATTAAAATTTAGACATGGCACGGGGACTATTTTTATTGTTGTTGAAATTGCACACAAACATTTTTATATGATTGAGCAACAATATTTTAGAATGGTATGTTCATTCTGGAGCACTTCAGAGCCATTTGATATGTGAACAGTCTGATTTGAGATAGGCTTTTAGGTGGAAAATTCACAGTGGTTTATGAAGACCTAGTCTGAAAAAAGAATGTAAATATCTCATTAATTTTTATTTTGATTTGTGTTGAAATTATAATATGTGTGATACATTGGATTAAATAAGATACTTTTTTTTAAGTTTATTTATTTTGAGAGAGTAAGAGAGAGAGAGAGAGAGAGAGAGAGAGAGGAATGGGGGAAGGGCAGAGAGAGAGAGAGAGACAGACAGAATCCCAAGCAGGCTCTGAGCTGTCAGCACAGAGCCCAGTGCAGGGCTCGATCTGACGAACTGATATCATGACCTGAGCTGAGATTGAGAGTAGGATGCTTAATGGACTGAGACATCCAGGCACCCCTAAATAAGATACATTCATAAAATTATTTTCAAGTGCTTCTTTTTACATATTTAATGTGGTTAATATAAAATTACAATTGTTGCTCACATTATATTCTGTTGGACAGCACTGTTGTAGAGCAATGGTCAAAGTATCTGATGAACATAAATAACATTCATAGGTATTTTATAAAGGAAATATTGCATGTCATATATTTATAGAATTTTATACATTTTTATTAACTTTTAAAAAAAATTTTGTCTTTATTTATTTTTGGGAGAGAGAGAGAGAGAGAGAGACAGAGCATGAAGTGGGGAGGGCAGAGAGACAAGGAGACACAGAATCTGAAGCAAGCTCCAGGCTCTGAGCTGTCAAAACAGAGCCCGACATGGGGCTTGAACCCACAAACCATGAGATTGTGACCTGTGCCGAAGTTGGATGTTCAACTGACTGAGCCACCAAAGCACCCCAACTTGTGTTAACTTTTGGTTCAATAGTAGTTACATTAATTCCATAATCTGGCTGGGTTTTAGGTTTTAAGTGTAAGCAATAACTCCTAGTTAACAGTATATTCTTAAAATTTATTACAGAAGCTATCAGTCTTAATTTTCTACCAGTGTGAAATGGTAAGGAGGTGAGATACAATTCAGTAATAACACAGGATTGTTAGATTTTAAAATTCTATAGGATATAATTAGTACATAATATTTAAGATCTCACTTAAAAATTTTAATGCTTAAGTACTTAGTCCTTGGGAGTTAGTGTGTTTCTATATTGGGTTTTGTTTGTTAATTCAACTAAAAGTGAAAGCAGTTCATTTATTGAGATTCTATTCTGTTTCAGGCATTACATACTAGACATTTGAGAAATGTTACTTCATTTATACTTTGAAACAATCCTATGATACCAATATGATCATATGCAGAGTGCCCTCTCACAAATGATTTTTAGTATACATTCAACTGTTTTCAATCTATCTTAGAAAGATTTAAAAATGTAACATTTGTAATTTGGGTCCATCTAGTAAACAAACACCAGAGGGAATAAGGCTTATATTTTGATTGCTGAATATTTTAATTGCAACCTCAAACAGAAAATAAAGATTTTGTCATATTTCCAAAAATAAGATGTGGATAAAAAAATAAGATCACTATGTGTAGAAAGAGAGAAAGGGCTACATTGGAAAACTGATGAATTTTGTTTTTTATGCAGTGATTCCCAGTATTGATTTTGACATATCCCAAAATAAGATTGCTTTGTTGCAGTTGTTGTTCATTTTTGGTTTTTTTTGTTTGTTTGTTTGTTTTATTTAACAATCCAAAATAATTATCTTCTATGGACCTCTTTGTAAATAAACTATGATGCAAATTTGGTAGTATGTTTTGTGAATTATTGCACCAAAAGTTTACTAATATTAGCAAACACTTATATGTATGGACAACGTTCTCAGTATTCAAATCACTTGACATATTAATCCAACTCTTATAGAAACTACAAAGTAATATATGTCTCAATTTTAAAATGGCATGGAATAATAAGTAACTGCCCCAAAGTCACACAGCTAATAATCAGAATTCAAAGTCAGGCATCTCAAATCATGAATATGCAGAGCAACTACACAAATACTTTGGACCTCAAAATTCCTTTTCTGTTTGTTGTTGTTGTTTCTGTGAAAGTCAAATTCAGTAAAGAAACAGTAAAAACAAACTTCTTTCTGGCATTGTTAAAGCCTGGTTCCATATTCAGAGGATATATTCTAGAGATTTGGAAATGCAGAGGAAGAAATCATTGTTAATTTCCTTGCCTGCTTGCTTCTTCCGGTTCCAAAACCCGATAGCTGGATATATAGTCACTTTGTTCTAGACAGAGCTCTAATTATCACAAGAAGTTGTATAGAATTCTAAAATAACAGTAATTTGAATTTTAAATACTTAAAATAATTATGTGTCATATAGCTTTTGGGGACAGAAAGGGGTTTCACACTATTAACTGTAAAGTTGGAGGTTTAAGACATCCAAAATGCCAGAAATAATTATTACAGAATTTCAAACTGAAATTAACCAGGAATAGCACATCTCTTAGGTTTGATAGAGCACTTTGAGGGAGTCAAATATAGGTTTCTATTTAGTGTATGAATCTCTGTTTAAAAAACTGAACACAAAAGTGTTTATAACAGACTTGAGGTCCCCCAGCAAGATGCTTCAGTGAGGGCACTATTGTTGTCAGTGGTTATTCATGGTGATAGGAGCTTTACTTGATACATACTTTGCCAATCACTTTTAAATTGCAAATATCAAAATGGAAAACTTTCCATGCATGACACTATTCAACCAAAGACCATTTTTTACTTTCTGCTAATAGCAATGTATCTTGAAAGGATAGAAACAAACTTCACTCACATGTCTTCATTATAAAATGAAGTATTAATCTAGTTTTAATGCATTTGTGGTTAGAGTACATTGTACTCTAGGTTAGGTTCAAATATTTAAATTTATAGTGATCTTTTTAGCTTTATTTTTTCTTCAACCATAAATGTCTGTAACATATAGAGAAGAACATACTTATAGATTGAAACAGAGCAAAGTTAGCTAAAGGTTAAAATAATCAGACCATAGTATTTCTGCCTTCTGTGCTGACAATTAATCATCTTGGAAGTTGTCACTCCTGCCTTCACAACAACAACATGAAGAAACTCAAAGTAATGACTTTTTGTGGACACATCTGGGAACTTAGGGCAAAAGGCAGGGCAAAAAAGCCACTGATAAATCTGGAAAGACAAATCTAAAGAGTCACGGCTCAGATCTGCTCACCTGAAACAGAAATTGCTGAAACTCTAAACTATAGGATAGTTAATGATAATTTTAACAGCTTTCTGGAAGCTGAACATAGATTAGCAAGAAAATGAAAAAAAATATGCTGGAGGATAGTAGTCTTCTGAAGCCCACATATTTGTGAATTTTCCCTACACGACACCAGCTCTCCCAGGTTCTCATAGTGGAGAGTAAGAAAAATATATCCTCATGGCTCTGGCAAGGGTAGTGGAAATGCACCTATTTTGAAATAATCTACAAGTCCTCTTTAACAACGGCCTTTACTCCAGAAAAGACTTGACCATAGATATATCCCTAATAAGGCAAATGTATCTCCCCAATTCCAGCCTCTTCTAGGCTTCCTATCTTCACTTCTGGGGGGAAAAGTGAAAGAAACTAATCACTAGATTATTGCTCTCTTCCCTCATGTCTAACTTACCACACCATCAGGAAGGACTTCAGTATAACAGTGGACTAGAGCAAAAAGAGCTGCAAGACACAATATCTAGAAAGAAGTTTAAGGAAACCGAAGGACAATGGGAGAAATGAAAACAAGGACAACAGAGAAATGTGACCCCCACACTCCAGTACCGACAACTGCAGAAAAAGTTAAACACAGCCCAATTTTTAGCCAGATTAACATAAATTCTCACCAATCCAGGATGTTTTTGACAATAAATGCTACTAAATATTTAAAGATGAATGTTGCCAATTAAAAACAATCTCTTCCAGAAAATAGGAGAAAACACTTTCTAACTCTTTTTTATGAGATCAGCATTACCCTACAACAAAAATCAATTAAATATATTACAAAAAAGGAAAACTGCAGCCCAATACCTATCCTAAACACAAATATAAAATCTTCAACAAAATATTAAGTAATCAAATCGAACAGTGTATAAAAAGAATTATATATGTAAAAAAGTGGGAATTATTTCTGGCAAACAAGAAATTTCAACATTCAAAAATCAGTCATTGTAGGGGCACCTGGGTAGCTCAGTCTTCAGTTAAGGGTCCGTCTTTGGCTTAGGTCAGGATCTCACGGTTCATGTGTTGGAGCCCCACATGGTGCTCTCTGCTGTCAGCTCAGGGCCCACTTCAGATCCTTTGTCCCTTCCCTCTTTGCTCATTTCTCTTTCTCTCTCTCTCTCTCTCTCTCCCCCTCTCTCTTTCTCTCTCAAAAATAAATAAATATTAAAAAAATCAATCATTGTAATCTACCACATCAACAAAGGAAAGAAAATTATATAATCATATCAAATCAATTGACACCAAAAAGAATTTAACAAAGTCCAACACTCATTCATGATAAAATTTCTCAGCACAGTAGAAATAAAGGGAGACTTCAACTTGAACAAAAACATCTGCAAAACACACACACACACACACACACACACACAAAACATTCAGCCACCATCGTAATCAATGATAAGAAAATAAAAATTTCCACCATAAGATATGGAAGTGTGAAGCATGTCCTCTCTCACCACTTCTATTCAACATCAAATTCTAAAATGTAGCTTTCCAATATGTAAGCAATGAACTCATGGGAAAAGGAAAAAAAAATACATTGACAATAGCACCAACAATTGAAAAACTTAGGTATAAATCTAAGAGAATATGTACAGCATTGATGTGCAAAATACTAGAAAATTCTGAGGAAAAAGTCAAAGATCTAAATAAAAAGTGTTCTTGGACAGGAAGACTACTGTTAAGATTTCAAATCATCCCAACTTAATTTATAAATAAAAGAAGGAGAAGAGATAAATCTGTGCAGAATTACAAATAATTTATCCATATACTCCACCCTCAAGGAGGGGGGAATATAACTCTATGTACTCCATATAGATGAACTACATATAGAAATTTCCTTCCAAAGAGTACAGTATGTTAAGAGTGGGGGGAAAAAGAAGAGCTTAAAATGGAGAAACTTGACAAACTTACCTCAGCCAGGGAATCAGGTCAGCATGAGTGGTCATAAGTCATGTTGATAGTATGTACCTTTGATATGATGTAATAAAAATGGCACTTTAGCTCAGTGGTCATCCTCTCCAAAACCCATAACCCCAGTCTAATCATGAGAAAAACATCAAATTCTGATAGCCAGGCATTCTAGAAAATACCTGACCAGTTTTCCTCAAAACTTATAAGGTCATCAAAAACAAAACAAAACAAAACAAAACCAAAAAAAAGGATACAAAAAGCAAAATCAAAAAATAAATAAAACAAAAACAACAACAACAACAAAGTTTAAGAAAATGTCACAGCTAAGAGAAATCTAAGTAAAAACGACAATTAAATGTAATGTGGTGTTTTAGACACAATCCTGAAACACAAACATGATACCAGATAAAAATCAAGAAAATATGAATAAAGTATGGACTTCAATTAATAACTTATCAACATTATTAAATGTATCATACTAATATAAGATGTTAATAATAGGAAGAACTAGATGTGGGATATATGGGAACACTACTATCTTCATAGTTTTTCTATAAATCTAGACTGTTCCATAAACTAACAATGATTTTTAAAACTCATACAGTCATTTATGCTTGATGCAATTTCATTTTTTATAAATGTTTATTTATTTTTGAGAGAGAGAGAGAGAGAAAGAAAAAGAGCACAAGTTGGGGAGGGGCAGAGAGAGAGGGAGACAAAGGATCCTAAGTGGGCTCTGTGTTGACAGCAGACAGCCCAATGTAGGGCTCAAACTCTGGAGTTACAAGATCCTGACCTGACACTTAACCAACTGAGCCACCCAGCCTTTGTGAAACAATTTCATTTTAAATCCAGTTATTGGGGAACTTGGGGGACTCAGTTGAGCATCCGACTCTTGATCTTAGCTCAAGTCTTGATTTCAGGGTCATGAGTTCAAGCTCTGTGTTTGGTTCTGCGCTGGGCATGAAGCTTATTCATAAACAAACAAACAAACAAATAAATCCAATTATAGTATGCATACTCCAGAATATTTCTTTAAAATTTTTAAAGTTTATTTATTTATTTTGATAGCGAGAGTGAGCACGAGCAGAGGAGAGGCAGAGAGAGAGAGAATCCCAAACAGGCTCCACACTGTTAGTGCAGAGTCCCATGCAGGATTTTTTTTTTAATGTTTTATTTATTTTTGAGAGAGAGAGAGAGAGAGAGAGAGAGAGAGAGCATGAGCAGGGGAGGGTCGGAGAGAGAGGGAGACACAAGAATCTGAAGACAGGCTCCAGGCTCTGAGCTAGCTGTCAGCACAAAGCCTGATGCAGGGCTAGAACCCGCGAACCGCGAGATCATGACCTGAGCTGAAGCCGGACGCTCAACCAACTGAGCCACCCAGGTGCCCCCCCCATGCAGGATTTGAACTCACCAACCATGAGATCATGAACTGAGCCTAAACCAAGAGTCAGATGCTTAACGTTTCAGCCACCCAGGTGCCTTTACTCCAGAATATTTTAAACCTAAGTCCTGTTAGAATCTTATGTAGTTTGTTTCATTTCTGTACAGGTAGGCTATATTTATACTATGTTATCAAAATCTTCAAAACATTTTAAGGATATTTGATAATAGACAATGAATTGGCAATGGAAACAATAATGGTTAAATAAAAATGCCATAAAAGGAATAACCAAAAGTGGTTATCATTTCTCCTACACATTCATAATAATTCAGTTTTACAGTTTGCTTTTGAGTAATACTTTTAAATATAAATGTCATTTTACCTGAATATCCTGTATAATTTATTATTGTTCATTAACAATTGCAATTGTGGAGTATTTTGAGTATATTTAGTCCTGAGATGAAATAAATAAGTGAATAAAATGCTCAGCGAAGAATCAGGCTAGAAGCAAATGCTCTTTTAAGGGGAAAAAAGAGGAGAAAAAAAAGGATAAAGCTTTTTCCCATAAAGTAAAATTGTATTTATATGCTTAAATAAAATATTACTTAATTATATAACTGTTCCTCAAATGTTAACAAATATTTTACTTAAAATATTTTAGTTTCTTTCCACAATACCCACCTTATCACAAACAAAAGAAAATGTATAATTGTTTGATTTATACATTGCAGAGCTTACAAAAGTGAAAATTTTAAATCAGAACAGGGAATAAACTTAGCAATTTCCCTATAACTTACAACACATCAAATTATAAGACACAACTGTAATCCTATAAGCTTATAAAATTTCCAGAAGTTCCAAAATAGCCTAAGCACATTATAAAATTCCTGCGAGAAAAGAAAAAAAAAGCTGCCTATGAACATATGATTGAACTTTGTAAAAGTAGGGTAAATATTTTAAAAATAACCCTGAAATTTTTTAAATTGTAAGGTAAGAAATCATAGCATTGCTTAAATTTTGGCATATAATGAATATATTATATAGCCATTAAATAAAAGCAGTAAGATTATTCTCTGCTTTTTCCATGAAAAGGAATTGCTATGGCAGAATCAAAACAAGGTATTTAACTTGATGTCATAATAGGGAGGGATAGATGTATTGATGGATCTAAATTTCCTCAAAATCTTTAAAAGAAATAAGATGTTCTGAAATGAGGAACATACACTGATCTCAGGTGCAAGTAGTGAGCTAAAGAATATATTAACATTATGGCAAAAAAAGTAACATTAAATATTCAATGCTGATAAATTGAAATTAAGTCAATAAGAACAAGTACATTAAATTAAACAACAGTAATGGAAACACATTAATCAAGGACAGATTTATAGCCTGAAACAGAATTTTTTTGTAGTAAATAAGACTAAAAAAGATGGAGAAAATATTGTCTTAGATTACGTAGAATGATAGGGCTTAATTCTAAGAATTAAAGTCAGAGAATCTGATGAAATCAGTTAATACAAAATTATAGATGAGTTGATCATATGGGAGAACATTTATTATTATAAATAATAATTTCAGAAGTCTCATTTATTTTTGGTGATAGCAAAATAAGGTATAATCACTCATATTTTGCAGTAATCTCTAATAAAAGTATGGGTTTCTGTGAAAGGAGTGATATTGAGAAATCAAAAATAATTAATTATAGATGATAATGGAGCAATATTTTGTGAAAGACAGAAAAACATACCCAGGTAACAAAGATTGTTTGATGGTAATATCCTAAAAATATAAGCTTGAAATTTGGAAAATAAAGTAACAGAAAAATAAATAAAATGTGAAAAATAGTCGAAATTCACTCTAATACAACCATCAATATTTTTTTAATGTTTATGAAACATGTTTTAGCAAATTTTCAATTGATACATAAGCTAAAAATGTACTACTAATCATTTTAAAATTATGATTATTTATTCATTAAATTGTCATTAAAATTATTATATTCACACATCATATATTTTATCACTAAAATATTAAAATTAAATATTTGAATTCCTGTTATACATACAAAATTTAAAAATATGTGATCATTTTACTGCCATTATTATTTTAATTTTAATGTAAACTAAATCCTAGATTTCACTTTAACCAAATCTGAAATCAAATTTTTAAATGTCATTGCCAGCCTACACATTTCACTTCAGCAAAGATTACAACTCCAGATTTTTGGGATAAAACATTTCTTTTAAGATTGTCTACAGTGGCATATTATTTTCTTCCTGAAAATGCCTTTCCTCTCCTTAACTATCATTTTCACCCTGTCTTTTTTATTTATATCTTTTCCCTGATGCTTTCTTACTCAAATTTCCCTCCCAAATTCACTATAAAATAACGTGCTTAATCTTCTTCATGGCTAATATTTTTGTTTGTACAGATTATAATTTTTATAAGTTATATTTTATTTTCCCCAGAGTAGACTGATATTCTAAAAACTAACGATACTTTGTTCATTTCACAAACCAATCCAAAAATGATTCATATACTATTGGTAATCAAAACACCTTTGTACAATCAGAAAAAATAATGAATGAATACAAGTTCCAGTATAGATTTATTTTACATCACAAAGCAACAGAGAACAATGAGAACCTAAGAGTGTTCATATACACAATGAAAAAGTAATTATCTTTGCCTGATTCCAGCAGTCTAATTTTCAAAAGATGTTTTTTGTATACATGCATATATGTTAAGAATTTCCAAAAAAGAAACGATACAACTAATAATAATAAAAGGGAATACCATTGAAATTTTCTTTCCTCACAAAAGTGATCATTCATAATTAACAACCCACATTTCCTCAACAACTTTATACGTATATATATGTGTATGATATTATGAATGTAAAATAAGAATGTGGCAGATCATGTGGATGCTTGATAATTATCTCCAGATGCTTCCATATTACATTATGTATAATTATATTAAAACAACTTACCTAAGTTTTATTGAGTGCAAATGGAATAAAATGAAACAAATATTTGAAGAATGACTATGTAGAAGACATTCCACTGAATGTCTTACATATTTACTTAATTTTTAATTCCAAAACAAACCTAAAATGCTTGTCCCATTTTCCACAATTTGATGAAAAGAAAACTCGAGTTCAAAGTAAATCTTTGGACTTGCCCATGATAACACAGCCAAGATAGTGAATTTTAAGTCCCTTAATTTTTTAAAAAGTCTTAATAACAATTCAAAGAAAAAAATAATTTTTCACATTTTACTAGAAAAGCTTTAAAACGGACCTAAAATCATATACAAGATTAAACTAAAATGTATCTTATACCTAAACATAAAACTTAAAATTATAAAATTTCCAGAAGAAAACATTGGAGAAAATATCCATGAACTTGGGTTAGACCAATATTTTTTTAACATGACATCAAAAGTGTGATCCACAAAAGAAAAAATAGTCCTAATTTGTACTTTATCAAAACTAAAAACTTCCACTCTTCCTAAGATACTGGAAAGAGAAGGAAGAGACAAGGTATCATATGGGAAAAACTATTTACAATTGTATACCTAATAAAGGACAGCTTCTTAAATTACATGAATAATTCACACTAAGAAAGCAAACAATTTAAAACTAAATGGGTAAAGTACTTCAATGGACACCTTGTCAAAGAAGATATAAGGATTTCAGATAAGCATATAAAAATACATTTAGCATGATTAGGAAAATAAAAATTTAAACTACAATGAGATATCCCTGTGCACTTATTAGAAAGCCTATCCATTCCAACTATCGTTAAGCATGTTGAGTAACTAGACTGCTCTCATACTGGTATTGAGACTGGAAAATATGACAGCCACTTTGGAAAGTTTGGCAGTTCCTTAAGAAATTAAAACACCTACCATATGACCCAGACATTCCACCTCCAGTTATTCCCCATGCCCAATAAAAGCATGCATCTATACAAAGAGTTTTACATGGATATTCATAGCAGATTTGTAACAGTTCCAAATTGAAATGGCCCAAATGTCCATCAATAAGTAAATGGAAAAATACATTGTGTCATATCCACATAAGAGAAGGAACTCTTGATATACACAAAAACAGAACTTAGGAAATAAATTGCATGAAATGAAACAGGCCAGATAAACATGAGGCCAGAGAAGCAAAAGAAAGATATTGTATCCTTTCATTTATATAAAATTTTAGAATATAAAAAAACTAATTGACAGAGAACAGTTAAGTTGTTGTATTGAGATGGGGTGAAGGATTAGCAAGGGGCAGGAGGAAGGGCATAAGGAAATGCGAAGGCTGATGGTTATGTTCACTGAGAGTGACGATTTCGCAAGGGCATACATATTTCAAAGTCTGTCGAGTGCACTTTAAATATGTGCAATTTATTGTGACTCAACTATACTTCCACAGAGCTTTAAAAATATTTTGTCAAGGCATCTTCTATTAAAATCCTTCTATAAATTTAATTTTCTTACCCTTTTTAGAAGATTTATATCTTGGAAGAGTTGGTCTTTTCTTCCTGCATTTCTTTCCTCACCTTGTGTTCACCCCTCAACCCATGCCAATCTGGCTCTTGCCCCAAACTTCTGTCAAAATTGTTCCCACTAAAGTAACCAATGGCCTCTATATTATTCAATCCAAGTTACCTTTTTCTTTCCTGTGTCACTTGACTCTTCAGCAGCCTTCAACATTGTTAACTACTTCCTTTTTCCTTCAAACACTCTGCTTTGTTACTAAAAAAAAACATTTAATCAAGTTTTCATCCATATCTTGGCCAATCTCATTATTCAATGTTGACTCAGCTCTTGTGTAATAGACGTGGTCCCCTATTTTTTTCTGTTCTAAATCTTCACTCCCTTTTGTTTTAATTAGCATCTCTATACTTTAAATTATTTCAAAATATTTTTTATAGCCTATACATCTCCTCTGAATTCTAATCTGTACGTTCATGTCTACTTGGATCACTCAAACTTTTTCATCATCTGTTTTTTATCCTCTTTGCTCTCTACAAATGTAGCCAGTGTAGCATTTTAAAGTAAAAATCTCATTTGTCATTTTTCAAGTAAAAATATCATTTGTCAATACATCAATGATCTCAGATCAAAGTTTAAATATTCAGCATCATCGAAAACATAATCTTGCTCTTGCCTACTTGTGGATCATCTTATGTACCCTGTTTATAAATTTTTGAATTCCAAAATATATGGACTTTATTAAAATTACTTGAACATTACTTTCTTTCATAGAAAGTTTTAATATGCTTTTCTCACTGGCTGGTGCTCATCCCAAGCCCTCCCTGCTTTTCATCTTTTTAAACTCTCTTTCTCAGATCTCAGTTCAAATGAATTTTCATTAAGAAAGTCATTCGATTTCCTACTATCTAATCTTTTCCTTTTACTCTTGGCACTGTAACACGTTTTTTTAATTATAAACTGATATATTTGCTTAGTGGCTATACACTCCACTAACCTAAAACCCCATGAGTCCACAAACATGTCTGTTTTGCTCATTACTGTTTCCTCAGTGCCATGAACAGTACCTGACAAACAGAAGATAAATAAACTATTATTCAATGTGCTTTAGAAAGTACTATCAGTTAGCTCTTTTAATAACTTATATAGGACATAATATTATAGTCTAAAGACACAGGCTTAGAGACAGGAAGTTAGAGCATCAAATTCAGCCCCCATAACCCCTTAGATGTGTGACTTTGGATAATTTATTCAATTTTCTAAGCTTAATTTCCTCACCTCTATAATGGATATAATTAATAAACAGCTTTCCTTTAAGATTTTATGTATATTGGGGCATCTGGATGGCTCAGTCATTTGAGCATCTGACTATTGGTTTGGATTCAGGTCATGACCTCATGGTTTGTGGGTTTGAGCCCCACATTGGGCTCCATGCTGACAGTGCAGAGCCTGCTTAAGATTCTCTCTTTCCCTCTCTCTCTGCCTCTCCTCCACTCACTCTCTATCTCTGTCTCAAAAATAAGTAAATAAACTTAAAAAAAGATTTTATATATATTAAATGATCAATACAAATTCCCAGGAGGGAACCTATAAAACTGCATGCCCAATACTTTTTAAGAATTATTATATACATTAAAATATTTTATATAAAAGTTGTAGGCAATCAATTTCTGCATAAATTTCAGGAAAGAATTAAATTAAAGTAGGTTATGTCTTAATATGCTAGAGTTTCAAATATTTAGCTAAAGAATTTGAATGAAGTAAGCCCAATTTAGAAAAAGACCAATCCATGTTATGACAGCCTGCTTGCATAACACCCAGATCAAGGCTTTGATAGTTATATATAACTGTAAACAGTATGAAAACAATATATTTAAATTGTATATCACATTATTCACCATCTTATAATTTAATCAGCTCCCAATTTTTATTGATATGCTTTCAATGATTTAAGAGCAATATCATGAAATAATAAAGTAATAATTTATAATATTTAAAGTCATAAAGAAATGAGGTATAAAGTCCCACATGAATTTTGCAATTACCAAACAGTCATTTTACTCACATTCATGATGTTTTGATGGAAACACTCAGGCAAATTTATAAAACAAATTATGTTCATTTTTTTCTTTTTCATGGAAAAGTAACAGCACTATATTTTCCTGGCCATGGAGAGAAAACTGTGTGAAATTTCAATTGTCAAGGATCTCCAAAATCATAACAGAAAAATCAGTAGTAAGGAAAATAACTACAAAGATGCATTTTCATAAAAATACGTTAAAAAACATACTAAAAGTTGTGGAAATGATGATAGTAAACATTTAATGTCTCTATTTTTTTCCAACAACAAAAATGTTGGAAAATTTTTTCCAACAACAAAAATTTTAATAAAAATACGTTAAAAAACATACTAAAAGTTGTGGAATTGATGATAGTAAACATTTAATGTCTCTATTTTTTTCCAACAACAAAAAAAACTAATAAAGCATCCATTAAATATACAGTCACGGAAAGGTTAGTTAATAAAATGGTGTTATATACCTCTGGTGTTTGTGATTCAAATAGTATGAGAAAAAAACAGAAGTTAATAATTTAAAATTGATCTCTAAGAGAATTTTAACTTCATTAAAATATAAATACTAAATTTTTTATTGGAATCAACATGACCTACAGTGTAACAAATTAGTAGCATAGTAGATTAAAATGGCTACATATTTTTGGCCACATATCCCAAAAAAGGAGGGGAGTCTATTTATCTTCCCTTTGGTTCTGGGCTAGACCTACAGATTTCATTGACCACTAAAACACAACAGAAATAACTATAACTCATGAGGTGGGACCTTAAGAGATCTGCAGTTCTTGCCTTCATTGTTTGGAAAGTTTCCTCTTAAAAATTCACCCACCATACAGAGAGAATTCCAAGGTATTTGGAGAGGTCACAGCTAAGGTGCTCCCACTGACAATTTTAGCTAAGTGTTCAGCCAACAGCCAGCACCCACTAGCAGCCATGTTGAGTATCCCATCTTAGATGTTCTGGTCCAGTTGACCATCCAGTTGATTATAGTTCCAGCTGGCTCCATGTGAAGGAGACAATGTTCAAAATTGATCCATTATCTTAGTCTGTTCATGCTGCTACAGTAGAACACCATAGACTGAGTGGTTTCTAAACAACAGAAATTTCTCACTTTCTTTCTCTGGCCTTTGGAGACCAGGAAGTCAAAGATGAAGGCACTTGCAGATTTGAGTTCTGGTGAAGACCTGCTTCCTTGTTCACAGAAATGCACCTTTTCTCTGAGTTCTCACATCATGATAGGGGAAAGGGAGATCTCTAGGGTCATTTCTATTTATAAGAGCACTAATCTTATTCATGATGGTTTCATCCTCCTAACAAAATACCTCTCAAAAACCTCACCTCTCTTAAAATCATCCTAATGGGGTTTCAGTTTCAACATATAAATTTGAGGGGATGCAAATATTTCATCTATAGCACCAGTCAATCCACAAT
Organism: Cryptoprocta ferox; assembly: GCA_028646485.1. Lineage (NCBI taxonomy): Eukaryota > Metazoa > Chordata > Mammalia > Carnivora > Eupleridae > Cryptoprocta > Cryptoprocta ferox. The sequence goes on along the minus strand of CM053567.1, from coordinate 86,163,832 downwards.
ATCAAGAGAAATAATGCATCGTATTGTTCTTTAGAACTGCCTAGTTTAGGGACAGTTCGCTATGCAGAAATAGAAAATGAAACAGAGGGTAAAAGTCCAACTGTGATTTAAAATGACCAACGACTTGGGGCACCTGGGTGGCTCAGTCAGTTAAGTGGCCTACTTCGGCTCAGCTCATCATCTCAAGGTTTGTGAGTTCTAGCCTGCCTCTAGTTCTGTGCTGACAACTCAGAGCCTCTCCCTCTCTCTCTCTCTGTCCCTCCCCTATTTATGCTCTGTCTCTCTCACTCTCAAAATAAATAATAAAAACATTAAAAAATAAATAAATGAATAAAATAAAATGAACAATCACTCCAGAGTCCTTGGACTGACAGTAGTTGTGTGACCTTCGAACCTTGGACAGTTCAAAATTCACTGCATTTCTCTGAGTCTTGGTTTCAATAGAAATTGTTTGGTGAGATTGTTGTGAGAAGTGAATGAAGGGTTCTTATAAAGCACTTACAGAGTGATGGAACATGGTAAGAAATTCAGTAAAATTTATGTCTGCTGCTGTATTGTTGCTATGAAGGTTGCTGTTAAATTATGACTTATTATATGAATTTTCACTCTGCCAAGGACTTGTGATGAGCAAGGAATGGAGAGATTAGAAGTATAAAATCAGAGAGATTTTATGTTCAAAATACATATTTCAAAAAATAGATATTTTAATAAGATAGGAATACTGTCATACAGAAAAGTAACTTTGACATTACATCAATAATCTATAATGTATTTTTCCTAATTATTTGTTTTAGACAAAAGTATATTACCTTTTGCATTTTTCCAATATTGAAATGGATACATTTATTATGATGTTATTTTGAAGCTTAAATACCTAAAGTTAGTTTGTCATGATGATAGAATTGGTTTTACTGTTTATCAAAAAAAAAATTGATTTGGATATAAAACATAAAACTGAAGTAATCACATCCCAGAAATATGTCAGATACATATCTCAATAAAATTTCATTACATGAAATATTTTGTACTTCATTTGTCTGATTACATTTTAGTTTCTGACAAGAACTCTCATTTATATTGGGGACTCAGAAAATTCTTTTCTCTTTTATTTATATTTTTTAAATTTCTCAGTGGTATTCTCTAATTAGCTTTAAAATTTCATTTCACATTTAAAATGGCTTTTCTTTGTCCCTAGGGGAAAATTAGCATTGGATTGATACTAATAACTAGTATCTATTTGTGTTACCCAAACAACAAGTATTTTTATCTTTATGTTTGACCAATTGCACATTGTAAACCGCTAATTTCACTTGTAAAGAGTCAAACACTTAATTTCCTCTTCATTTACCCTTTCCAGCTCAGCAGGACGTGTCTCTTCTTTCAAGCCTCCATAATAGACTTAATTTACCCAACAGAGAAGGATAGTCATTCTGATACATGGTTATCAAAAACTCTCCAACTGCTCTCTACTGACCTGTCCACCAAATCCCATGGACATCCTCCTTAAACTTGTTCCTTTAAATTAGAGGTTTTTTATGCTTAAGTAGTTGGTTTCGGTCCATGATATCAACATAAATCTAGAATAGTTCCAAAAGATTATAGGAAAAATGCAAAAGGGAAGTAAATTAAGAGAACATTATATTTCTGAAGATAATACACTTTTATTTATAAAATTGACTGAATATTGATATTAAAATCATCCAATAGTTCCTAAAGCCTCCATATTTAGCACAGAATTAAGCTAGTTACCTACTTAATTAAGCTCGGAGTAGTTTTGTTCAGTTTGTTCTCTTACTCAGACCTGTCTTATCCAGAAATTTCTTGATCAGTATGAAGCTACATTTAATTTTTTTAATGTTTATTTATTCTTTGAGACATAGAGAGAGCATCAGCAGGGGAGGGCCAGAGAGAGGGAGACACAGAATCTGAAGCTGGTTCCAGGCTCCAAGCTGTCAGCAGAGAGCCCATGGTAGGGCTGGAACTCACAAACCGCAGGATCATGACCTGAGCTGAAGTCGAACGCTTAAACAAATAAGCCACCCAGATGCCCCCTGAAATCTATGTTTAAATTGCTACTTTCTTTAATTACCTGAGTCAATAGAAAAATAAAAGTGGCAGTAAAAGTCATAGAATTTGCTCAACATATTTCAATGAGTAAACAAAATCCTGATAGGGCAGGAAGTATGATGAGAAAACTTACTTTGATGATAAGGATATAGGGACAAGTTAATTGGGCAACGTCAACTAGCAAATTAATAATTAATGACTAAAACAAAATTCCTGTTTTTAGATTTTCTGTCACTAGAATTATGTTTAAGCTTTGAATAGCATTGTTTTTTAAACAATCTTAATTGGCATATTATGGATTATATTATTTCAAAAATATGTGGAACCTAGAACAAGAGAGGCACCTTCAGTTGTGCAGGCTGTGACAGAGGCAGAGTACACTTAGTCCTTGTTACCTAGTGGTAATTCCACAGTGGATAGCTGTACCAAAATACAATACCATACATGGGAGGAAGCATCGTGATAATAATGTAACTTAGATGTCAGAGCAAAACCACATCTCTATGAAAAATACTTTAATTATCAATCCTTGCCTTCCTTGTGCAATAAAGACTCAACCAAGGACTATGTGAGCTAAGCTGTCCATCATCGTTAAGTGTCATTAGATCACCTACCGTAACAAATAGGCAGGAGCATGACTAACAATATTCCAACACCAAGGTGAAGTAGTGCATATGGAACAGAATTCAAGTGGGTTCTACAGACACAACTAAATTGTATGAGGAGCTGGCTCACACTCGGAATTCCATCCATTCTTGCTGCATTGCCATTTCTTCCTCAAAGCACAACTATGCCCCCACCCCCGAGTCCTCAAACTCAAACCCAGCTTATAGATGGTGCCACAAGTTGGTACGACTGGGATGTGAACTGCCACAGCTGTACCATCACATTCAGGTGGCTCGGAAGGACAGTGAAGGAAAATCCTCCCCACAGGCAGAATTTCAATGTTTTTAATTCACCATTTCACTGGAAGGAGAGATGACCAGAGATACAGATCCAAGGAGAGCAGAGATATTCCTTCTCCCATGGACTTGGCAGTAGAGAGAATGGGGTATTGGCCCACTGAGATTCTCCTAGCTGGGGCTCTGAAATTTTAAGTCTGAGAACTTGACAGAAAGACACAGAGTCAGATTAGAGATTGTGTCAACTGTGGTGGAGTTAAATGTCAGGGAGCAACAGTAGCAACAATAACAGTCAGTTAAAACTAGAATTAGTGGAGATGCTTGGGTGCCTCAGTTGGTTAAGCGTCTGACTTCGGCTAAGGTCAGGATCCCAAGGTTCGTGAGTTTGAGCCCTACCTCGAGCTGTGTGCTGACAGCTCAGAGTCTGGAGCCTGTTTCAGATTCAGTGTCCCCCTTTCTCTCTGTGCCTACCGTGCTCGTGCTCTCTCTCTCTGTCTCTCTCTGTCTCTCTCTCTCAATAAATAAACATTAAAAAAATTAAAACATTGATTAAAAAAAACTAGAATTAGTGGTGATGTTTTAATCAGGTGATTTTTCTCTGGGTTGTCCTGCTGACATTGATCCTTGTCCAAGCCTAGTTCTACAGTACTCCCTGAAACTCTATAATCTAGCACTTCTCTAAAACTACTATTTTGCTCAAGGTAACCAGAGTTAATTTGCTTTTTGAGAGATGCCCGGTGGCTCAGTTGGTTAAGTGTCTGACATGGGCTCAGGTGCTGCTCTCATAGTTTCTGCATTCAAGCCCTGGCCCATCCCTACTTGGGATTCCTTCTCTCTGCCTTCCCCAGCTCATGATCTCTCTCTCAAAATAAATAATTTTTTAATTTTATTTTTTGAAATTAAGAAATCTGACAAATACAGTGTCATCTGCCATATAATTTAGTTTATTTTTATTCACCATGAAATATGTTTTCTATGAGTTTTGCAGCATCTTTTTGAAAAAGAAAAAAAATACCTTTACTTCCAACATATGCACATTTATCTATAGAGATTTGTTTCAGAACTAGATTGACATTCTTCGATTACATTTTACAGTTAATACGACCATAGTGAATAACAAATCTCTAAAAATTTCAATGCAATGAAATATTTGAATGGTTTTCCTAATAATGTCATGGAAAAAAATATATGAGTAATTAGAAAATTTCCTAAAGTACTATAAGCCTTATATACTAACTAGTGTTTGGTACTGAGATTAATGTTTTATTTTAAAGAGAAATATGAAGATTTTTCAGATTATTGCAGTTGAAGTAGGATGGAAATTAAAATTTAATCCATATATTTTAATTAGTTTTATTATGAGAACTAGACTAAATATACTGATGCGGCAGGACCGTGAAATAATCAGCAAGCAGTAAAATAAATTTTAAAAATGCATAATTAGAAAGCAATAATAAATAATGTTTACTTTGTTTTGAATAATCTATGAACTATAATTGGTGCTTCTGTTTATTCAAGTCTGGCTCAAAACATAAATCATGTTAAGGCCAAATAAGCTGCCGGTTTCTTCTTTTGATCTTTTGTTTCTTTCAAAAATATTTGCAGGGTGGCAAGATTTCTACTTTACTCTGAAGTTGGAGGAAGCTCCTGCTGAATCCATGAATAGAAAACTTAATTTAAAACTTAATGGCATCATTTACCATATGAATTATTATAATGAAGCATGTTAAGTGGGCTATGGCTTCACTGTCTGTGTTCCGAATACTGGAATATGAATACTGAGGATACTGTTCCTCATTGAGCCAATAAAGTATCATCAAAGGAAGCAAGTGACTGAAAGGAATTGTAGTCACTACAAATGTCAATGAAGCCAGAAATAGTCCTTTAAAAATCAGCTATGCCGCCAGCGAAAGCAGAAAGGGCAAAGCTTATGAGTCACTGACATAATCAAAGTAATAGTTGAATGGGCTACTAATCAATTAATAATACAAACTAGAATATTCCGGCATTTTACTTCATTTGGATATGTTCAATTTAAAAGACCACATTTCATGCAGAAACAGATATAACATTTATATTACTGAAAGATGTTTTTCTACATTTTTTAAAAAGAAAATAAAAGTGATCTACAGCCATGGTCTGAACCTCATTCTGTACTTAAACGTGTAGCTGGGAAGCATTAGAAATAATAAAGAACATTCTTCTTTTCCAATCTCCAAAAATGCATTTAATCGGAATAATGTAAGTGATGGATGTCCTCCACAAAAATATGTAGAGGTGATGGACCATGCCCAAGTTGCTCATAAGGCACTTAATAAATGAAAGCAAGAGAGAGACTATACAGAATAATCAAGAATTTCAGAAGGAGTAAGCTGTAGGTTTTTCCAGGTAGGGAGACATAAAAATGTCAGAATTATTTTAAACTCTTTGATACATAAATATGTAATAATGTCTTTGTATCTCAAAAGAGAGAATGCAACTTGCAAACACTCTTAGGTCAGAATTTATGTACTAATTTTATCTCACTCAGAAGCTAAATTAAAACAAGCCTTGACTCTGATTACATACTGATGCAAATTAGTTTACCAGAGTTATGATAAAATATATGCTTTGATAAAGTTGTATATCGGGACTCACAAAATGGAGGCTGCCCCACTGGCCAGGGATAGGTCACAATTCTAAATCTAAGTCAATCTGCAGTTATGGGAAACTTCTGTCAAGGAGAGCTAACATACACCAATCACAATCCTCTAACTCTGCTTTAGCTAGCTTTCCCTACCTTTCAATGTAGGACCTGCTAGCCTTGTAAGGAACTCCCCAACCACCTAGCCAATCATGCTCTGTTTCTGTTCACCTCTTTTAACATGCTATAAAACTCACTTTCCCCCAAATCCCTCTGGTGGGGTGCTCCACTTTTTGTGAGGCACTGTATTCCTGTAATCCATGGATCATTATCTCTTGAATAAAAGACATCAAGTTCAATTCCAGTTGCTCTAGATTTGTCATTTGACAATTTATACCAATCCAAGGCACATGTTGATGCTACCTAACATGGCATTCAGTATATAAATATTCAAATCACAACTAAAATTCTAAGAAGTAAACAATTTTGAAACAATCTCTCCCAAATGCCGCTAAAATATCTATGAAAAAGGAACAAAAAAGACAAATGTTTATTCTTTATGAAAAATAATACTATTGCCACTATATGAGAAGTTTGCCTTAATTATAGTGTTTAATAATTTCAGTAAGAAAAATCCAATCAAGGGAGATAAAAACAAAAATAAACCTTTTAGACTACATCAAAATAAAAAGCTTTTGCACAGCAAAGGAAACAACCATCAAAACTTTAAAAGGCAATTTCAGAATGGGAGAAGATATTTATAAAGTACACTTCTGATATAGGGTTAGCATCCAAAATATATAAAGAACTTGTAAAGCTCAACACCCAAAAAACAAATAATCCAATTTAAAAAAGGACAGAAGCCATGACAGACATTTCTCCAAAGAAGGCATCTCCATGGCCAATAGACACATGAAAAAATGTTTAATATCAATCATCAGGGAAATGCAAATCAAAACTACAATGATATATAACTTCATACTTGTCAGAATGGCTAAAATAAAAAATATAAGAAACAAGTGTTGGCAAGGGTGTGGAGAAATAGGAACCCTTGTGCAGTCTTTGTGGGAATGCAAACTGGTGCAGCCACTATTGAAAACAGCATGGAAGCTCCTTAAAAAGTTAAAAATAAAACTATCACATGGTCCAGTAATTGTACTACTGAGTATTTACCCCCAAAATACAAAAACACTATTTCAAAGAGATGCATGCATCCTTATGTTTATTGTAGCATTATTTACCATAGTCAAATTATGGAAGTAGCCCGGTGTCCATTGATAGATGAATGGATAAAGAAGAAGTGGCATATATATAATGGAATATTATTTATCTAGGTGAATGAAATCTTGACATTTGTAATGACATGGAGGGGGGGAGCTAGAGAGTATAATGCTAAGCAGAAACAAGTCATTCAAAGAAAGACAAATACCATAAGATTTCACTCATATGTGTAATTTAAGAAACAAAACAAATAAGCAAAGGAATAAAGAGATAGAAAAAGAAAGGCAAACCTAAAGACAGACTCTTCTGTAGAGAACACACTGATGGTTACCAGAGGGGATGTAGATGGGGGATGGGTGAAATAGGTGATGGGGATTAAAGAGTACACTTATTATATCATGATGAGCACTGAGTAATGTATAGAATTGTTGAATCACTATATTGTACACTTGAAACTAATATAACACTGTATTTTAACTATACTGGAATTAAAAAAAATAAAAAATCCAATTCTTCTTTCACATCCAAAAAAGATCAGCTTCAGGAACACAAAATAAAGTAGAAAGATGCTTTAGCCTTCCTTCAAGGTACAAACCAGAGACCCTTAAGCTGTAGCAACCATCTTCTAAAAGCTGGCCATGTTCCATTACTATAGATTGTCAGGTTTTCTAGGAAGGTACTGCCCATCTATAAAAGTAACCCTTAATTTTTAATACCATGAAAATATATAACTTCTCTGAAATTTAAAATATCTTAAATAAAAACTAAATTTGGTGATTGACAGTGTATTATTTTCTTATTGCTACTACAATAAATTACCAGGACTGTATATCTTGAAACATTTCATATCTTACAGTTCAGATGGTTAAAACCTGACATGGGTCTCATTGGACAAAAATCAAGGTGTTGACATGACTATGTTCCTTCAGGGAAGATCTAGGGGGGGAGTCCGTTTCTTGCCTTTTCCAGCTTCTACAGATTGCCTACATTCCTTGTTTGAGAACTTGCCTCACACCATTCTAACCTCGCTTTCTTCCTCACATCTTTTCTGACTCTTGTGCCTCTGTTTTCCACATTTCAACTAGCCTTGTGATCCCATAGGATTCATCAGTATAATCAGTATAATCAGTATAATCATATCTTAAAATCAATCGATCAGCAAACAATTCCATCTGCAATCTTAGTTCCCCTTTCCTAAGTATATAACGTAACATATTCAGGGATTCTAGGGATTTGGACATGAACATTTTTGGAGAATGGGGCATTATTCTGTCTACCTCAAGCAGTATAATATTACTTCCCAGAAACTTTTATAAAATTATACAATGGACTTAAACTGAGTTACTGGAGTTATTTCTGGAGTTTATATTTTCCATGTACTTCAATAGTGTGTTGTACAATTGGGATAAAACTAACCTATGTCAGGTCAGCAAACCCACATGATATATGCCAAATAAATACTGAAATGAAGCTGTAAATAATACTTCCATTAATGCAGTACACTAAGCTAATTTGAAAATCTCTACCCCAATCCAACCACAAACAAATAGATACTCTTGATAAAATTTAATATAAAAACTTTTAAAATACATAGCTGAGAGAAGATTATGAAATATGATCTCTTAAAGTCTTCAGTTACAGGAGAAAAAAATTTTTGTCTAGATTTTTCATTGTGATTTTCCTGTAAATAGAATGATTTAACTGTAAGAATAAAACAAAACAATTTCTAAACGAATTTTCTGGTTTTTAATATTTTAGTGATGCTTATCCTAGGAGAAGTTTAGTACAAATATGGGGTTTGCCACAGGATCATATTTTTGTGTGGATCTTTAGTTTTCTTGCCAGAAATTATGTTAACAGGGAGAACCCTTTTTAGTTATCAATTCTCTATATTCTGCCCCAGATTATAGGATGTTTGTACATACTAAATTAATTTTAGGATATTGGATATAATGTTTGCCAATTTCATGTTGTTAACTTTATGCTTTGTTTTCAATTCAAATAATAAATAAATAACTGAATGAGATAAAGGCAAAAGAAGAAGGAGGAGGAGGAGGAGGAAGAGAAGGAGAAGGAGAAAAGAAGAAGAAGAAGAAGAAGAAGAAGAAGAAGAAGAAACAAGAAAGAAAAAATTGATCAAGGACCAGAAATAGGACAAAATTCAATGAAGGTAAAATTATATATAAAAAGAAGACCACACACACCCACAGAAAAGAAGCTACTTTTGTACCATATAAAGAAACATGAGGCCACCTGGGTGGCTCAATCAGGTAAGCATCCAACTCTTGATCTGGGCTCTGGTCATGATCTCACAATTTTTGAGTTTGAGCACCACATCGGGCTCTGCACTTGACAGTGAGGAGTCTACTTGGGATTCTCTCTCTCCCTCTCTCTGCCCCTCCTCCGCTCATGTTCCATCTCTCTGTCTCTCTCAAAATAAATAAATGAACATTTTTAAAAAATGGAAACTGTAGAACTAAAATCATTATTAAATGCAAAGAAGATCATATCATAATGATATGGGCAGCCTAGGAGAAGATATAATTCTAAAACCATAAGGACACTATACTATAGCTTTATCTGTTTATTTATTTATTTAACTCAAGTTAGGTAACACACAGTATAGTACTGGTTTCAGGAGTAGAACCCAGTGATTCATCACTTACATATAACACCCAGTGCTCATGCCAACAAGTGCCCTTCTTAATGTCCATCACCCATTTAGCCCATCCCCCCACTCCCCTCCCCTCCAGCAACCCTCAGTTTTTTCTCTGTATATAAGAGTCTCTTATGGTTTGCCCCACTCTCTGTTTTTATCTTATTTTTCTTTCCCTTCCCCTATGTTCATCTGTTGTGTTTCTTAAATTCCATATGAGTGAAATCATATGATATTTGTCTTTTTCTGACTAACTTATTTCACTTAGCATAATACATTCTAGTTCCATCCACATTACTGCAAATGGCAAGATTTCATTCTTTTTGATTGCCGAGTAATCGAGAAATATTCCATTATATACATATACATACATACATACATATATATATATATATATATATATATAATCTTCTTTATCCATTCATCAGTCGATGGGCATTTGGGCTCTTTCCATACTTTGGCTACTGTTGATAGCATTACTATAAACACTATGGTACATGTTCCCCTTTGAATCAGCAATTTTGTACACTTTGTATAGATACCTAGTAGTGCAATTGCTGGGTTGTGGGGTAGTTCTATTTTAATTTTTAAAGGAATCTCAATTTACAGAGTGGCTGTTGTCCAGAATGGCTAAGCTAGTTTGCATTCCCACCAACAGTGAAAAATTGTTACACTTTCTCTGCATCCTTGCCAATATCTGCTATTTCCTGAGTTGTTCATTTTAGCCATTCTGACAGGTGTGTTATATGTCACACCTTTAATATAGCTTTAAAAATTTTAAATCAGTAATTGACAGTAATCAAAGGATAAATAAATTACATTCAAAATATTGACATATGACAGATAACAATGACATAAATAGAAGCTGAAAGCTACAATGACAAACTTTATTCTTTTCAAGTGCACATAGAACAATTACCAAAACTTAATGATATCAAAGCTCTACAGGTTTTAAAAGGTTAAAAGCCTTTTGAGTATATTTTCTGACCACAATGAAATTGAACCAGAAACAAATAACAAATACTAAGTAGAAAATCTCCAACTATTTGGAAAAATGTCAGATAGGTCAAATAAGAAATCACTATAGATATTAAAAAGTATTTTCAACAGAAGGCTAATTTAAGACACAACATTTCAAATTTGGTGAGATGCAGTACTTAATTGAATACCTAGAGCCTAAAGCACATACACTATAAAGGAATCAAAGTTAAGAATAAATGATCAATGTTTCATTTCATGGTGATAGAAAAGAGCAATAAATCTTACCAAAGAAATAAGAAAGGAGGAATTAATAAACATAAGAGCAGAATCAATGAAATAGAAAATAAATAAATGTACAATAGAGAAAAATCAACCAAGCTGAAAGATGTTTTATTTAAGAATATAAATTTTTAATAATTCCCTTAGAACTAATCCAGAAAATAGGAAAAAAATTACCAATATCATGAATTAAAAATGAGAGCACACTATAGATCTTGCTAACATTGAAAAGAGAATACAATGAAGAAGTTTACACTAAAATCTAAAAATATAAATAAAATGGTCATAGGTCTTACAAAACCCAACTTAGAAAAAAACTTAAATATTCTGGCATGATTAAAACATGGAATCTGGGGCACCTGGGTGGTTCAGTGGGTTGAGTGTCTGACTCTTGATCTCAGCTCCTCATGATCTCAAGGTTCATGGGTTCAGGCCCTGAGTTGGACTATGTGCTGATAGCACAGCCTGCATGGGATTCTCTCTGGCCCTTTCTCTCTGCCCCTCCCCTGCTTCCATGAATGCTTGTTCTCTCTCTCTCTCTTTCAAAAAAAATAAATAAACTTAAAAAAATAAATAAAACATGGAACCCATTTCTAAAAACTTTTCACAAATCAAACTGCGTATATAAAAGTTTCCACTGGTAAATTAATTCAAGTATTTAATAAAGAAATAAGGGTGTCTGGGTGGCTCAGTCAGTTAAGTGTTGGATTTAGGCTCAGATCATGATCTTACAGTTCGTGGGTTCGAGCCCCATGCCCCGCATTGGGCTCTGTGCTGACAGCTCAGAGCCCACCAGCTTTGGATTCTGTGTCTCCCTCTCTCTCTGCCCCTGTGCCGCTCATACTCTGTCTCTCCATCTCTCAAAAATAAACATTAAAAAAGAAAGGAAAGAAAGAAAGAAACAGTATCCATTTTATATAAACTCTTCCAGAAAATAATTTTTAAAAAGGAATTATTTCCAACATATCTAAAATCTCACATAAAAATCTGAGTAAGGCATTTCAGGAATAAAAAAAATTGCAGATAATATTTTTTATATTTAAGAAGTATTTTCCATTTACCTTTACATTAGTATTTAAAATACACATTTCCATTTCAAGATGACACTTAAAAATTATTCTAATTCAACAGCAAATGTGTAATTCTGCAATTACAAAACAGCTAAACTGAGATCCATAGTTCAGTTCTTCTCCTGTGTACAAGGATGATTCTGAAATAAATACTACTTTAAAGCAGGTGTTATCAGCTTTTTAGGTTTGGTTTAAACACACACACATTTTCAGTTGTGGGGAAGCTTATAATGTTATATTCCATGTACTGTTTTGAAAGGGTTAAGAGCAACCAGCCCAAACAACTGATGTACTCTATCAGCCTGGAAGACAGGCAGAAAATAGTTAAATTTAGTGGCACAAACAGGATTCCTATATAATATTAAAAGCACGTGATATTCTGCAGCAACTGGGAGTACATAGGGATTGGCAAATTGTCCTTTTTAGAACTAATTTCTTAAGAAGAGTTTATGAAGATTCATATTTTACCACTATCAAGTACACTGAAGAGTGGCAGGCTTCTTTTGTGCTAACTTGACTCTCCTGAATAACCTAGCTGGTTAACTAGTCACTAATAATTTGGTTATTAGGCCAATCAAGCCTACAAGAAAGGAAGCCAATATTAAAATTACAAGTTATTGTCTGACCCATTCAAATGATTTATTTTCAACATAAACATGTACACTCAACATAAGACTTTAACTAAAGCAAGCACCACTGACAGAACCAAGACAGCTCCTATTCTTCTAGGGCTTAGGCTTTGTCCAGAATTCCTTAAACATTGAATAGCCCATAGCAAGAGTCATTGTTCCCACAACAAAGCCTTGAGCTGCCCTGTGCATGTGATCAGGTGAACTGACATTTTAATATTTCCCCTCCTCTTCAGGTCATATAGTGCATAAACAATGAGAGCTGCAACAGCCGCCATTCTGTTAGGAACAAAAGGTGCCTCTCTAGCTTTTTGGATACATTTAAATCCCTGGTCTTCATCATATGAAGAAAGAGAAACATCTGGCCAGCTGACATGATGACTAAATAATCCTCCTTGAATACAGGACCTCTCAAGCTCCAACTAACAGAAAATTCCTTCACTTCTTTTTCTTTCTTTCTTTCTTTCTTTCTTTCTTTCTTTCTTTCTTTCTTTCTTTTCTTTTTCTTTTTCTTCCTTCCTTTTCTTCCTTCCCTCCTTCCTTCCTTCCTTTTTCTTTCTTTTTCTTTTCTTTCTTTCTTTCTTTCTTTCTTTCTTTCTTTCTTTCTTTCTTTCACTTTCTTCTATTTCTTTTTTTTTTTTTTGACTGAGAAAAAGAGAGGATGTGAGCAGGAAGAGGGGCAGAGGAGAGATAATATCTCAAGCAGGTTTCACACTCAGCACAGAACTCAATGTAGGGCTTGATCCCACGACCCTGGGATCATGATCTGAGCCAAAATCAAGAGTCAGTTGCTCAACCAACTGAGCCACCCAGGCGCCCCAATCCTTTTTTATCAATAGATGCAAATACCCTTAAGCAATTATTTGGAAGCTGAATTAAGCAATATAATAGATGAATAACATGTCACAAACAAGTGGATTCTATTCCAGGTGTGCTAAATTTGATTACCATTTGAAAATTAATATAATTAGTTGCATTAAAATAAATACTATCCCAATATATTATTTAAAGATTTGATAATATTCAAAATCATTCAGCATTAAAAAAAAACTTTTGAAACCAAGAAAAGCATGTACTTCCTAAATATACCAAAAATGTATCCATGAAGACACCAAAACAAATCTTATACTTAATGATGAATTATTAAAAGATTTATTCATTAAGTCAGAAATGATACAAATATACTCACTATGCAAATTCTATTCAGTAGTATTAAGAAGTGATAAGCAATTGTAATCAGGCAAGATAAACCTTATAGAATGACAGTTAACAAGAAATAAGAAATTTAAAAAATATATGTATTAAGTTTTCATGATTCACAGCTGACTTTACTGTTATTATAGAGTATCAAAAACTACAAAATATTAACATTAATAAGGAATTTAATCAGATTTCTGGATTAAAATTCAACATTACAAGCCATAAATCATTTCTATGCATGCCAAACAATCTAAAAATTAAAATGTTAAATTATTCAATTTTAATAGATTGACAAAATCAAGTATCTAAAAATAAATTAAATGCAAGATTTGCAAACTCATATACTGAAAACTTTATGATGTTAATAATAGTTTTCTGTTGAAACCTTCTTAAATAGAGAGATATAGCATATGTGAATTGGAATGTTGACCATTTCAGTAAAAAATTTCCCCAACTCATTTACAGATCTAATACTATCTAGATTAGGATTCAAGCTGGTGCTTATATGTATGTGTGTATGTATATGAAGAAACTGACAAGTTGTTTCTACTATGTATAAACAAAAGGAATATAAATAACAAAGAACAGTAAAGCCAAATCAAGGAAGAAATCTAGAGAATCTATATAACCAGATATCAAGATCACAGTAACTATTATAAATAAGAAAGTCTTAATAAAGTCTAAAAACAGACATATCTAAGTTCACATTACAGTGAAGAACACTGAGAATGAATAATTATTCTATAAATACGCTGTCACTTGGAAAATTACATTATACAAATTAATATTAACCTCTACTCATGCCATAAACAAAAATCAATTATAGATAGAATATAAATCTAAACATGGAAGGTAAAACAACAATGCTTTTAAAAGAAAAAAGGAAGACTACCTTTATGATCTTAGTTAATCAAAGATTTCTTTAAAAGGACAAAAGAATAAGCATCAAAAAAAAGGGCAACTTGGACCATAGTAAAATTTATTTGGTGAAAATGCATTAAGAATGGAAAAATTACTTAATATTTATACATTAAATTAATATATATTTCATAATCATATGTTAACTATTTAATATTTACAAATCAATACTATAAAGGTAGAAAACAAAAGAAAAAAATAGAAAAATACTTGAACAGACTCTTCAAAAGCAAAATATTCAAGAGGCAAATAAATATATGAAAAGTGCTCAAATACATTAGTCATTAAAGAAATGTAAAATAAAATAGACTAAACCACTGTATATCCACCAGAAGGTTAAAAATGAAAGAGGAAGACAATTTCAAGTGTTGGCAAGTGTATAAAAAATTTTGAATTCTCATCTGCTGCTGACAGTTTAAATTGCCCTATTTACAAAATTGCTATGCAGTACTTTTACAGCTTAACACATCTAGACCCTATGAACCAACTATTATCATCCTACAAATAAATAGGTAAGAATATATTTGCCAAAAGAGGAAACATTCCTCATAGGAGTAATATGTAATATAAATTAGGAAAATAACCCAAATATTCATCAGCACGACAATAAGCAAAATGATATAAATATACAATGGCATACTATACAGCAAGGAGAAATAAAAAGAACTATATCTTTGTGCTATGACATGGATACATCGCACAAACAATGCTGATAGAATCAAGATGCAAAAGAGGCTATATATATTTGATATATATGAATGTGTATATGTATTATATATATATTGAAAATGTAAAAAAAAGCAGCAGCAATATACTAATGCATGGGGGAAGAAGTCAGGATAAAGATTACCCTTCTGAGTTGATACTGACTGCAAAAGATAAGCATAATGTGGAAACTTCCGGAATGCTGGTAAAGTTCTGTTTCTTTCTCAGATAGTAGTTATTACAGCATATTTAATTTTATCAAGATCTATATTTAAAATCATCCTATTCTTGGGTGCCTGGGTGGTTCAGTTGGTTAAGCATCAGACTCTTGGATTCAGCTCAGGTCGTAATTTCACAACTCTGTGGGTTCAAGCCCCACATCGGGCTCTGCGCTGGCATTCTCTCTGTCTCTCTGTCTCTCTCTGTCTCTCTCTCTCTCTTTCTCTGTCTCTCTCTGGGTCACTCAGTCTGTTAAGCATCTGACTTCAACTCAGGTAATGATCTCACAGGTTCATGAGTTCAAGTCATGCATTGGGTGAGCTCATGGCCTGCTTTGGGTGAACACAAGCCCTGTTTCAGGTGAGCCCCGCTTTTCTCTCTCTCTCTCTCTCTCTCTCTCTCTCTCTCTCTCTCTCTTTCCACCCTTGCTCACTTGAGCCCTCTTCTCTCAATTAAAAAAAAAAGAAAGAAAAGAAAATTTAAATCAAACAGAGCTGCAGAATGTTTCTCTCCTGCTTTATATATCTTTTACAAGTACCACAGTAATGAATGTGTAAATCTAGGATCATGAATTGGAATACCAGGTGAAGGAAGTTTTGCAGTATTGAACTTGATACTTCATCATGCAAAACCTATTGCTCTGCTCTTTTCTAAAAGAAGGATTTGGCAAGTTAATTAATAAACTTTCCTTAGCACTTCTGTTCAAACCCACCTTGTGCTCCAAATTCCACCTCCAATACCAGCAGCAGCTCAACTTATAAATTTCATATCAATGAATTCAGTCACCTTTTTGCTTTAAAGCACAGGGCAAGAAGTGTAGAGAGTGTTTTTCTGGAGCCTGAAACATGCGGGAAAGTTCATATTTAGTGTTATGGGATCCAATATGTCAGCAATAGGTGCTGAATTTGCATGTAGATGTACTAGTATGCAGGAGTCTGTACATAAAGGCTCAGAACAACTTATACCTTCAGGAAATTTACAAGCCAATTTTTAAACAAAGACATTATTGGAGTACCTGGGTGGCTCTGTCAGTTAAGCCTCTAACTCTTGATTTTGGCTCAGGCCATGATCTTACTGTTCATGAGCTCAAGACTAGTGTTAAGCTCTGTGCTGACAGTGAGGAGTCTGCTTGGGACTGTCTCTCTCCCTCTCTCTCTGCCTCTCTCTCTCTATCTCTCTCTCAAAAATAAATAAATAAACTTTAAAATAAATAAATACAGACATTACTGAGAATTAAATTTTGTAAACTTACATTTAAGCATTATATTAAAAGTTAAGAAAATAAATATTCAAAATGGATCACTATTTTTAAAACATTTTTAATGTTTATTTTTAAGAAAGAGAGACAGACAGAGTGCAAGAGAGGAAGAGGCAGAGAGAGAAGAAGACACAGAATGTGAAGCAGGCTCCAGGCTCTGAGCTGTCAGCAGAGAGCACTATGTGGGGTTCAAACTCATAAACATGAGATCATGACCTGAACCGAAGTCCGACACTAAACTGACTGAGCCACCCAGGTGCCCTGTGGTACATTTTACTATGTTCTATGCTGAAGAGGGTTTTGTATCTATTTTATGTTTATGGCAGAGGCAGTTTATAACAGTGCACCACTGTGTGCCTCCTCCACATGGAGATGGAGTCTGCCATGTTGGGAGCATATACATAACCAAAAACAAAAGGCAAATACTATAATCAGATATTTATTATTTTGTTGACTGTCTAAGAATAAGAAAATGAAAGAGAACATGTTAATAATATACATCAAGCCTGAACGTGTTTTGTGTATAGCCATTACATTGTGAGTAGAATAAAAAATTGAAAAATGTTATTCTGTTGTTCTAAACCTACTATCCAATTCAGCAAAGTAGTTGCTTGCATCATTGATGAACAAATGAAGTTCTAAGACATGTCTTCATTATTTCATTTTGTCTTATTAACATAAATAAAAAATATCAACCAATATCCATGTCAGGACTATACTTGCTAGTCAATACACTCAAAAGTTGGTCATACATACGGAGTGAAGCAAAATTAATTAATTAATTAATAAAGGTAAACATTCTGTGAAAAACTATTGGGTATATACAGTTTACAATAAATAGTGTTGAATATTTTATTATTTATAAGTACTACATTATATACCCTTTATATCAATACAATTTATAGGTATACATACAGATAGGTACATGCATAATACACACACATTTTTGAGAGACTGTTGTTAAATATTTACCTGCAAAACAATAAAAGACATTCAAGTGTTATTTAATAAATTTATTTTGTGTGTTTGATTGTGATACATAGGACCTCCCAAAATGGAGGGGCCAGAGGAAGTTTCCCTCTTGCCAACATCTGAGATTGTTCCTGTTTGGGAACTTAAGTAACTCTCCCAAGACCCACAGAAATCAACACAGAAGTCATGCTTTTTTGACTCTGCAATCTCTTCTGAGAGCATGGGATACATCTCAAGGAAGCACAAGTTTTAACAGTAAAAAATAGAAGCAAAAAATACATTTTTTAAAAGTTAAACACCCATTTATAATTAAAAATGGAAGAAATAGAAGAGAAACAACTTTATAAAATTAACTATTAAAGCAGCAAACATATTGCTAAATATTAATACTTAAAAGTAGCCTATTTTAAATGAAGTGAAAGACTATCACCCTTGGTAATGTTCATTTTCCTGGAAGTCTTAGCTCAGGTAATGTGTTAGCAAGTAAACATGAGTAATTTAAGGGTTGGAATGTAACAATAATTTTATTGCAGTTATGCATGTAAAGTTCTATTATTTAATGAGAAAATCTAAGGTAGAAACCAATGGTAGAATCATTAAGAAGAAGAGCCAAGTTCTTAGGGAGGCATTATCTGATATTAGTGAAGATTCTAAACTCTGGAGACCAACTTCATGGATTCAAATATCAGCTCTTCCTCTTATGTAAAGTACATGTTATTAAGTTCGCTGTACCTCAGTTTCATCATTAGTATAATGTAGATAATATTTCCCACCACTAGCAATATATGAGTCGATATACAGACAATACATTGAGAATAACATCTATCACATGGTATCTGCCATATAACTGGTTGTTGTTATTGTTACTACTACTACCACTACAGGGTGCATACTAATATTCAAAACTGGAAATGAATAATGTACCCACAGTTGGAGAGCCTAAATATCATAAGAATGTCAATTTTCTATAAATTAATCTACAAATTGGATGCAATTCTGATCCAAATCTCCAAAATGATTTTCAGAGCTGACAAGTAAACTACAAATCTATGTGGAATAATGAAGGACAATGCATAGCAGAGACGAATTTAAAGCTACAGCAATAGGAGGAGCACTTCATCCTGTCAAATATTAAGACATTTAGTAATACCAGCTGTGTGATGATGGGACAGAGAGACAGACAATGAACAGATTAGAAAGCCATGGTTCATAGCCTCACATATGAATACCTGTATCTGGTAGCAGTGCCTTTTCAAATCAGTAGGAAAACTCTTCAGGATCTAATTCAGTAGTGGAAGAGGGAAGCTCACCTGAATCTGTTTATGGTGCATGTCAAACACAATTCAAAGTGTTTAAAACATAAAAAGTAAAAACACATCCAATTGTCCCACACAACAACTTGATGAGATAGTATCATTTTTATCAGTATTTTATAGTTAAGGAAACAAGAATATAACCTGATCAAGGTCACAGGTAGTAGAGATAGAAATATAAACCCATGCCATCCGGCTAAAAAAAAATCTTTATCTTAATTACTATGGTATGCTGATTGAATTACTAGAGTGCTGCTCTCATTTTCTTGCAAATAGGTTTACCTTCCTGGAACCACTTTGATAGAATCTTTCATTTTAGAAGAAACCTCTGCTTTATATTTGGGTAACTTAAAAATCCAAGAGATTCCTCTTTTTGTCAAAGCAGGGGTGGTATAAGAAAATTTGCACCATGGTGCTTTTACATTGCAAACTTTAGAGAAATTATTTGCTGATTTACAAAGGAAATATACAAAAGCAGCCACTGTCTACACTTGAGGTTTCAAAAAATTATTGCTTTTTTTCATTTGGCTGAAGAAAATGCAACACAGCAGTTAAGTTTAAGTATGTACAAAAAAAGCCCAATTACATTAAATAATGAGATTTTTTAATAGGAATTTTCATGATTATTTAACTAAATTTTCTGAATACAACATTTATGCCTTAAAAAATTCTCACTAGCCAGTGAAATATTTTTCATTCAAAGTAGTTGAGTGATCTGTCTTTTGAATAATAGTAAATATGGCTCACATTTATTGTAAAATGTCAGAAATGTGTCCAGTTGACAATATTAATAGAGTAGAAAATCCATGATGACAGAAGTTTTCCTGTCAAACATGACAACCTTCTAAATTACTTGTCAAAGTTGACCTGCACACAAGCTTAGATGAACTAAGTAAGTTAGGCAAGTTAACAGTGAGTGCAAAAGTGAGATAAATCTCAGAATTTCAATGATACTTATCACTGTACATATCTTGGAGTTGAGTAAAGAAAATATTGGAAAACCTTACCTACCTCTTATAACCACCTAAGAATAAAAGTATATTAATACCAAGTTCAGAGAAAGGAGGTTTTTAACATATATCTAATGTAATAATTCAAACAATACAACAGGGATTTATTTATCATCAGTGAAAGAAAATGTTAATAAGATGTCAAATAAATCATGTTTATGATTAAATCAAACTATAAAGATGGCATTTACAATTAGGAATATTAACTTCTTTTCTAAATTCAAACTTTAATTCCTGAAATTGAAGAGTAGAAAATAAATAAGGAATACTTCCATGAGATAATCCATCACCCAAATATATTATAATTGTTCAGCATATTTTTTAAGTTTATTGATTTATTTTGAGAGAGACAGAGTACAGAAAGAGAGAGGGATAGAGAATGAGTGGGGAAGGAGCAGAGAGAGAGAGAGAGAGAGATAAAGAGAGAATCCCAAGCAAGGCTCCCTACACTCAGTGCAGGCCTGATGTGGGGCTTAAATTCACAAAACTGTGACATCATGACCTGAGATGAAATCAAGAGCCAGATGCTTAACTGACTCAGTCACCCAGGCACCCCAGCAGCATATTTTAGATACAAGATGAAAGTAATTCTTAAAACTTAAGTAATATTTTATTAAATATACAAGTACAAGTTCTG
>CM053567.1:86033172-86140672 GCA_028646485.1 Cryptoprocta ferox | reverse complement strand
ACGTGGCGAGCAAGTAGATTACTACCATATGTGATGTCTCTGGGACTGTAAGCATGTCCATCACAGTCACCAAAACCTCACTTCCAGTCTCTGGGTAACAAATAGGCTCTCAGAGTATGGAGAAACATGAGGTCAGGGAAGGAGAAGCTACCATGTTGAAGGTGGAAATTCCTATGAAGTTAGAAAGTTAAGAAGTCACAGTAAAATAAATTAGAAAGGAAATAAAGTGGTATTTTATACACATCTTGGCTTTTAGACTGCAAGTAACACCTGCATGACTATAAAATAATAAAAATATGTATGAAGTACATAACAAGCAAGATATAGGAATGATTAATGTGTTGCAGAGAAGGTGACTGATTATCTGAAAAAGACTTGCAAGATGAGTAAAAGCTTCCTCAGCAATGAGAATAATACATGCAAAGTAAGAGACATCCCTAATACCATACTTAGATCTCAGTACCATGAGGAATCCATTACTGTAGGACTGGAATATAAAAATCCACAAGCAACTGGTTTTAAGAGATCTGGAGTTGAGAGATAAACATAAATTGAATGAGCAGGATAATATTGTTCAATAGCATTAGTTCTTAAAGTGTTATGGAAGTGTGGTCAAAGGATTGCTAGTGATTCCAACAATTTTCAAGGGGCCCACAAGGTCAAAATATTTTTTTCTCATAATAATAAAGCCTTTGCTACTCTATTGCTCTCACAACAGAGTTTTTGATGCTTACTGTATATGAGATTTATTTATTTATTTTTTGGAATTTTTTTGCTGGTGTACAGAAATGTTACTGATTTTTGTACGTTAATTTTGTATCCTACAAATTACTGAATTCGCTGATTAGAGCCAAGAGTTGTTAGCTGAATCTTTAAGATTGTCTATATATAAAATTGTGTTGTCTGCAAAGAGATAATTTTATTTCTCCCTTTCCAATTTTAATACATTTTATTTCATTTTCCTGTATGACTTCTCTGGATAAGATTTCTAATATTATGTTGAATAGGAGGAGTGAAAGTGGATACACGTCTTGTTCTCATTTTAAATGAAAAACTTTCATCCTTCCACCAGTGAGTATGATGTTAGGCATGGGTTTGTCATAGAAGGGCTTCATTATGTTGAGATATATTCCTTCTATGCCTAATCTATTACAAGTTTTATCATAAATAGATGTTGAATCGTGTCAAGTGCTTTTTCTGCATCTGTTGAGATGATCAACTATTTTCTTCTTCTTTCATTCTATTAACGCAATACATCACAATTATTTGCATATGTTGAACCATCCTTGCATCTAAGGGATAAATCACACTTGATCCTGGTGAATAATCTTAACAAGCTACTAATTCAGTTTGCTAGCATTTTATTGAGAATTTTTGCATCTCTATTCATCAGAGATATTGGTCTGTGGTTTTCTTTCCTAGTAGCATCCTTTTCTGTATTTAATACCAGAGTAATGCTGGCCTTGTAAAGTCAGTTTGAGAGTGAGTGTTCTTTCCTCCTTGATATTTTTGGAAGGCTATAAGAGGATTAGTGTTAATTCTTTAAATGTTTGGTAAAATTCACCAAGGAAAACCATCTGGTCCTGTGCTTTTTTTTTCATTGGGAGATATTTGTTTCCTGAACCCACATCCTTACTAGTAATTGGTTTACTCAGATTTTCTATTTCTTCTCGATAGATTCATAGTAAGTTGTATGTTTTTAAGATTTTCTTTTTGTTTCTTCTAGGTTATTCAATATGTTGACATATAGTTGTTCATAGAAGCCTCTTATGATCCTCTGCATTTCTATGGTATCAGTTGTAATGTCTTTTTCAATTACAATTTTGCAGATTTAAGTCCTTTCTCTTTTTTTCTTGTTAGTCTAATTAAGGGTTTATCAATTTTGTTCACCTTTTCTAAGTAACAACTCTTTGTTTGGTTAACCTTTTCTTTTGATTTTCTGTTCTGTTTCATTTATTTTTGCTCTAATATTTATTATTTCTTTTATCCTGCTAACTTTCATGTCATGTTGTTTTTCATTTCTCTAGTTCCTTAAGGTATACAGTTAGTCTGTTTACTTGGAACTGCTTTGCCTCTTTTTTTAATTTTTTTAACTTTTTAAAACTTTACTTTTTTTAAGTTTCAAGATTTCATTTAACTTCCACTTAGTTAAGATAGAGTGTAATATTAGTTTCAGTGTAGAATTTAGTGATTCATCACTTACATACAACACATAGTGCTCATCACAGGTGCCCTCCTTAATACTGATCACCCATTCAGACCCTGCCCACCTCCCTTCCAGTAGCCCTGTCTGTTCTATTTGGTTAAGAGTCTGTTTTATGGTTTGCCTTTCTCTTTTTTCCTCCTATGTTCATGCGTTTTATTTCTTAAATTCCACATATGAGTGAAATATGGTATTCATCTCTGACTGACTGACTTATTTCACTTAGCACAATACTCTCTTACTCCATCCATCTCATTACAAATACAACATTTCATTTTTTGATGGCTGAGTAATATTCCATTGTTTTATGCAACACATTTTCTTTATCCATTAATCAGTCAATGGGCATTTGGTCTCTTTCCATAGTTTGGCTATTGTTGATAATGCTACTAGAAACATCAGGGGGCATATATGCTTTTAAATCAGTATATTTGTATCCTTTGGGTAAATATCTGTAGTGCAATTGCTGTATTGTAGGGTAGTTCTAGTTTTAACTTTCTGAGGAAACTCCATACTGTTTTCCACACTGTCTGCACATTTTATATTTCCACCAGCAGTGTAAAAGAGTTCTCCTTTCTCCACATCCTTCCCTATTGTTTCCTGCATTGTTAATTTTAATTATCCTGACAGGTATGAGGTCGTATCTCATTGTGGTTTCAATTTGTATTTCCCTGATGATGAGTGATGTTGAGCATCTTTTCATGTGTCTGTTTGCCATCTCTATATCTTCTTCGGAAAAATGTCTATTCATGTCTTCTACCTATTTTTTAATCGCATTATTTGTTTCTTGAGTGTTGAGGTTTATATGTTCTTTATATATTTTTGATGCAAACTGTTTATCAGATATGTCATTTGCAATTATCTTTTCCCATTCCATAGACTGATTTTTAGTTTTGTTGATTGTTCCTTTTGCTGTGCTAAGCTTTTTATCATGATGAAGTCCCAATAATTTATTTTTGCTTTTGTTTCCTCTGCCTCAGGAGACACATCTAGTAATAAGTTGCTGTAGCCAATGTCAAAGAGGTTACTACCTGTTACTACCTCTAGGATTTTGATGGATTCCTGTATCAAATTAGGGCTTTCATCCATTTGGAATGTATTTTTGTGTTTGGTGTAAGAAAGTGGTCCAGTTTCATTCTTCTGCATGTTGCTGTCCAGTTTTCCCAATGCCATTTGTTCAAGAGACTATCTTTTCTCCATTGGATATTCTTTCCTCCTTTGTTGAAGATTAGTTGACTATGGAGTTGTGATTCCATTTCTGGGTTTTCTATTCTGTTCCATTGATCTATGAGTCTGTTTCTGTGCCAGTAACATACTGTCTTAATGACTACACCTTTGTAACATAGCTTGAAGTCTGGAATTGTGATGCTTCCAGCTTTGCTTTTGTTGTTCAAGGTTGCTCTGGGTATTTGGGGTCTTTTGATTTTCCATTTATTTGTGTCATTCTTCAATTTGTTTCATAAGTGTCTTATAGTTTTCAGAGTATAGAACTTTTACTTCTTTGGTTAGGTTTATTTCTAGGTATCTTATGGTTTTTGGTGCAACACTGATTTTGTATCCTGAAACTTTGCTGAATTTGTATATCAGTTCTAGAAATTTTTTTTGTTGAGTCTTTTGAGTTTTCTACATAGAGTGTTATGTCCTCTGCAAATAGTGAAAGTTCAATTTCTCCCTTTCCAATTTGGAAACATTTTATTTCTTTTTGATATCTGATGAGACTAAGACTTCCAGTACTATATTAAATAACAGTTGTGAAAGTGGACATCCCTGTCTTGTTCTTTACTGTAGATTAAAAATGTCACAGTTTGCACCCATTGAGGACATATTAGCTGTGGGTTTTTCATAAATGGTCTTTATGATATTGAGGTATGGTCCCTCTTTCCTACCGTTTTGAGGGATTTTATCAAGAATGGATGCTGTACCAAAGTAGAAATGCTTTTTCCACATCTTTTTAGAGGATCATATGGCTCTTATCTTTTCTTTTATTAATGTAGTATATCATGTTGATTGCCATGTGAATATTGAACCATAATAGTGGTGAATGATTCTTTTAATGCACTGCTGCTTTGGATTTGCTAGTATTTTGTTGAGAATTTTTGCTTCCATGTTCATCAGGGCTATTGGCCTATAGTTCTCTTTTTAGTGGAGTCTTTGTCTGGTTTTGAAATCAGGATAATGCTGGTCTAGTAGAATGAGGTTGGAAGTTTTCCTTCCATTCCTCCTTTTTCAAATAATTTGAGAAGAATAGGTATTAACACTTCTTTAAATGTCTGGTAGCATTCTCTTGTGAAGCCATCTGGCCCTGGACTTTTGTTGTTTGAAGATTTTTTATTACTTTGTCCCCAGTGAGACCATACCTCCTCTCTCAGATGTGTTCCAAAAAGGGAGAACTGTCTGCCTCTCCCAGTGCATCTCAGATGATCCTGAGATCATGCCCCTGCCCCCCCAACACCCCCCCCGCCCCGGGGTTACCTGCTTGCCTTCTCTACAGGAACATTGCAGTGCCATCAGAGCTCTATACCAGCCATGCATCAGACCTCTAAAATGTTGAGCTCCACTGGTTGTAAAAACTCACAAAAATCAGCCCCTTTCCTTTGCCCAGCCAATGGCTTCAGGGAAGTGTTTCCTTGTGCAATCCCTTGTACCCTCCTCTCTCTCTCTCTTTTTTTCTTTCTCTCTCTCTCTTACTATCTCTCACTGCCTCTCTCCTCGACCAGGGCTCCCTCTTCTCTATGGCACCCAAGATCCACTTCTCTCTGTCTCTGTGCCTCTTACCTTCCATGATACAGCCTCCTCTCTCCCTCTAGTTGTGCAGTTTGTTCCGTCAGTGCTGAGATCAATTTTTTGGGTATTCAGAATGATTCGATACTTACATAGGGATAAAAAGTATCCCTCGAGGGAAGGGCAAGCCCAGGGTCTTCCTACTACTCTGCCATCTTAGCTGCTGTTGACTCTTAATGTAGGCATTTATTGCTGTAAACCTTCCTCTTAGAATTGTGTTTGCTTAATCCTGTAAGTTCTGCTATGTGGTGCATCCATTTACATTTGTCTCAAGAAACTATTTCCCTTTTATTATTTGATCCATCAGTTGTTCAGGGGGGTGTTAATTTCATGTGTTCATGAGTTTTCCAGTTTTTCTCTTGCCACTGATTTTTAGA
This sequence comes from Cryptoprocta ferox, assembly GCA_028646485.1. Lineage (NCBI taxonomy): Eukaryota > Metazoa > Chordata > Mammalia > Carnivora > Eupleridae > Cryptoprocta > Cryptoprocta ferox. The sequence goes on along the minus strand of CM053567.1, from coordinate 86,135,311 downwards.
TTTATGCCACTGTGCTCAGAGAAGATACTTGGTATAATTTCAATCTTACTGAATTTTATAAAAATTGTTTTGTTGCCTAATGTATGATCTGTCCTAGATAATGTTTCATGAGAGGAATGTGCATTTTGCTGTTGTTGGACAAAACATTCTGATATGTCTGTGAAGTCCATTTGGTCTATAATGTTCAAGTCTAATGTTTCCTTATTGATTCTCTGTCTGAATGATCTAGCCATTGTTGAGAATGGGTATCAACGTCCTTAACTTTATTGTATTACTCTTTATCTTTCCTTTTACTTCTGTTAGTTTATGCTTTACATATTTAAGTGCTCAATTTTTGGTGCATAAATATTAAAACTTATATCTTCTTGATGTACTGACCCTTTTGTTATTATGTAATGACCTCCTTTGCCTCTTTTTACGATTTTGAGTTTAAAATCTGTTTTGTCTGATATAAGTATAGTTTACAGTCGTCTTATATAAATATACTTATATAAGTATAGGGTATATTGCCTTTTTTGGTTACCATTTGCTTGAAATGTTTATTTTTTTTATTTTTTCTTATTTTTGTTTTTAACATTTATTTATTTTTGAAAGACAGGGAGAGACAGATCACGAGCAGGGGAAGGCAGAGAGAGAGGGACACACAGAATCAGACGTAGGCTCCAGGCCCTGAGCTGTCAGCACAGAGCCTGACACGGGGCTTGAACCCATGAACTGTCAGATCATGACCTGAGTCGAAGTCAGATGCTCAACTGACTGAGTCACCCAGGTGCCTCTGAAATTTTTTTCCATCCCTTTACTCTCAGTCTATGTGTGTTTTAACACTAAAGTGAGTCTCTTGTAGGCAGCATATTATTGGACTTTATTTTTTTAGTTTATTTAGCCATTCTATGTCTTTTGGTTGGAGAATTTAATCCATTTATGTTTAAAGTGATTATTAATAGGTAAGGAGTTACTATTGCTATGTTGTTGTTTTCCGGTTATTGTATAGATCCGTTGTTCCCTGTGTCTGATCCTGTGTTCTTCTTTGTGTTTTGATGTCTTTTAGTATCACTATACTTTGACTGTTTCCTTGTGTTCTGCTGTGTAATTACTACCAAATTTTCCCTTGTAGTTACCACGAAACTTAAATATAATATCTTAAAGTTATAATACCATATTTTAAACTAACTTCACTAGAATTTGTATACTTTACACTTTGTTTCTTGTCCCCTTCACATTTTAGGTTATTTCTGTTACATGCTTTTTATATTGTGTAATAATAACAGATTATTGTATTTATGGTTATTTTTGCTACATTCACTTTTTTAAAGTTTTAAACTACAATTGTGAGTTAATGTGTCACCATTACCTATTGCAGAATCTAACTATGGATATAGACTTACCATTACCAGTTATATTTTTGCTGCCTTTTTGTGTTTTTATGATGTTAATTAGCATTATTTTATTTCCACTCAATAACTCCCATTAGCACTTCTTATAGGATAAATCTGATGGTAATAAACTCTCTCAGATTTTATTTGGGAAAGTCTTTATCCCTCCTTCATTTCTGAAGGACAGCTTCACTGAGTATAGATTCTTGGTTGAGTAATTTTCTTTCAGTATTTTGATTATGTCATTCCATTATCTCCTGACATGAAAAATTTCTATTGAGAAATCCCCTTATAGTCGCTTGTATGTAACTTCTCTCTTTTCTCTTGCTGCTTTTAAAATTCTTTGTCCCCAACTTTTGACAATGTAATTAGACTCTGTCTCAATGTAGCCCTATTCAGATTCAATCTACTTAGAGTCCTTTGAACTTCACAGATCTGGATGCCCATTTCTCTCACTGGGTTTGTAAAGTTTTAGCCATTTTGCTTTAAATATACTTTATGTTCCTTACTCTTTCGTCTTCTGGAATTCTCACTGTGTAAATATTATTTATTTTTATGGTGTCCTATAAGTCCTGCAGGCTTTCTTCCCTCTTTTCCCTTCTTGTTTTCTTTGTGCTTCCTTCACTAGTTAATTTCCAATATTCTATTTTCCAGGTTGCTGATTGTTTCTTTTGCATGACAGAAGTCTACTTTGAAAACTCATTATTGAATTTTACAGTTTGATTATCATATTTTTCAACTCTATGATTTCTTTTCTGTTGTTTTTGATGGTTGCTATTTCATTGTCAAACTTCTTATTTTGTTCATGCATTGTTTTCCTAATTTCTTAATTTCTATATTCTTTGACGGTTCACAGATCTCCATTTCTTTAGCTTTAGTTACTGAAGCTTTATTCATTTAGTTTGGTGGTATATTTACCTGATTTTTTGTGATCCCTGATCCCCTACATTGGTATTTGTGCCTTTAAAAAATGGGACTCCTCTTTCAGACTTTACAAGTTTGCTTTGGCAGAGACCATTCTTCACCAGTCAGTTCAATTTGGGTTTCTGGGTGTGTCAGCTGATAATGCACATGGGCAGCTGGGGCCTGCTGTCATGGTCTATTTTGAAGCTAGGCAACTGTTTGAGTTCTGAGGACAGGGATGGTGGTGTGTTTCACTAACAGAATAGTTAGATAACACTACTGACTACCCAAGTGAGGCTGTAGGATAGATTCTACATTTGTGAATACTCTGCTCAGACTTACTATATGGTTGGGACTGGGTACTATATTTAGTAGTAGATAGGATTATGGATTAGCTTCCTTGCCTTAGAAAGATAGCAAACCTGGGCCTAGGGCCTATACAGCTTGTTTTTGGAGGGGCCCGAATCAGGGCTGAATGTGCATTGAGTTCTTTGGTCAGATGAGGCCACAAGTATTGTTCTGCAGAGAGGAGAAGACAGGCAATACTCTCTGTTTAAGGACCCCTGTACAGAGTCCCGCTGTTGAATTAGCTATGCAGCTTCCTGTGCGCTCTTATTAAGTTCTCTGTTTGGACAGCCTGAAAGCTATATTTAACAATAAGCAAGGCTATGAACTAGATTCCCTAACTGGGAAACTTTAGAGCCAGAGTAGCTCTAAAACTGGTGAAATTCTTTGTTGTCTTAACTCAAGCTGTCCTGCACCCCAAGGTACCTGTTTATACAAGGCCACTGACTTTGCTCTACAAACTACTTACTGGCTTGGTCTGTGTTTCTCTTCTCTTGAACACCAAACTACACAGCTTTCAGGTGTTTTTGTCAGCTCTTCTGGCAGAAGGGGCTCAAGACATTCTCCACAGTAGGTGGGGCTATATATCACCCTCCTTGCCTAGACAGGGGGGAGAGGAGCCATTCCAAGCTACCCTCAATTTCCCACACAGACCAGGAGCCACCCTCAGCCTTCTATGCATTAATTCTCCCGCCTATGCATAGCACAGGAAGCTTCAACATCAGGTACTAGTTTTGCTCTGGGAGCAATCAATTCTTCTTGTTTGCCTCTCAGCTCAAGTGTCACTGGGCTGCAGAGCTTCTATGAGTTGTCATCAGGCCTACTGGTCGCATCAGCCTAGAAGGCATTCTCCACAGTGGGTTGAACTATGGCTCATCACCTTGCCTGAGGGTAAGCACCCTGGGCTCTGGGCTAGCAAATGCTTCCTTTGATGATCCGAATCAGGCAGATCTGCAACCATTCAAGGTCTCTGGTCAGAGGATACCCTGACTAGGCTCTGCAGATGAGCAGAGGTGCTATCTGGGATTACTACTTGGGCACTACAGCTATGAACTCAGTCTACCAAGATCTATGTGCTGGTTGTTGCAAGCCCCCCCCCCCCGCCCCTCCACTTCTCTATGGGAATCAGATTCTCAGAGATTGGCCCTGCAGATTCCCTTGTAATCTCCATGATGCAAGATCAGAGTGAGGGCTCCCACAAAGCAACCTACAATGTTGGGGAAGGCAGGTTGACCTCCTTGTTGTCTTTTCCTACTGGAATAAACAGAGGCTCAAGAGAGACCTATTTGTATGGTGCTCTGGTATCCTGGGGAAGAGACAATGTGGACAACATGTAGCTGTTTCTGTTACTCTTCTAATGTAGTTTGCCTTGGTCTCTAATATTTAAGGGTGTGCTTTGGCCTCACCACCGTTGTCTAGAATTCTCTCAATGATATCTTGTTCTTCAACAGCTAGCTGTCAATAGTTCTTGTAAGGGGGAGCAAAATCAGGAGTGACCTGTGTCAGTATATTGGTGATGTTATTCTCTAAAGCACATAATTCGATATACATTCTCAGTAGCTGTAGTTTCAGTGTTGAAATTCACTGTTTTCAAGATAATTAAATGAAGATGCCCCTTATAGGCTTACAATTAATTGACAATATAGTAAGTATAATAAAATTGCACTACTAAGCTATTAACCTTGAATAATGTGCCATGAACTTGCATTCTGGAAGAAGAGGAGCCTTAGCCTTTACCTACCAAAGATGAGTTTAAGGCTTCTACCTCCTTAAAAATATTTTAGAAAATTAAGTACTAACCCACCCTCTATGTAAATTCTTAGAGAAATTCCTCAGGATTTCATTTGGAGCATAAGGCCATCATTCAATTCAAATTATGCTAGTTGGGACTACAAAATAGGAAGTTTCTGTTTTTTTGTGAATACAATGTGTGAACACAAAAACAGCACATATAATTGATGGCAAAGAGATGTATATGTACATCCACCTTCTACAGAAACATATACATATTTATAAACATGTGTGTGTATGTATCATGTTTATAATGCTAAAAAATACTTTACAGTATTGGTAAACTAAAGTTTAAAAGACAACTAAATGTAGAAATAATTACAATTATGTGTCTGAACAATTAGATAGATTCAGCAGTGTAAGAAAAACAAATGGTTCATTTGAAACATCAATATCAACAAAATTATGAAGAAAGCCAAAATAATATAAATATTTAAAGAAATAATATTCTTAAAAGGTTCAAGAGGTCTTCCTCATTTTGAACTCATTATTTAGAAAACTCAGTCCTAAATAAGGAAACAGTAGAAGCCAGGAGACTAGGTTCTAAGCAACTTCTACCATATTTTCACTTTGCCACTTAAAACTAACCAATTAGGCCTATCTGAATCTTAGCTACCTCCCCCTTAAAATTAAGAAATAGATTAGATGATTTCTATAGTTGTCTCTAGTTTTAACCATCTATGATCCCAATTATATTCTGGCTTGAGACCAAAAATCTTTAGATCAAGATAAAGGCTAGCAGTTAATGATGATGTGTGCTTTATAAATGATATCCCCACAAACATAAGAGGGGTAAAAGCTGGAAGGTAGTAGAATGAAAGACTTATACTCCCTCAGAGAGCTGCATGATTCATTTCCTCACTTCATTCAGGGCATGGTTGAAATACCCTTCAACAAAAAGACCTTTCCTGAATGCCTCTTGTAACCACTCACTCATTGTTCACTGAACACTACCATTTTTATTTTTCTTCCTTGTGCCCCTTATCATGGTGTATCTTACATTTTTAATATTTTGGATGTTTATAATCTCCCCACTAATATAAACTCCATGAGAGCAGTCTTGTTTTGTCTTATTTTAATTCATGGTAGTTCTGCCAATAGAATGATGCCTAATATACCAAAGGAGCTCAATGAAAGTTTGTAGATTGAATGGTTGATGCTTTCAACAATAAGTAGACCCATATGAATGGATCCTAGAGGTGTGTTGACACTGTGTAGAAGAAAATAAGGCTGAAAGGTAAGGTAGAACATGTTATGGAAGGGTTCATACAACATTCTAAGGCAGAGTTGTCCAATAACGCTTTCTGTGATGATAGAAATATTCTAAATCCGTGCTATCCAATTCAGTAGTCACTAGCCACAGTGGCTTTTGAGTACATGAAATGAAGCTGTGATTGATGAACTTAATTCCTTTTATTTATTTTTAATTAAGTTTACATTTAAATATGAAGGCATGCTCATGGCTGTGGCTACTGTCTTGAGCTGAGAAGTTTCTAAGGAATTTGAAACTTATTCCAAGATCAAAGAGCCATGGAAAGTTTGTAGCAGGAAAAATAATGGGATAAAAGCTATATTTTTGAAAAATAATACTGAAAGTAATGTTTAGAATGAACTGGAATAGAGAGAAATGGGAAAGTAAAATAGTCAGAAACCACAGGAAACTGAATGTTAGGGGTTGAGGACCCGAATTAGAGCGGTGACAGGATGAATGGAAGGGGAATAAATTATTGGAAAATGTCAAAGAGACAAAATAAACAGAATTTTTAGGTTTTTGTTTCGTTTTGTTTTGCTTTGCTTTATGTCTGCATCAGCAGACAAAGGCTAAGGGAGAGAGAATATCCATCATGATCCATGTTCAGGACACAGATTTCCAGGAAGCCTTCTAGAGCTCCCTCCTGCCATTCATGGGCAATAGTGATGTTAGGAACACTCTTAAGTGTTCTATTCTTGTCTCCCCCAAGTGAGTGTGTAAAAACAATTCACATCTTTCAACATCTCAAACCTTCTTCACCCAAGTTTTGGTGTCCTTTTGCTATCATTGGAAAAATACCCTCTCTCTTCCTTTCCTATTGGGTTTTGAGACTTTAGAGGTCTCTTCCAGTAAGAGTGCCTTAACTCCTACATCACAGGAAAAAGATAACATGATAGCAACAAACAGCTTCAGAAAAAGGGGGAGGGGAGTGTGGAGAAGCAGGAAGAACTGGCCTTTTATCAAACTATACTAAAGCATGTGCATTTCAGCTCATCCTGAGTCTGCTTCTGTAACTTCTCAGGGTTCAAGATTGTCATGATTCTCCTCAGGATTCAACTTCCATACTTTGGAGCAAATGATGGATGTCTTCCCTGTCATTCTTCTAGACCTCACCCATGAGCCATCTTCTGCCAATGCAGCACCATTCTAGCACCACTGGGAGTTCCCTTTTCAGTCATGCCTGCTGAGTCTTGTATCCTCCAACTCCCAGTGCCTTGGGCAGGGAAGCTGTGAGTCAGGACTTTGACTTTATTTTTTAATTTTTTTAAAACATTTTATTTTATTTTTTTGAGAGACAGAGACAGAGCATGAACAGGGAAGAGGCAGAGAGAGAGGGAAACACAGAATCTGAAGCAGGCTCCAGGCTCTGAGCTGTCAGCACAGAGCCAGACTCGGGGCTAGAATCCACAACAGTGAGATCATGACCTGAGCCGAAGTTGGACGTTCAACCGATTGAGCCACCCAGGTGCCCCAGGATTTTGACGTTTTTAACTGTGACTCCATGTTTGCTGCTACAGGTGATAAGAATGATAACAACACCACTAACAAAAGAACCCAGGTAGTAAAAAAACAAAAAACAAAAAAACACAACAACAACAAGAAAAAACCATACTAGTGTCAAGAAACATTCACTGATAAAAATCCAGATCATTCTGAATACTTTTTAAATCCAGATGCCAAAGTATCAGTCATGGTCCAAAAAAAAAATCCATAAATTAAAAAAAAAAATCTTTGCTTGCTTTGCCTAGTTGGTCAAAAAAACATGTCCAAATAAATTCTGTATCCAATTTGAAGTTGACATTAAATTAAGACTGTTTCTAACATTAGATATATATGTACACACACATATGTATACAATATACTCATATATATATATGTATATACTCATTTAAAATATATGTTTGTAAACACATACACATAAGAGTTGAAAAATAATTTAAGATTTAAGATGTTATCAAATACATCTTTGTTTCTAATTCCTGTAGAAAGCCATCTGGGACAAGCAGCCACAGGCTTTTTTTTTTTTTTAATGGAGGAATACATTTTTATTTTAAGTTCACATCTAAACAGTGAAACCTTTCTATCACAACACAAGGAAGACTTCTCCCATATTGGCAACTGTTTTTATATGGTTGGCAGGTTTCAATGGGTCCGAACTCATATGAATAAATTCTAACTACTCCACTGGATGAAAAGCTCTCACACTTCCGCTTTTAAAGATGAAGTAGAAAATAACTGTCAGATGTAAGAAGACCAAAGAGTGATTTAATATTTCATCAACAAAGAAGGCTTGACCCTTATTTGCACTATTAAAATCTTAATATAACAAAGTCATATAATGGGACAGTGAGACTTTAGAAGCAAATAAAATTCCTTGGCAGATCAAGAATTCTTGCCACCTGTATCTCAAAGCAGAAGAGAGCATACACTGCGTTCAGGCATTGTAATAAGTACACTTAAGTCAAAGGTACATCTATATATCCCAAGCTAAGTAAAAATGAAAAGAAATGCCTGAGGGCTCATGTTCTGAATAAAACTGTCTACATTTTGAGAAATTTCCCTCTCTATGGACTTCTAATGATTACAACAGCAGGAGACTGAGCCAAAGAGACTCAAAGGAAATTGAAAAGCATGATTTTAAGGGAAAATCCAACACCCAGTAGAATGATAATATAGATTACTCAGATTTCAATCTATATCAACTAGTAATACAATGTATTTGCATTTGGACAACAGCAGCATGATAGAATATAATCCATTTGAGAGACTAGCATATAATAGTCACCTTTTCTATTATTCTTATTCTGAAAGAGATGTATTTATAATTACAAAGTACAAGAAAGTTTTGAAAGAAGCATATATATCCTAAGATTTCAAATCTCGGAACTACAGAAGATTTTCAAAATGAGAAATCATACTAAAAAGCAACCATAGGTAGGAGCATGTACAGAAGACAGCTTACCACTTAGTGGCTAACACTGGTCTAGGTTCAGTCTTATTTTAAATAACTAAATTTTATTAGAATTCAGTATTATATGAATAATATAATGATTTCTAAGTATCAATTACACAATAAATTATTCATAGCCTATAGCTAGAAGACAATGAGGATTAGAAAATCTCAAAAGTGTGAGCATATTTATCTGAAGGTACTGTATTAAATTAGACACTACACTTTATATTTTTTCCCCAAATTTATCTTCCCACTTTGTTTTACCACTTCCCTTGCCTATCCTATAACTTCAGAGATGTAGCCTTCACCATTGGTTTGGAACTCGTAGAAGCATTTAGAATTACTGAACCTGTTTTTGAAAAATAATTCCTGAGATATAAGGTTGGAACTCATCCCATTACAAATATATAAGTATGATTTTCAAGGTTCTAAAGCAAATAAAACTTATGTATTGTAAAACTGTAATACCTTAGCTGCAAATAAATATCTTCTTAGGAATAAACTTTTAAAACAGCAACCATAGTCAAATCTATTGCAGACAAATGGTAAGTGAATTTCTCTAATTTGATCTTTATGTCTTGCCCATCTTGCCCTTACTTCTCTTATCTAAAATACTTGCTAAAAAGCAAACACGGGAGAAAGTCTACTTGCTAAGCAAATTGTCCTCGAAAGACTCCCTATACTCACCCCAAAATTCCTCAAAGAAAAAGAAAACACATCACATTAACTAACATGGAAAACAACAGGAATAACTTTCAAAAGGATTATAAATGTAAATAATTTTATTTGAATATGAATAAGGCAAGAATGCTCATGGGGAGAAATTTGGAAGTAGTTTAAATTAGAGCAGGGTTCTTTGACTTATTTTTAAATTGGCGATGTCATTTAAAATATGTGAATTTGTAACATTAAAGTTTGAAATTGCATTTAAAGAGAGACATCGAAGGAGTCTGAAAAAAATGAAACTTGATCACATATTTTTAACTCGTTAACTTCTTCATTTCTCCTTTGGTATATTAGTTAATGTCACTCAATCTCATAATCTCCATCAATAATGTGATAATAATTATATATATTAATAGGTTTTATGATATAATTGAAATATCACATGTAAAATATTTGGTAAAGAGTAAATTTTCCAGGTACTCAGATACCTAATATGAAGAATGACCAACACTGAAATCAGCTGGGGAGATTCTTTATATAAAAAGCACAGAGTAAAACAAATTTCAAAGCCAACACACTGTTAGCCATACTTACTAGATAGCTAACTCCCACTGTAAACTAATCTTCCAAGAAGATGAAAATGAGCAACTAAGTTAACCTAGAAAAATCAACAAATAAAAATTGTGCAGCACATCCGAAAGTGACAGAATTGCTCCCAATTAAGCAAGGCTTGTTTATAACCTAAATATACCACCAAGTCTAAAAAAGAATATGCCAATCAGAAAAGAGTTTGGTTGGTTAAAGAAACAAACAAACAAAAAAGGATTACAAACAGAAGCATTGGTAGAAAAGAATAGGGCATTTTTTAAAGCACTAATCATAAAGAAAAAGATGGACTGAATTGACTCCGTTAAAAAAGAACTTCTGCTCATCAAAACATACAATAAAAGAGAACAAAGACAACTATTACATGATAGAAAAATATTTACATTACATGTAATGAAAATGGGCTCCTATCCAGAATTATAAGAAAAAAGAAATAATAAGAAAAGACAAATTGAAATGGGAAAAAGAACTGAACTGGTAGTTCGTAAAAGTACAAATCCAATAAATTTATGATACTCATTGGTAACTAGTGATACTTATGTGAAAACTGTCATGGAATTTGGCTGCACACCTATGAATTATCAGATAACGAAACTTTCAACTGATGCCATGGGTTATTATGAGCAACAGGAAGTCACGTAAACTGCTGATGAGAGGTATATTGCTACAGTTGCTTTGAAAATTTGTTCTCAGGGCTGCCTGGGTGGCTCAGTTGGTTGAGCTTCTGACTGGTGATTTCATTTCAGGTCATGATCCCAGAGTTATGGTATGGAGCCCAGACCTGGATTCTGTGCTGAACATGGAGACTGCTTAAGAGTCTCTCTTCCCTCTGCCCCTCTTCACAGCTCGCACTCTCTCTCTCTCAAAATAAAAATTAATAAATAAAAAAGAAATGTTATCACCTACTAAGCATGTATCTTATATAAATGTGTGATGTTATATGAGGATAAATATATAAAAGTGTTCATAACAATAGTGTTTGTGATAGCAAAAAAGAGAATATAACAAACATATGCAACAAAAATAAAATATATAAGTTGTAAAGAAAACAAATTAACTATAGCCACCCTCAATGATATATATGTTTCCTATAAATGCAGTATTAATTTTAAAGAGAACACAAAATAAAATATGTAGTAATGTTTCATTTATATAAAATTCAAAAGTATATAAAACTATTATTTTGCTACATGAATAGCAAAATTTAAAAAAAAAGTAGGAAGGTATTGCCATAAAGTCAAAACAGTTCTAATGAACAGAGATGGGGAGATAATCATTAAAGGAAACAGTGTATTTTCAGATTGCTGGGAAAGTTCTATGTCCTGATGTGGGTGGTGGCTACCCAGATGATCACTTTATTATTATTAATTATATTGTATATGATGCATTATATTTTTTCTGTCCTTTTGCTATGTTTTACAATTCTTAAATGTTTTTAAAACTGTGGCCATGCCCATTGTACTGGGTTGAAATGTGATCTCCCAAAAAGGTATGTCCACCTGGAACTTCAGAATATGACCTTATCTGGAATAAGCATTGTTGCAAATGTAGTTAAGAATCTCTAGAGCCCATCCTGGATTAAGGTGAGCCCTAAATCCAATAACATATTTCCTTGTAAGACACAGAAAAGAAGAGACACGGATACAGAAAGAAGATGGCCATGCAAAATCGGAGGAGGGAACTGGAGTTACCTAGGCACAGGCCAAAGGAAACTGTGAACCAACAGAAACTGGAAAAGGCAAAGTAGAATTCTCCCCTAGAGCCTTTGTAGGAAGTCAACACCTTGATCTTGGACTCCAGACCTTCACACCTTGGAGAGAAAAAATTTCTGTCATTTTAAGCTACTCAGTGTATGGTAATTTGTTAGAGCATTCTGAAGAATCTGATAAACCATGCTACTTTCAGGCTATGGATGTGGCCTTGGTTACAATTCTGAGTCAGTCATTTATAACCCTTGGACAATTCATAATTTTTTTTTAATTTTTTTAACATTATTTATTTTTGAGAGACAGAGAGAGACACAAAGCATGAGCAGGGGACGGTCAGAGAGAGAGAGGGAGACACAGAATCAGAAGCGGGCTCCAGGCTCTGAGCTGTCAGCACAGAGCCTGACGCGGGGCCCGAACCCACGAACTGTGAGATCATGACCTGAGCTGAAGTTGGCCACTTAACCGACTAAGCCACGCAGGCGCCCCAATTCATAATTTTTTTTATCCTCAGTTTTCTCATCTGTCAAAGGAGAATAACATTATCAACCTAAAAATGTTACAGTAAAGGGTAAACAAAAGCATTAAAAAGATCTCACTATACTGATACATGTCAAGGGCCCAGTAATTATACACATTTATATCCTTTCCTCACAGTGCACCACAAATAGAGGACTATTCTTCAGAAAACACCATCATATAAGAAAGGAATGAACTGAATAATTTTATGAATACTGTAAAGTTAAATGAACTTGCCTTAGTCTCATTTGAGAAACACCTAGCAACTGGTCCCCACAGAGGCTTACCACATGAAGTAAAGAGCTCTTCTAGTCACACAGCTCTAGTCTCTATTGAATTACTTATCGTTGTGTTTAAATACATTCTGCTAGTATACATCAGTCTTACATTGTTGGTCGATAAGAAATACCAGAGAAATAGACATAATATATTCAAAGAATCACGTTCTTCAGCAAATTTGAAAAGTCCACTTAAATGAAGACTTTTTAGGAAATAAACTATTGACCCTTCCCCAAGAATAAAGCATACCCTTTTCCAATTCTGTACACTTATTTGAATCTCTAGTGTAAAGCATGGTTCTAAAGAACAAAATCATCTAAAAATGTAGTCACCAACTACATAGACATCCATGGTATCATTTTCACATAAACAAAATTAACTCTATAACATTATCATAGTTATTATAATTGTGCTGTAGTTAAAATTTTAAATGATGAGATCAAACAAAGCTAAAAATAAGGAAATGTACAACACAAATACTAACTCCCTCTTTTAAGGCAATATTTATAGTTCAAAGAAGATTAAGAGCATTAAATTAATTTAAAATGTGATGATCAGTTTCTGCTTTGGAAACTAGAACATATACCTTTGGCACCTAGTCTAGGTTCCTGGTAGAATGTTTTGAAAATTGTCATCATTAGGAAGGTTTTTTTTTTTTTTTTTTTCACCAAAAGCTTGTTCACGCATAGTACTTTCTGACTAAGACTATCTATTCACCTTCACTGAGCTCTTTAACTTCCTAACCAAAAACAAAGGTATTAAGTTGGATGGTCATTAAGAGTAGAGATCCTGTCTAAGTAAGAAGAAATAGGTAGATTGTGATTATGAGTTGACAAAGGGTCTCTTACATGTAAAATTCTTAGCGCGAGTATTCAGCAACTCTGGGTCTCAATTTAAGTCATTTAATCATTCAGGCCTAAGTTTATTTGCTTATAAAATGAAGATAGGCAAAGAGTTAGTGCATATAAAAGCACTCAATATAGCACCAATAGAGAACATCACTTAATAAATATTAATTGGTCATCAGCCTTATCACACCCTGCATTCTTGATTCACCTTTTTCTGAGTTCACTTTATTCTCCACAAATCCTAAATGTTTGGACTACTGTCCTTTATCCCTCATCTTTCATCCAAGCCTTTTGAAGGATTTGTCTGTTTCTCTTTAGTTCCTCATCTGCCATTCGTTGCTTAGTCCACAAAAATCTGACTTCAAAATAAGGTTTTTTAATATACATGCTGTGACTCATACATATCCACATTTCAAAATGCAATCTATATGCCAGTGACTTAATATAGGACTGCGAGATGCATACTCCATCTTCCATTCCCTTATTTCTATTTAAATATAAAACACCATTTATTTTTAGCCTTCTATGTTACCATACAGAATAAAATATAATATTCAAGGCTTCCTGGTAGCTTGGTGAGATACAACTAAATTCTTATGAAAGAGATATAAATAGAATGGGGTGAAGGTCTGGCTAAGTCTCTTTAAAAGGGAGGAGCTCTGCCTTCTTCCATTTAGCTCATGGAGACACCACTGTGATGGAGGATTTAAACCAGAGATTTTGGAGTAGGAGGAGTGCCACACCTTGGAATGGCAGAATAGAGATCTGAAGTAAGTCTGGATGACTTTTTAGTGCTCACTTCAGCCCCAGTTGCCTTCCACTATTCTCTTCCACAAGAGTGGAATAGTTCTCTATCTTGTTTAAGCACCTGTGATGTGGGAGAGTATCCTGTTCCCTGTAGCTCAGTTCACTGAATCAATTCCATGTATTTAAACCAGACCTCTCTGATGAGTTCCAGTCCTATATTACAGATTGCTAATCAACATTTCAAAAGATCCTCAAGGTTAATCCATCTGAAACCAAAACATTTGTCTCCCCCAGACTTCTTTCCTATATACATCATATCTCAATTAACCATGCCAGTATCTGCCCTCTTATTCAAAACCTATGTTTCCTCAGAAGCTTCCTCTCTTGTTCGTAATACAAAATAGTCAACGATGCTACCTTGAATTGACTTGACTTCATCTCTTTTTTGAGTTTTCCCCATTTCAATATTATATTCTTATCTCTACCTCAATAACAGGAATGTAATATAATATGTCAATATGCTTACGGAATTGTATATATTTGAGTAGGACATTTTATGATATTGTCCAATGATATCAATATTTTCATGAGCATTAGCAAGGTCTGAAATGGATGGACAACAACAGTGGCAATTATTCTATCAACAGGCTAAACACAGATACCAATACTAATGATAGGACATCTCATCCATACATTTTTAACATTTGGAACTGAGTGCAATAGAAAATCAACTGAACACTCTGGTATAATCAGTGATACACTTTAACTGATGAAGGAATTCAATAAGTATATAAATATATGAATTTTTAAATCATCTTTATTCTAGTGGAGGAAAGATCAGATTTGAATTCAGTAGTTAGCAAGTAATAATTTTTCACAAGAACATTTTGACACTCAGCTAATGTAAGCAATCATTAGTGTGAATTCACTACAATAAATTAATAAAAATTCTGAATTGCCAGATTTACAAATTGAAATTATACTATGTGACTTCTGTTGAACATGGCTTTTCCTCTGTTGCCTCTTAAAACTATTAAAGTGACAAGAAAAAAGGGATGCCTGGGTAGCTAGCTCAGTGGGTTAAGAATCTGACTCTTGATTTCAGCTCAGGTCATGGAAGTAAGCTCTGTGTTGGCTCTGTGTTGACAGCATGAAGCCGGCTTGAGATTCTCTCTCTCCCATTTTCTCCCCCACTTTCTTTCTCGAAATAAAGAAATAAACATTTAAAAATAAATAAAAAATAAAGTGACAAGTGAATGAAAAAATGTACTAATACATAAGAGAAAGAGACGAAACCATAGCAGATGAGAAACATCAGGAAATTTTTTTGGCAAAAGTAAAGAAGATGGATACACGATAACTGACATAGCATAGCAAAGAAAGACAATTCTAAAGCACCCTAACAGGAAGAAAGTCATGTCCCTCCTCACAAGGCCACTGAATTACTCAGAAATTGCAGTTACTGGTAGTAAAGCATATGGGATAAGACTAAAAACAGGGAGATTTGTAAAAAGATGGAATAGATCACTTCTCAGATCTTTCTAACATTCCCACCAGTTCTAAAAGTACCCCTACCTTTTCTTAACACACATTAACTTTATGGAGATGATAAACAAAAAGGGCTTTTATTGGGGTGCTTGGGTGACTCAGTTGGTTAAGTGTCTGACTCTTGATCTGGGCTCAGGTCATGATCTCATGGTTTGCTGAGTTTAAGCCCTGTGTCTGGCTCTGTGCTGACAGTACAGAGCCTGCTGGGGATTCTGTCTCTCCTTCCCTGCTTCTTCTCTCTCTCTCTCTCTCTCTTTCTCAAAATAAATAAATAAAATTAAAAAGAAAAAGGCTTTTATCTCTGGGTCACCAGACAAAGGTGACAGAGGTGAAGGTGAGGTACCCAAATAAAAACAAAAGGTTTAATATGAAAGTCTGTGTAGTCAAAAGCACATTCCCCAGCCCATTTCATGTTTATCTGGCCTATGCAAATTAGTTGAGGATAAATGATCCCTAGACATTAATATTTAAAAATCCCTGATTAAATGATTCTCCCTACTATAAGGGACAGGTATCATTCTCAAAGTGACCCTTGTACACTGAGCATCCAATGAACTCTTTTATTCTGATCATTTAAAGCAACATTTTACTTCTGTATTTAAAACTGAATGGATGGTCAATGGGCATCACGCATAAAACAATCCTGTAAATGAAAAACAGTGAACAAAATCAATAAACAGAAAAAAAGGACTGGAGAAGAAAGAGAATAAATAAAGGAGAAGGATAATAATTCAAAAGAGGGGCACCTGGGTGGTTCAGTTAGTTGAGCACCCGACTTCAGCTCAGGTCATGATCTCACAGTTTGTGAGTTTGAGCCCTAAATCGGGCTCGGTGCTGTAAGTGCAGAGCCCACTTCAGATCCTCTGTTCCCTCCTTCTCTGCATGTCCCCTGCTCACTCTCAAAAAACATAAAACATTGAAAAAAATTCAAAAGAAAATATTTTTTCAGAGATATTAAAAAGGTACATTCAGAGTAAAAACCTCTTATAAATTAAATATATGATAACAGAAATAAAAATATCCAGGTGAAGACTTGGAAGATCAAATTGAAAAGAAGTTTAGACAGCAGGAAAAAAAAATAAAAAAGACATGGATAATAGGAAAATGTAATAAAATTAAGGTGCTGGTTTAATTAAGTTTCAAGAAAAAGCAGAACAAAATAGAAGAAAATACATTTAAGAAATACTACAAAAATATGTCCCAAAACTGAACGAAAGACATATGTATAGATCTATCTATCTATACCTATCTATCTATATACATATATATTTTTTTGAAAACACATACACACATTTTAGAATGAAAAATGGTCTAGTGAGTCCTGAGCCCAATGAAATGTGGTATTTTGTGTGGAGCAGCTCACAGGTTGTATCATCTTAAAACGTCAGAATACCAAAGATAAAGAGAAAATCCTAAAATCTTCTGGAGACATAAATATGTACAATAGGCTTCATCACACAGAGCTAGATTTAGAATCAGAATGTCACTATGATTTTTCAAGAACAACTCTGGGAGCTAGAAGAAATGGAACTTTAACATTTGGAAAAATAAATATTTCTAAACTAGAATTATATACTCAGTTAAATACCATGTTCAATAATGCTTTTCAGAATTGTAGGCTATCAAAATGTTAGCTCCCAAGATCCCTTTCTCATACGTTTCTGGAGGACATATTCACCTAAAATTAAGGAATTACCCAGAAGGAGAATAAGAATAAACTGAACACAAGAGAAACACACAGGAATTTTGGGATGATGGTGAGGGAAGTCCTGGATTGATAGCGGTATCACTGACCTACAGAGCTCAAAAGCTGCAGAATAGAATAAGAAGCTGGCAGTGAAAAGAAAAAACAAAACAAAAAAGAATCTAGAAGATTATCTGTTGTGTAAATACTGAGAGAATTTTATAATGTTTCTGGAGAATTTGGAATGATAGGTACATAAAAATTAAAGACATAATTTATCATCAACTCCAGATAAAAACAGTTGCACAAGAAAGCAATTATATTTCTAGTGTATGGAATTTAACTCAGATATAAACACATTTACATACTTGTAATAATGTAAACACCAACTAATGTTTTAACCAAAAATTATAATAAGACTCTAGAGGGGTAATGCAAGTAAAATGCATGCTTTTATATGTATGCACAGATTGTTAAAAGAGCTTCAACACTGAGACATTAATAGCTATACGCAGCTTAAAATTGAGAGGTCAAGAAATCTAAATATCAATGAGATATGTAGATATGTAGCTAAAAATATCGAAAGAAAAAGCTTATAAAGTTCAAATACTTGCCTTCAGTGAGTGGGTACTTCGGATGGGGAGATGGGGAGGGTGGGAGTGGAAGATCTCTGTATTTTGCACACTGACCTATTTAGTTAAAATGTATGCAAATGTATTACATTAAAAAATTTAAATTAGGGGTACTTGGGTGGCTCAGTTGGTTAAGTGTCCAACTCTTGATTTCAGCTCAGGTCATGATCTCATGGTTCCTGGGATCGAGCCCCACGTTGGGTTCTTTGCTGACAGCACAAAGTCTGCTTGGGATTCTCTGTCTCCCTCTCTGCCCCTCCCCCAGTCACATTTTCCCCTCTCTCTCTCTCTCTCTCAAAATAAATAAATAAATAAATAAAAGAAACATTAAAAATTTTTAAGTTAAAAATGAGTTATTTTTAAGAAACTGTAACTTGAAATATGTTAAAATCTAAAACAAGGTGATATTTCTTAGGAACATAAATGCTGTAATTAATAAGTAAGCTGAAACTGTCATGTCGAAGTGATTGAAAAATAATGCTTTGAACATTTTCAACTATATTTAAAACTTTGAAAACTGCTTGATCTCTAACTATGTATACTTTTCCTATGTAATTTTTTACGCTATTTATTTGTTTAGTATACTCTTTTCCACTGTGTCAAAAAAAGTTCAATACTACACTGAAATTTTCAGAAATTCTACATTAATCAAGTGTGAATTAATATATGATAGATGCTAGACAGCAAAATCCCAAATGCTAGCATAAATTCTGCCTTTGAATCAACCTCAACTAAAAAGTAACAAAACTGAAAATAATCTCCATAAAAATCCAATATTTTACAACATAAAAAATCACTCCTAAGAAAAAAAGAAGCAGTCTTCATCATCTATCTGAGGTTGAGGTAGGAAACACACAAACAAAATGCTTTTCATTCTATTACTTGTGCCTTCAGTTCTGCAATTTATGTTCCCCCCTGTCTTGTGTTCATTTTAAGAAAAGTTATTCTTTGCTTTTTTATTAAAGTGAGAGGGAAATGAAAACATTAATGGGATTGGCCTGGTATAATGCATTTGCAAAAGTAAAACCTTAAAGTGAAATCGAGTGGGGCACAGAAAATCAAATGAGCTTAAGGGTTTCACTATAACCAGGGAATAAAAGGTTATTCACGTTTGCAAAATCAAAGCAGTTTCTGATCAGTCTAATTAATGAAAAAAAAATATTGGTTTTTACAATAGACTTTTAAACTATTTGTACTCAGCAGTCTCCAAATGATTCCACTCAGAGCTACTAGAGTTACTGAGCTGAAGTGGCAGCTGCTGTATGTTTTTAGTTTCCTTCATTCCGTAAAAGGAGTGGTAACTTATATTTGGCTTCAAAACACCTCTCCACTGACAACTCTCTGTGCTTTGTTTCTCCCCGAAAAGTTTAATCTAACGTAGAGTATTCAAAGGGGAAAGAATCAGGTTCTTTTTTAAAAAGTAATTAAAAGCATGATGCCTTTTATTCACTTGCTTCTAAATTAGGACTGCCCTTTCAAAGAAATATTAAGCTGAAACAGATAAAGTTCATCTCTGTAAATACTACAATTATCTGGGGATAGAAAGATCTATATGTAAGCCAAGTTCTCCACACCTGTGGTTTAGCAATATCCACATGAAGGAAAGATTAAGCAGCAACCAAACTGCAGTTTGAACTATTCAATAGATGTCAAAACATTAAATCCCTTACTCTTAAAGATCAATGAACTCTATTTTTCATATTTGAATACTGCTTTATTTTAAAAACATATTCATGCCTTTTTGGTAACAAAATAGGATTGATATTGACCCTACATTTAACAATAGAGAGGCTCCCACAAAATAGTACTTAGACAAATGTATACAGTCTGGAATTATTTAGTGAGTCATTTAGAGTGAATAAAACTAAATCAAATGAGTGGGGAGAAATATAAAAAGGTAAAAAATTCCCTAACTCAATTAACTAAAGGCAAGCTCCCTCTGACTTTTTACAACTAAAGATTCTTCTGTGGATACAAGTAGGCTAGTTAAATAGGTAGCTTTGTGCTTCTTAATTACTCACATTTCTCCCAGAAAGATATTATATGAAATTTAACAATTGTTATATAGAAACTAAAATACATGTTTCCAACTTCACATGATGAAATTGTTGGAAACAAGATACCCACAAGTTAGTATGTATAAGATAATTCTATATACAGTATACTGTACTGAGCTTCTTGTATGTAAATGCAAGAATGATTTAATTATGACTCTTTTAACACCTAGGATTATAAATATATTCATTAATTGCACTGTAAATCCCTAAAATATAGGAGAGTCTTTATAGACATAATAGGTCTGCAGCATAACAGATATGGCAAATCAGTAAGCTAAATATTTATGGAGCATCTTTTTCAAAAAATAGATTAAATATCAATCTACAATGGTGTAATTTATTCATCAAATTCTAAAAATAAAATGATCTACACAAAATAATTTTCTTTACAAAAGAACTTGAAAAATAGCTAATCAAGGTGGCTCCTGGTGGTTCAGTCAGTTTGGGATCTGACTTTTGATTTCAGCTCAGGTCATGATCTTGCAGTTCATGAGTTTGAGCCCCACGTCAGGCTCTGCACTGATAGCATAGAGCCTGCTTGGGATTCTCTCTCTCCTTCTCTCTCTCTCCCTCTTTTTCTCCCTCTATCAAAATAAGTAAATAAACATTTTAAAAATAGTTACTCAAGGACTTCATAAACTTCTTAAATATAGAAATACAAAGGATCATTACCATTAATGAAATTTGTTATTGACTTTCTATGAATGTGGGACACTGCAATGAAATCATTTTGAAATGTATTAAAAATGTCTTTCTTATTAAAATTATTAAGATCTCTCTTAATAACCTTTTCTCTTTGTCTTCATTGTGTACACCATCACATGTGTAGCACTTACTTGAATTCATGCAGATTTCTGGTTCTCTGCTTCTAAATCTAGTGATTCTTCTGTGCACATCTTCCCTGTCACCAAATGAATGACACACAGTTGTATGACATACAGCTATAAACCAGAAAGAACTAAACAATGGCTCTTGAATCAGGTACTCAGACTAGCCATATCACCTTACCACCTTTCATATGAATTTTTTTAACCAGAAAATGTTTTTGTATGCACCTATAGCACAATGTCCCAAACATAGAGGACTTCATTTCATATTTTTAAACAAGTGAGTAAATAAATAAACGAAGTTAGCAGAAAGTAAACAAGCAAGCTTGGGAGATATGCATTCTTCTAAAATAAAAATAGGAAACTTAGGCAGGAGAAAATCTTTGAGAGCATAAAGTAAGAGTGAGCATTCTGTAATCACTGATTTTGCATTCACAGAAGACATCACTTGTTCTAAGACCACTGCTTGTGTAAGAATGGTATTTTTGCAAAGGGCAGTGAAGGCTGGCTCTTAGAGCAGTCAACATTGATAAAGTTTTTTGTCATCAGTTGCCATGTGAAACTTACTGGTTCAAATGACAGTAAGTACATTTTCTTTTTTGCCTGTATTTTTATTATTGTTTAACTATTCCTCATGGAAGATAAGGGTTTTGTTAATAGAACCAAGAAATTCTACAAAGGTCTCCTGCTGGGGACTCAACACCTTAAACCACAGTTTTGCTTCCACTGACACATTCTTAAATCCTACCTTATGTTTCTGCCAAGGGATAAAAAAAAAAAAGGAAACCTACTCTATATCCAGACTTCCCTTTACACCTTTACTTTAAAAGCCTTATTGCCATTAGAATGACAAAGTTATTTTAGTGGTTCTCCCACTAATTTAGTGTTTGGGGCAAATTGCCTAGTGGGAAAACATTCAATTTAATGGCTAATGAGAAATCTACTTTAAAGCAACTCCTGAAGGAAATCTTAAAAAAGAACAGCTTAGGTTGTGTTTGTTTTTTCTTCCCATGGCAAAAGAACCATAGTCATTTACTAATAACTCATCTCTGAGTTCCATAACGCTCACAAATTTCAGAGGTACTCAATTTTAAATTAAAAGATCCTCTTAAACTATTCAACTTTTCCTATTCTCCATAGCACATTTCACCTTCTAACATGCTAGATGATTTATTTAATACATTCATTTGTCGTTGTCTGTACTTACACACACTAAAACGAAGCCAAGAACATTTGTCTATTTTATTCACTAATGTATCCCAAACATCGTGCTTGGCACATATGCTAAATATGTATTTCTTACATGAATAAATGAATTAGTCAACCAAACCTTCTTTCCATTTTTTAATTTCAAGTTGAAGTTACATGCAGCATTACAAGTTATTAACTACTGGGGAGCCCTGTATTTAATAAACTTTAGTTCATAAACTTGAAGTCAGGATTATCACATAGGTCCATGCAAGCACAACCTAAATAAATGATTTTTTCCTAGGCCATAACCACACATGAAAAATAAGTCAGCTATACTCAAACTGCAATATCCATGCTATTTATTTATTTATTTATTTATTTATTAAACATAGGCATTGGTAGTGGGAAAGATTGAGATCTCAACTAATATAATAAAAAAAAAAATCTTAAACGTATTCCATAGGAATTTGGTAGCTCCAAGCATGATATTTCATTCAGGTGAAAAGATACCCATCTTAACATGCTATTTGACTCAAAAGCTGTCCAAGAGAGTAAATTACTTAAAAATAGGGAGGCTACAACCTGGGGGCCATTGCATTTCTCAGACCCAAACAGGATATTTGGGGCTGGTCTCCCAACATTTTCTCGGCTTGAATTTGTTTTTCAAATCAACTTAGCTCAGTACATTTGGCAAATGTCTTCTTGGATTTCTACAGGTCTATGCCTATTTTTAACTCCAAATGTTTAAAGGTATTCATACTTCCAAATGCTAGAGAACTATATCTTATCAAAAAAACAATAAAATCCATTGGCAAGTACTTAAGAAACATTCAAATTTTGAGAACTTATCTTACCGACCTTGAAAAAGAAAAAAAAATGAAGAAATAGTTTCTCTCGGAATTTCTTTAAGTCTACTTATTTCTTATTAGAATTAATAATGCTTAAATATCAGGTTGATAGAACCAAATGATCCTAAAACAATTGCCCAGCATTAATATGAACATTTGCGAGCAAGCATATCTATTTAAAAATTACAAGCTACTACTATGTAGGCCAAAAATTGCAAAGTAATTGGCTGCATTAAAATGAATAAACGAGTTATGGTGGGGAAAGGGACAAACAAAGCTAGCAAGCAAACATAAAAGATTCACACTGGAGGGGTGCCTGGGTGGCTCAGTTGGTTAGGCATCCTACTCAATTTTGGCTCAGATCATCTTCTCGTGGTTCTTGGGATCGAAACCAGCTTGGGATTCTCTCTCCCTCTCTTTCTCTCTCTCTCTCAAAATAAATAAATAAACTTTAAGAAAAACACTCTGGAGAAAATACATTTACAAAGTAAATACCACTTACTTGGTTAGCATTATAGTGGTAGTATTCAGTAATGTCAGGCCTACACTGCTAATTATTGACTTGATCTCAGCAAGTGTCTGAATCTACTCCATTCTCAATTATCTGCTCTAAACATGAGGGTTTGGGATTAGATAAGATGATTTTAGTTTAAAAAGGAAAGAGGTGATTTTTACAAAGTTCAATATGTAAAACAAAACAACAGGAAAATTGCAGGGCACCAGAGTTTGACCTGCTTGCCTCTGGCTCTCACCTTCACCCTCTCTGTTCCATCTTCCAACCCCATGTCTCCTCAGTAACCTTCCTAAAACCTTTGGATTCACTTGTGAAAATTTCTGGAAGGTACAGTGTCAATAAACCACTGTACTGCCTAAGGTTCTTCTTATTCTCCATGAGACGACACACTATGGCTATTGATCATCAATTTAAAGTTTTCTCTTTCTCTATATCACGTATAATTTTATTATACTCATGGATATAATGCTTTTGAAGTGGATATGAGGCATAAAGAATAGCAATTTTGTACTTATTCTCAAAGATAGATATCACACCTCAAGATAGTAAATCAAGAAAGTATTGAATTTTTACAACTCAGCAGTCAAAACACATTTGCTTGTAACTTTTAAAACAGAAGATGTAAAGACAGAATAAAATATTCTCTTGTCACTGGCTTGATATGTAATTCTAAGAAGGCTTTCTGCTTTAAAATTCCGACTTTAATATTAAGTCAACTGGTCAGTGAATATTATACTATTTCTAATGTATCTTTAATAACATTACAAAAAATACTTTGTACCTTTCAGAATGAACCTGAGATTTAAAATACTTCTCAAGAGCACTCTCTTATTTGTGGGAGTTAATTTGATGTTCATATATTACTAACCAAATGGAAGGGAGGAGTTTAGAATGGGAGTTAAACTTGCAATAAGCTTAAATATGAAACTGTTAACCAACTGAGATATCTTCTATCTACCTGTAATAAAACATGGAATTTAGCTGTGTATACTGCCACCTATAATTCACTGAAATATAAAACATTCTTCTCAGATTAAAAAAAAAAAGGAAATTTGCAAATGTTGCTGAACACAATATAAATCAGCAGAGACTCTGTGACCATCAGCAATTTAAGGGAATAGTACCATATTAAAAAGATGTTCTTAAATGCTATGACCTTTATTTTTAATCCATTTTACTCACAATTATTAAAGTTGGAATAAAGCTATAAAGTCAGTAACATTCCTGCCTTTACATCGAAAATTCTCCTTCATATATAAAATTTAAGTGAACAGAAATAAATAGTTCTTGTTATAATCTCCAATCTATGAATCAGATCTCATGGTCCCATGCATGTCCTTATTTTAGACATAAAAATGTTACATACGTTATGAGAAAGCCAGCTAAATCCAAACTACTAATTTTAAGGGTAAGGAAGAAGGGTGTTTTTAAAGGGGTATTTATTTTAAAATTGTAAATGAATTTTCCCATCCCAGATTAATTTGGGTATGCTATTAAAAAGAATTATGATGAAGATCAATGGATTTTTAAGATAAAGAAATCATGTGCTCTGGGTTGATACTTATCCTTTTTTTTTTTTTTGCCTTTCAGAGATAAATATTATCTTATACATTTAATTCTAGAAAAATAGTTACTCAAATAAGAAACAATATACTAAGACAAATAACTGAAAAAGTTAAAAACCTTTTAGACAAGTTTTAATGTGAATTTCAGTAAGAACCATAAAACTAGTAACTTAGTTTTTCAATCAGAAGACATTGTCGAAACTCTCTATGCATGTTAGAAATACTCTCCACTTGGATGTAAAAAACAGGTTATTATTTCAGGACTCTCTAAATGAAACAAGTCTCTTAGAGTTTCTGGGATGTCAACACTAAAAACTGAGTATTTTTAAAATCCTGTTAATGAGGAAATTATTGAAAGGCTAACTATCTTAATTCTCCTCTTTCCACATCAATATCAAAAGAAACTTACCATGGAGGGGCACTTGGTGGTTCAGTCAGTTAAAGGCAGACTCTTGATCTCTGCTTAGGTCATGATCTCAGGGTTCATGAGTTCAGGTCCATGTTGGGCTCTGCGCGGAAAGAGTCTCTCCCTCCCTTTCTCTGCATATGCACATACTCGTGCTCTCTCTCTATAAATAAACAGATAAATAAATAAACTTTAAAAAAAATGGAACTCATACTGCAATTAAGAGAGGTCCAAAAAATCCAAACCTCGATTTACCCTTCCAGAATCTCCATCTGTTGCCACCATCAGCGGTTTCACTTAACAGCGGCTCCTAGGAGTGGTTCCCAGGAGAGGGGCGACTGCTCACCATTTGAGTGCCTCACTTTGTGGGAAGAGCACAATTTCTGCTGTCGCTCACGTATTTGTTTGAGAAGTTCTTTTACTTGTCTTCAGGAGTGGACCTGAACAGCACAATGGTAAGCCCTGTTACCAGCACCTGGAGTGATGTCAATTTTCCATATGTGAAAGGATTTCAATCTAAAGCAGAAACGAAGCCTCTGAAACAGAGAATCTCGCCCATGCACTCTTAAGGAAATGAAACTGAAGAACTAGAAGACTGCCCGTAAATTCCCTATTTACAGAAGACCCAAAGTTATCTCCCAAAGAACATCTGCTAAGAACCTATCCCTCTTCTTAAGCCAATAAACTCACTGCTTGGACTCTGGCTGGACTCTCTGCTCTTTGGGCTCCTCCCCACTACATGCAGCCTCCCCAGGCCCTCAGACTCCGCAAAAGCTTCCTACATTTTGCCTTCCCTGTACAATTCTTCTGCTATTCCTGAATAAACTGTTTCTGGTAATTTGCACTTGCCTCAGTTTACCTTTCTCTTTTTTGGTTGACAGATGTTATTATAGATCTAGTTATCTCATGGTTCTATGTTTCTTAATTAACACTCAAATCCAGTGGGAATTCATTTTTGTATATCACTAAAGATGAAAAACTAAACCTTTCTTTTCATAACAGACAAGAAAATTCTCCATTTTAAACCGAGCAAACTTCTACATCACCTGAAGTTTTGTCATCTACCCTGTTTCACTGATACATTTTTATTTCTTATACCAAAAACATAGTTTTAACTACTATGCTTTTTCCCCCCCACCATGTGTACTTTACCTTTACACTTAAACCCTTTCATTCTGGTCAACTAATCCTGACTTTATTAGCCTGTGAAAAACCTCAGAGGATTACCCTTAATCTTGGATGTGCAAAACAGTTCTCAGCCTAATTACAGAATTATATCCAAACTCCATAATATCTAAACCATAATATAAGTGTCAATAACGGAATGAAGAAACTGGGAAATATGAAGACATAGATATAGATAGATACAGGTATAGATATAGATATAGATATAGATATAGATATAGATATAGATATAGATATGCAACCAATAGCATTTTCTTTGAAGTGACATAATTCCATTTAAGGAAATTAAAGAAATGAGAAGCTAGGAGCAAGACAGTGTCCCCCCTGGCTTGAAATTCAGTATATTCCTTTGAGTCTACAAAGTTAATCAACATTTATTTTTAAATTAACCCTGAAATACTCTTCTAAATTATAGTATCGCCTGATTCTACTTAAGGCAAGAAATATCCTCCCATATCCCCCCATGTTTACTCTTAACATCTAACATTCTAATCACAGAGGACTTCGTAGCTTATCATCATGACCTTATAACAGAAATAAAACAATCCAGAATATTGGCTTTTTTGCTTACTCTATTCACATTTATACAATGTAGTATATAGAAAATTAGATTAAAATTAGAAAACAAAGAAAATCATAATGATATATCACTTTTGGGTAGCAGTTGGAGAGAGTAGACATGCATTTCACTAGTGGAAAGTAAGAGATAAAGTGTTTTTAACACACTTGCACCATGGGCTTTCCATCTTAGCTTTCTTAGCAATAACCAACTTAAAAAGACAGATTTTTAACAACTTTTCAAATACATATTATTAAAAACATAGATTGTGGAATGGAGTAAAATATCTTAGAAATGTCTTTTAAAATGAATAATAGCAGAAAGTGAAAAGGTCAAGCATTCACTCATTTAGCCAGCACATCTTTATTAAGTACTCGTTATGCAGCCAACAATTTCATCAAAAATGTGACTATTCAGCTCAATGTTTGTTAGGTTCCTTGGGCTTAAGCAGTACTTCTCTCTCTTATCCTGTTCAGCAGAATGACAATATGTTCTTGTTAAATTAGATACTTAGATAGTCTGACTAGGCAAGGTTAAAAAATGGTTGGCGAAAATCAGCAATCAGCACTTCATCATTAGATTAGCTACAGCAGCCAAGGTCCTCAAATATATATGCTAATGAACAAGCAATAATATTAGGTTTTATCATAATTCTAAGGCTGAAGTTGGCTATTAGCCCAAATCATACCCAAAGCATTACTCAGGTATGAATGCTGAATGAGGATCTTACCCTTCCCTGCTGACCTTAAATTTGGCCAAGTTCTTGCAGGTGGTGATGGGGAGTGGAAAATCTGATGAAACAAAATTAAGGCCTCTGACATTGGAGATTTAAGGAACTGAGTACAAAGTCACGATATTGTCCCATAATTGAAAAGATTAATTTGCTGTTTTATGATCTCTATAAGAAAAGCTTTTGCTATCACTGACTTCACTTCCTCATGGTGCAAGTTCCTCTCACTTGCTTCAGATAGATCTTTCTACTAACCCATAGTACAGTTGTCTTTAAAATAGTAGCAAAAACTGCTCTTTTCTAGAAATCTTTGCTTAACTAGTTGGTGTTATTCTAGTCTTCTCTTTATTTTCTAATCACTCAACATGCATAGTCATTATATGTTTTAACAGGTTTATTTTCATACTGTTCAATGAAGTTATTCAGACCTGTTAATGCATATTCTTTATTTATCAAATTGAGTATGAATCCTTAAAAAATATATCCATGACTTACATTTTTTCTTCTTTAATTTTTTTAATGTTTATTTTTGAGAGAAAGATAGAGAAAGGGAGAGAGGGAAAGAGACAGAGCATAAGCAGGAGAGGGGTAGAGAGAGAGAGAGGGAGACACAGAATCTGAAGCAGGCTCCAGTCTCTGAGCTGTCAGTACACAGCTTGATGTGGGGCTTGAACTCACCAACAGTGAGATCATGACCTGAACTGAAGTCAGATATTTAACCGACTGAGCCACCCAGGCACCCCTACATTTTTTTTCTATTCTTTCAGTATTCCTATGGCTGCACTCCTATCACACCAGCAGCAATGCATGTTTTTGCTTCTAAAATTATAAGAAGCTACTGAAGAGAATACTAATAACAGCAAAACACCAGGCAGAGAAATTGCAAGGAGGAGAATGTTAAAGAGAAAGTCAAATACAATCGAGGTTTGACACTCAGAATTGGTCATTCTAATAAACTCATTCTATTTTAAGTCACTGATTTTCTCTAATTTGTTTTTAATTTTGAGAATTTTAGTAGTCATCAGCATGAATAGAGAAGTAGGTATTAAGGCTTTACATCAAGGAACAGGAAGAAAAATAAGCAAATCTATCATATATGCGTACTTTAACCCTAAAATTGGGACAAATATAGAAATATGAAAAAATATTTTGCAATGAAAGAACCATGTTCTTATCAAAATAATTTTAGAAATCTGTCTACATATCAGGATTATCATATAAATTAAAGCTTATAGAAAATGTAAACTTATCTGGAAAAAAGTAAATAAGTTTTAAAATAAAACACGATTATGAAATAAAGGTCATTATTGATTTTTATGTCTTGGTGCCTAATTAAAATTGTTTTAGTCTTCTTCATTCATTATTTGCATCCAATCTTCAAAATTATATTATAATTTCCATAAAATAGGAACAATGTAAAACTATTTTTGAATCTCAGTGTAAATCCTTTAGAGTTTCATGACAGAAATAAAACCACTAGGAAAATCAGTGCCAATTATTCTCAATAATTATCTTATTTAAGGACACCTCATTCAAAACATCTGGCTATAGTAATATTTAACATTTACTGAGAGTCTACTAACCACCAAGAATTTTACAAATAACATTTCAGTTAAGCCTCACAATGACTTAAAAAGGTCAATATAGCATCATATTGTAACAGATGTTCAGCATGTTTGACATACTTTGACAGAGTTTCAAAGTAGTGTGCCTAAGTTCACATATTTTGAGAAGCAGAGATTTGAGCCCAATTGGGCTTAATTCTCAAGTTTATGTTCTTCATAATTTACTGTATCATTGCCTGCCATAGTTGTGTGCCTTTAGAAATGAGTAAGATATAGAACCTACCCTGTAGGGCCTCCAATATGCATATTCTGAATTACTAAGTATACTTCTAAAAGAAATACAATATTGTTCTTCTATCAGTACTTGTTATCAAAATAATAACACATATTTTACTTACAGTAGGTATATAAGATTCCACAATCATCTTCATTCGATTATTTCTGCATTTAAGACCGTTTTAAAGTTGTTTCTTTCCATTTCCTGCTGGCATGAGATTGCCCAATAAATTTGTTTAACTTTGAAATTTCAAATTAAAAAGTCTTTTCTGAGCAACACTGAAGAAATTAGTATAAAGTGATAGTTGAAAATATTCTTTAAAAAAAACCCAGAATTTCCCTTTTAAAGACTAGTTCAGTAGTATATACAAAATAAACACAGATATTTGCACTGTATAAAATTAGTACACTTTTTACCCCCTAGCTTTTAACAAACTCTGAGAAACCAAGGTAATACTTCTGGGACCACTGATCAACATTGTATTTTTCAGGACTGGATGAAGCAGAGATGCCTTTCCTTGGGCACATTAGTTTTATCAATTTCCATTTTCAATCATTAAAACCTACAATTTCCATGTAGGGCCCTTTTGCATGAGAAAGAGATGGCAGCTTATAATCTATTCACTCTAGTTATAAAAACATATTCAAGTTTGGGTTTCCTGACAATGACCCTGCCCCCACCACACATGCACACACACAAAACACCTCCTTAAATACATTTCCATGGCTCAACTCAGTGATGTACTAGCCATTTGGACTATGATAAACCTAGTACTCTTGTCAGTACAAAATCTGGATGAATCCCACTTCTATATTAGTTCATTTTTTGTTTGTTTGTTTTACCTTCTAACTCAAACTAGAGAAAGATCATGTTGTAGAAAAGTGAGCCTCAACATTAGCATCAAGAGGTCTGGATTTGACTTTTGTATTACTTAAGTTCTGAAGATCCTTATTATCTTTACCTATAATATTGAAATGATAATACCTATAGATATGGGAGGTTACGCTAACCTATGTAAGAATGCTTGGAATACATTGGCTGTTTAAAGGTAATTACTCAGTTTTACCTTTAAAAAAATCAAAACTGTAATGAAATAAAAAATCTTACAGTATAGCATTGCCAGGTCCATTTAAATGAGGCATTCATGAAAATCAAGTTTCTAACACAAAGAATTACACTAACTAGCAGTCGAACTGAGATAGATAATTTTTTTTATTGAAGTATCTATTTGTTCTGCATACTATTGTAATTCCAATTACTAATTACTAATATAATTCTCAAGTTATGTTTGATATTCTTTACATGGTATCTGTCTCCAATAACATTTTCAAACTCTTCAGAATAATGTTATGGCGTGTAACCCTAATCAAAATGTGGATAATCCCATTCTGTATTTATAAACTCAAGGGGCTTCCCCTTAAGAAAACAATTTATACTTGCCAAACAAACACTAGCATTACGCAGACTGTATCATTGTCAGATAAGAAGCAAACACACTGGTGAAGAAAAAACAGAATTCTAAATACCTTTTTTCTTACTCAGATATTCAGGGCTTGCAATTAATTTTTGAAATTGTTCTGAATCGATCTTAATGTTTCTAACTCTGGGCTCCATCAGTATAACCCACACAGCATTCCTGTTAGCCAAGCAGGTTGCTTTTTAAATGTGGTATCTTGTAGTTCTTATTTACAATCCTAATCATATCATTGATTTCAGTAAACTTTCAGTAAGAGTGATTATTAATGCTGTGAAAAGCAGAAGCTGTGATTCATTTTTTTCTTTTTTTTTTTTATTTATAAACCTGGACAATTAAGATTAGGCCTAATAATGTGACTCTAGAGGCCTCTGGGTAATTAGAAGTTTCCTGTGGTTGAATATGTAATACAGCAAAGATACTATCATCGCTTAAAATTCTACCCACACCCTAAAATACTTACATAAGCCACAAATGGTTAAATAAAAGTGCTAGGAGCAGTCACTCATAACACAGAGGTAACTGGACCCACCCCCCCGCCAGATTCAAAAAACAATCATCACATAAAGTTTTATCTGATTGATTTTTTTTTCCTATAATTTAAGATGGCCATAAGACCTATTCTGTCTACTAAGGCCAAAATAAAATTAAGGCATATGACCTTTTTATTAATTCAGGTGTGTCTTTAACACACTAAGGAATTAAAAAATGTTCTGGAAAAATAGGATAAAACAAGTATGAGGAAGGTAAGAGATACTTTTGAGAAATCAGATTTTTCAATATCCAAAGCAATGAAAGAAAAAGGTAAGATGAGATTATGCATTTTGATTTTTCAAAGAAAGAGGTCATGATATAATAAGGATTGTAATTCTAAATTAGATCTATTTAGTTGCATTCTGAAAGAAGGTGTGGAACAAAACATTAGTTTCCAAAAGACTATTTATCACTCAAAGATACAGAATGTGAAGGAGCTGACCAGAATGTCAGTATGTTCAATGTTCACCACCCCCCATACTCAGGAAAAAAATATATATTTGGAACACATATCAGACACCATTGCCTAATTTAAAAATATTCCTGGACCTCTTATTGATCAATATCTCTTATAGAAAGGATGAGAGTGTAGCATCTGAACTGAAACAGTATTATTAGAAAATGATATCGTGAGCATTAGGATGTATAATTCATGTTGCTTTCATTTGCTCAGACCATTGTAAAAATCCATAAATCATTTTCTTCTTCATGTATTGCTTAAGTGCAATTTGTCATTTTGCATTAAAGGCCTGCTTCAGCTCATCAGTGCTTTTAATTCACTGTTTAGAGTTTAACAAAATGCTGGCCCTGTCTGATAACTGAAAAGACACTGAAATGTGAAGCCGTACCAATATTATCTAGGTTAAACAAAATGGAGAAGAACATTTCAACTTTGAATATCAAGTAATGAATGCTTTAATGGAATATCTAGTATTCCCAGTCCCCAAAACATGTATTAGTTTGTTCTCTGTTGAGTTGAGAGCATTACAACACAGTAACTAAAGAGTTACCTAAATGCTTATAATATGCTATAAATCTTTTCTAGAAACTTAGTCAACATTTTCTCAATAACTAGGTGAACAAACCTATCAGTGCCTGTGGCATTGGCTCCAAAGCCTTGATTTCCCACCTCTAAAGTTAGTTTACACTACCACAAATAAATCTATTTCACGGATACCCATAAAAGGTGCAACACAGTCCAGGTCCTTTGCCATTGCTCTCTGCACTCACTTTGCTGGGAATGACAAATGCCAGGAACCTCTAGCTCAATCCTGGCTAGGTCTGGTGTTTGAAAGACTTATTGACAATTTAAATTTTTTTCTTCCATTTCTTAAAAAAAAAAAAAAAAAAAAAAAAAAACTTCTCTCAAAGCTCTGGGCACACTGCAATAATAAGAGGATTTAGAAACAAATTGCTTTCAAGTCAAGTTAAATCACTGCAAACACTCATTTATCCAAACGCCGGTTAACAAACTTGTTTCCCTCCCGCTTTTTCCACAAAAGGGTTAGGAAGAAAGCAACCCTGTTACCTAGTTTCAAAGTTTCTATGTATATAAAAAGCATTTGTGGGATCCTTAGCGCCCCCCAATTTCTGCTGCATTTAGAGGCCAATGAAATACGCGAATGTGTATTATCATTCTCATACACCAACCAGGACTTTTATGAAAATTGATTTTGATACACCCCTCGAAATAATAATTACTACTTTCCCACTCTGATTTAGGATGCAATTGGTTTTGGCCCAGTTGACTCTCCTGGAGGAGGTGTTGGAGGTAGGGCTAGAGAGGTGCTACGTAGATATCTCTGTTCCTTTCCAGGTCCAGTAATAGGGGGAAGGGGTATAGAGGGAAGCAGTTTATTTCAGGATATTCTGCACTTCAAAGAGGTCGTGAACCCCACCACCGAGGCTCTTATTTACTTAATCATGGCTTCACTGAACTCTGGGGTCCACCGAAGGGCACGTAAAAGAAAAAGGAATTAAGAGGCATTTTTAAAAGGCTTTTGTTTTGTGGGTGACGGGGTGGGGCTCTTTAATGGTTCCAGGATAGAGAGGCGGAAAAGGCTATTAGTGACAATACCTGAATCTTGCCCGGAACAAAATGCTGTCGCAGTTGCCCTTGGCTGGAGCTACCTAGAGGGAAGAGGACGGCCTGGCTCGGGTCTGTTCCCCCTAGCAGAAGACCCCCCTGTCACTCTGAGGGTCCCGGGGAGCCTTAGAAACTAGAAGTCCGAGAGGCGAGACCTCTAGAGGACCCGGGCCGGCGTTACCCGCGCGGACACAGGCCTCTGTGACCCAAGAAATCCTGCAGAGCCCCCAACAGGCGAACCCTGCGGAACCGGAGCTCCAAAGCAAAATTCTCTGGCTTGCCCTATGCTGCTTTCGCCGCTAGGAGACGCCTGTAACCCACGTTTGCCGGGAGAGTTCCCGGCTCAAACACAACTGCTACCAAAAAAAAAAAAAAAAAAAGCAAAGCAGCTCAAGTGTTACAGTGGATGTAGTGATTATTTACAGGCAAATCTGGCCATCTCTCCACGTTCTCATTTCCACCTCTGGAAGCTCTGTGGCTCTCAGAGAACGCCCCAAGTCCACCCAAACTTCATCTACATTTTGAAAACACAAACCCTCTTCCCCAAACAATTTCAGGATCTGCATTGTCATTCAGCCACATGGCTCTCACACGCAAACACGCGTGCACACGCGCGCGCACACACAAGTGTTTCCATATGTATAAATGAAAACATTAGAAAATTACCGTCATTTTTAAAAATGCTCCAGGATTCTGATGAGTCAGCTGGAAGAGCTCAAAATATTTCATTTCAGTCCTGCAGATCTAAAGAAAAAGGGGCGGGAGGGGGAAGGGGTAGGAGTACAGATGCAATGCCGTTATTAATATTCAGATACACTATAATCTCCTTTTCATTGATCCACAGGTCCTTTTTATAAACTGCCACTCCATTCTCAGCAGTAGCCGTGATGCTAAAATCATTTTAACTGCAGCGGTTTTCTCTTGGCTATGGCCAGTAGTCAATTTACTGCAGCTGAAAAAGGATTAGCCATTTTTGCTGGCATCCTTTCCTTCCAACCGCTCAAAGGCACGACCCATCTCCATGAAAGAGCCCGGGGCGGGGGGGGGGGGGAAGGGGGGCAGGGCAGTAGACACGCACTCTCGGGACTCACAGGGGCATGCCTCAGTCTGCAATCACGCCCCGTGGACACTCGCTCTCCTTAATTCCCTATCACGAAGAAATGACAACGTACCTCGGGCTTGGGGAAATGGTCCGCCTTTTCTCGAAGGTTGTGTTGGTGTTACTCTCGGGTCATTCATTACCAGGAAGTCACGAGGGACCGTCCTATATTGTGGCATAAGAAGACTAACCAGGGGCAGCTTTAGTGAATAAACAACCCCCCTACAGCCCATTAATTAGTATAAAAATAAGCTTTAAAAAATCTTTTTCTCGGAGAATTGACATTCATTCCACTCTCTAACACACAAGAGTTTGCGCTGTATTTTAACTTCACAAGAACTGGATGCGTAAAGACTGCTTTGCCCCCGCGCCACGGCGGTGGGCACTCAGAGCTCCTTCGAGATCCGGGTGAGGGGTTCGGGGCTCCGCTGGGGCTTTCACAGATCGGTGCGCCGGACCAGGGAGGATGGATCCGAGCACCTTAAGTGTGCGAGCGCAGTCGCTGATAACCGCAGAGGCACAGACTCGGGCCCCACATGTGCTCGGCCCCTGCCCACCTACCCTCCCTCACCCCTGCGCGTGTTCTCGGTAGCCCGAGTGTTCTTATCTAGCGGTCTTGCCCCAAAGTGGGCAAGAATTGGTGCCTGGGTCTATAATGGGGGCGGGGAAGGGGATCTCCAAATGACAGAAAAAGCAGAAAATAGCCAGTGCGCGCCGCGGCAGCGTAACACTTGGCGGGGCGAGGCGCAGGGATATCCGAGGCGCCTTACAGCGCCCAGCGAGGCTCGGTTGCCAGCGAGTCGGGTGTTAGGCTGGCGTGCTTGAAGGTAGTGCTCAAATGAAACTCCTCAGTCATTGATCAAAGCGCTCGTAGCCTCAACTAGGTCCCCAAGGGAAATAATCCATTTGATAAGAATGTTATGGATTTACACTGAGGAAGGGAAGAGGCAAGTCTAACCCGTCTGCACATCTATAGTAGCTGCCAGCCCACATCTCCTCGCGTGAATCCCTCGGCTTTTCAGGACCCACCTCCTCCCCACACTCCAACTGTTTAACTCCTTTCCATACAGCCCCTATAGACCCTCACGCTTAGACACAACCCATGTTATATCCCTTTTTAAAATTGTACAGCCAGTCTCGGCCAGAGTCTCTTCATTAGGTAACCCCTGTCAGCGGCCCCTCTGCAACTTTTCCCCTTCTCGGTGATCTATTTCCACGATCGGTAGTAAAGGAAAATACCTTAAAGGAAAAAGAATGTTAGCGTCATTGGAAACCCCGCTCCTGGGAGAGGATACCGCTGCTGTTGCTGTTATGTTTTCGCATCTGCTGATGCAAACAGGGGAACCTCTCTATTCCCTCTCCATTACCTGCGGCTAGGGACTGGGAACTTTCCGCGGCAGAGTCCCCAGCCAGCGCCTCGGGACCTGCCGGGCTGTTCTCACTCTCACACTCACACTCACCCCGGCAGCCCGCCAGGACGCGGCTTCGATCCCGCCCCTCCCGGCTGCCGAGTGACGAGAATGATTGACAGCCATATCTGCCAATCAGCGTTGCCTCGGTGGGTGGTGCTCCTCAGCGATTGGTTGGCAGAATGAGGGCGCTGCGCAAAAACAGAAAAGCGGAGCGCTCCGAGCTCAGAAACTGCCAGCCGAGATCACAGGCTCTAGGGCTGAAGCAGGAGGAGGGAAAGACTGGAAGGAAGACAGGTTAGAGGGAAAAAGGCTTGGGAAGAAAACAGCGGGAAAGAAGCTGCTCATCACACTTCTAGAGAGGCAAATGATGGTGGAGATGAGGACAGAGAAAGACAAAACTATGAAAGCCAAAAAATACAAATAAAGCGAAAGAGGAGAAAATGCCAAGAAGAACATCCATCCGGAGAAATGAAGAGAATGAAAGTTTTATGCTGCAGAGCCGTTCTATGTTTTTCCGGCACAAAATTCTCTTGCTGTTTTTAAGCCCTTTTGCGTTTGCCAGCCGTTGACATTGAGGCATGTTCAGCGGTGCCAGCAACGTCTCCTCTTCCTTCTCCTCTTCCTCTTCATCTTCCTCCTCCTCATCCTCCTCCACCATCGCCACCACCACCACCGCCACTGCCTCCTCCTCCTCCTCC
The DNA here is from genome assembly GCA_028646485.1 of Cryptoprocta ferox. Taxonomy (NCBI): domain Eukaryota; kingdom Metazoa; phylum Chordata; class Mammalia; order Carnivora; family Eupleridae; genus Cryptoprocta; species Cryptoprocta ferox. Next base: position 86,098,432 of record CM053567.1, on the reverse strand, counting down.
TCCTCCTCCCCCTCCTTCTTTTCCTCCTCCTCCTTCTCCTCCCATCAGCAAGAAGACAAACCGAGGACAGTCTTGAAATATCGAAATTTCCTCCTTGGGATTTGCCAGCGCCGCGTTGCGCCAAGACTGTCGGAATAAAGGACGCTGACTATTGTATTATTATTTTATTAATTGGTCAGTGGGAACATTACAGATGAGGAAAGGGGACGCCTGTCACCCTTCCTGCGCTAAGATTGAAAAATGAGGCAGAATTGGGGGAAGCCCTAACATGAAGCAAAAGGAATAAGATTTTTAAGGGCAGAAAGCCACAGGAGCCCCTCACATAGCGCACTTTTATTTGTATTTTTTTTAAGATTTTTTTTTTTTTTCGTGGTGGTGGGGGAGGTGATTGGGTGGCTGACTGGCTGCGGGAAGCTGCTTCCTTTTCCTTTGGAGATGATTGTGCTATTATTCTTTGCCTTGCTCTGGATGGTGGAAGGAGTCTTTTCCCAGCTTCATTACACAGTGCAGGAGGAGCAGGAACATGGCACTTTCGTGGGGAATATCGCTGAAGATCTGGGCTTGGACATTACAAAACTTTCAGCTCGCAGGTTTCAAACGGTGCCCAACTCGCGGACCCCTTACTTGGACCTCAACCTGGAGACCGGGGTGCTGTACGTGAACGAGAAGATCGACCGCGAGCAAATCTGCAAGCAGAGCCCCTCCTGCGTCCTGCACCTGGAGGTCTTCTTGGAGAACCCCCTCGAGCTGTTCCGGGTGGAGATCGAAGTGCTGGACATCAATGACAACCCCCCCTCCTTCCCGGAGCCGGACCTGACCGTGGAGATCTCTGAGAGCGCCACGCCGGGCACCCGCTTCCCGCTGGAGAGCGCATTCGACCCAGACGTGGGCACCAACTCCTTGCGCGACTACGAGATCACCCCCAACAGCTACTTCTCCCTGGACGTGCAGACCCAGGGGGATGGCAACCGATTTGCCGAGCTGGTGCTGGAGAAGCCGCTGGACCGAGAGCAGCAAGCGGTGCACCGCTACGTGCTGACCGCGGTGGACGGGGGAGGAGGGGGAGGAGGAGAAGGAGGGGGAGGCGGCGGGGGAGGGGGAGGCGGCGGGGGAGGGGGCCTGCCCCCCCAACAGCAGCGCACCGGCACTGCCCTACTCACCATCCGAGTGCTGGACTCCAACGACAATGTCCCCGCCTTCGACCAACCCGTCTACACTGTGTCTCTACCAGAGAACTCGCCACCGGGCACGCTCGTAATCCAGCTCAACGCCACAGACCCAGATGAGGGCCAGAATGGCGAAGTCGTGTATTCTTTCAGCAGCCACATTTCGCCCCGGGCGCGGGAGCTCTTTGGACTGTCACCGCGCACTGGCCGGCTGGAGGTGAACGGAGAGCTAGACTATGAAGAGAGCCCGGTGTATCAAGTGTACGTACAAGCCAAGGACCTGGGCCCCAACGCGGTGCCCGCGCACTGCAAGGTGCTAGTGAGGGTACTGGATGCTAACGACAACGCGCCGGAGATCAGCTTCAGCACCGTGAAGGAGGCAGTGAGCGAAGGCGCGGCGCCCGGGACCGTAGTGGCCCTGTTCAGCGTGACCGACCGCGACTCAGAGGAGAATGGGCAAGTGCAGTGCGAGCTGTTGGGGGATGTGCCGTTCCGCCTCAAGTCTTCCTTCAAGAACTACTATACTATCGTGACCGAAGCCCCCCTGGACCGAGAGGCTGGGGACTCCTACACTCTGACCGTTGTGGCTCGGGATCGGGGCGAGCCGGCTCTCTCCACCAGTAAGTCGATCCAGGTCCAAGTGTCAGATGTGAACGACAACGCACCGCGGTTTAGCCAGCCGGTCTACGACGTGTATGTGACCGAGAACAACGTGCCCGGCGCTTATATCTACGCGGTAAGCGCCACAGACCGCGATGAGGGTGCCAACGCCCAGCTAGCCTACTCTATCCTCGAGTGCCAGATCCAGGGCATGAGCGTCTTCACTTACGTGTCCATCAACTCTGAGAATGGCTACTTGTACGCCCTGCGCTCCTTCGACTACGAGCAGCTCAAGGACTTCAGCTTCCAGGTGGAAGCTCGGGACGCCGGCAGCCCCCAGGCTCTGGCCGGTAACGCCACCGTCAACATCCTCATCGTGGATCAGAACGACAACGCCCCTGCCATCGTGGCGCCCCTGCCTGGGCGCAACGGGACTCCAGCGCGGGAGGTGCTGCCCCGGTCGGCGGAGCCGGGTTACCTGCTGACCCGCGTGGCCGCAGTGGACGCAGACGACGGCGAGAACGCCCGGCTCACCTACAGCATTGTGCGGGGCAACGAAATGAACCTCTTCCGCATGGACTGGCGCACCGGGGAACTCCGCACAGCGCGCCGGGTGCCGGCCAAGCGCGACCCCCAGCGGCCTTACGAGCTGGTGATCGAGGTGCGCGACCACGGGCAGCCGCCCCTGTCCTCCACTGCCACACTGGTGGTGCAGCTGGTGGACGGAGCTGTCGAGCCCCAGGGAGGGGGCGGGGGCGGTAGCGGGGGGTCAGGGGAGCATCAGCGCCCCAGCCGCTCCGGCGGCGGGGAGACCTCGCTGGACCTCACTCTCATCCTCATCATTGCGCTGGGCTCGGTGTCCTTCATATTTCTGCTAGCCATGATCGTGCTTGCCGTGCGTTGCCAAAAAGAGAAGAAGCTGAACATCTACACCTGTCTGGCCAGTGACTGCTGCCTCTGCTGCTGCTGCTGTGGCAGTGGGGGCTCGACCTGCTGCGGCCGCCAAGCCCGGGCGCGCAAGAAAAAACTTAGCAAGTCAGATATCATGCTGGTGCAAAGCTCCAACGTACCTAGTAACCCGGCCCAAGTGCCGGTGGAGGAGTCCGGGGGCTTTGGCTCTCACCACCACAACCAGAATTACTGCTACCAGGTCTGCCTGACCCCTGAGTCCGCCAAGACCGATCTGATGTTCCTTAAGCCCTGCAGCCCTTCGCGGAGTACGGACACTGAGCACAACCCCTGTGGGGCCATCGTCACTGGCTACACAGACCAGCAGCCCGACATCATCTCCAACGGAAGCATTTTGTCCAACGAGGTAAGGCTGAAGCGAAAGGACCACCATCTCTCATCTCCTCCATCTGAAAGCCTCCTCTAGCCCGGCCCTTGTATCTCTGGTGCACTATGTATTTATATTTAGGATATTAACTTATTTGTATCTTTGTGGGGGGCTGGAATTTGGGGGGGGGGAGGCTACCCCACACCTTCGTATGTAACCTAAACTTCGTGTTGTCCCTAATTTTCTGCGCTCCACCTTCCACATTTACTTTCATTTCCTCCCCTTGGTGCTTTGCCACCTTGTACCTTCCTCCTTCCCTCTGGGATCGTTCCTTTAAAATCCTAACCCCTTCTCCTTTCCCTTCTCAGTTTTCTGAGGGTAAAAGAAAAAGTACGCGGGGGGGCTGAGGGAAATGTGATGGAGGGACTTTCTGGCACCGGCAAAGGTCTTTTTCTCTTTGCGTTTGTCCCAGGCGTTAATAAAGTTAATGCTGTTTACTTTGTTTATCGATGCTTTCAGTCGCGTGTAAAAGTAAGCTATAGATTGTTTAACTTTGCACAGTTGTCTAAACTCGAATGCATGTTTTAGCGAATAAGTTATCAGATCCTTGTCCTTTGAACTCGGGTTGCAGAAAAGCCTTCAGTTCTGCTCTGGACAGCATTTACAGACGCTCCTGAAGCCCAACGCCCACACAGTGTGAATTTGAATGAAGTTGTTTTGGCACAGACCCCTGTAAGCATAAACTAAAGAAAGGCTTAAACAATTGTTACCTTAAATATATCTTTTTAACTAATAATCACCTCTTGCCACTGTTCTTGATAAATCACTGCTGTTGGCTTTCTTCCTCCGAGAATTTGGCTTGTCAATTCCGATTTCTTCTTAAAAGATGGAGAAGTGGCAAAGTTGGAAGGAGGGAGGGAGGGGGAGAACAGAGTGGATTTATGTACAAGAAAGTTTGGACCGGAAAAGGTGTGTGGATGGCGGAGGTGGGGAGAAGAATGCAGAGGGCGTTTGGAGGGGGAAAAATAATGGGGGGGGGGCATTATGAATTCCTTTCTTGGCAGGTTATTTTATTTGAGTCTTAGATATTATTAATTGACTTTCATGAATATTTGTACAGCTCATTTGTATCTTAAGCACATTTTGAAAATAAACAACAAAGTAATTCCATAAAATATCCAAACTTTTTGCTTATTGAGCGTGCTGTTTTTCTTGTGTCAACCTGTATGCACCTAAACACTTTTTTAGGCCACTGAAAGAAAGACTAGAGTTTACCTAGGTTGACTCTATTAGGGACAAGAGTTCATGAGCCCTAGCTATGAGGTCATTTGCATTTTCTCCTTAAACACACACATACACACGTTTAAAATTGGCTTTTTATTTTTGGAATTTTTTTTAACCTTTACTGAAAGTCTGGATTGAAGTGTCTGTGCATATCTCCCCCACCCCACCCTTACCCAGCAATCACTAGGGTGAGGTCTTAGCATAGCTTGAAAATTCATAAAAATGTACACAATTACGTAAACGAGACTCAATTCCTAACCTCAGAAAAAGACTATTAGTTAAACCCTTAGCATTCAAATGCTCTTGATTTATTTATTTTTTTTCTAGACTAAACACCAGCGAGCAGAGCTCAGCTATCTAGTTGACAGACCTCGCCGAGTTAACAGGTATGGACTCTTTTTTCCTACCTTGGTGTGTGGACAATTTACTACCTACTAAAATCAGGAATTAGGTGTATTATTCAATATTAAAATATAAAATGTATAAAGCATTTCCAGCTAAGGCAGAACATACATACTGATTATGTTGGGGTTCCTAGACCACACATTAAAATATAGGTATATTTCATCTATATACAACTTACTGAATATATTTGAATATCTTATCAATTTACACTCCTACACTGCTTCTGATAGACTCCCTAACTATTCCTTTATGAAACATTTTTTATGAAAATCTTTTATGAAAATCATATAAGCATATACATAACTCTAATCATAGAATAATGACTAAACTAGACATGCCTTAAGGGCTCAAACCACCTGCTATGCTCAGTTTTAAAGAGCTTGGCTTAAGGTGATGAAAACTAGCTTTATGCAGAAATAAAGCCAACTGAGAGGTCTATGAATCTGCAGCACCATTGTTGACCATGTGGTGGCAGAAGAATGTTTTCTGTATTTCTTCACCTTTTTTATTCTAATATTCACGTTTTTGTACTTCTAGTTCTGCATTCCAGGAAGCCGACATAGTAAGCTCTAAGGACAGTGGTCATGGTGACAGTGAACAAGGGGATAGTGATCACGATGCTACCAACCGCGGCCAGTCAGCTGGTAAGTGTGTTCAAATAGCAAAACTGACTTTTTGGGGCTTTTTTGTTGGTGGTGTTGGTGTTGGTGTTGCTGTTGTTGTTTTAAGTAAATCTAGAAGGAATGATGTCCTAGGTAATTTTCTGTAGGTTTAATGTTGGTAAATCCACAGAAAAATGGTGTCATCTTATGTTGATAAGTGTATATTCAAAGAGGATATAAAATGTTAATGTTCCTTTAAAGAGGTAAAGCTAGAGATTTATTGTGAAATATTTTAGAATATGAGCTATTTCTTCCTTATGTCATGTTCTTTAGTGCAATTATATTGCATAAAAGAGCTATAGATTTCTCACCTGGTCCAGTCCTCAGTCTTTAGTCAATTAAGGTATTATTAGACTTGTTTATGGATGAGGTAACTGAAGATGAATGAAATTGATTGAACTGCACAAAGTCACAGGAGAATAATTGGATGATTGGGAACTAGAATCCAAATTTCTTCCTTTTGAGAGCAGTGCATTTTGTAAGCCACTGAGTATGGAATGGTAGAAGGAATGGTGATTAAAAGTCATGAATAGACTGAAAGCAGGATTTCCAATGCTGGGTTCTTAGGCTTCTGGACACTAGGAAACATTTGATAATGTGTATTTTATCAAGCATCCTAGATTTCCTCATATTTTCAATAGGATCCATGACCTGTCAAAAGTTGAACCCTGTGTGTATTTGTATATGAGCTTAATGGTAGTCACTGATGGAGTTGCAATGTGATACAGATGTTTTACATTGTTTATTTACTTTTCTGTATATAAATTTAACTGTTAAGTTTTATAGGGTGCTGATAGCTCTGCTTACTAATACTTAAAGAAAACACTTTAAAAATAAAATATGTACCTTAAAATGAAGAAAATGATTTCATAATGGTTGGATTTTCGTTCCACTTCATTGGCATTTCAATTAAGAAGGGTGCTTGTTGGTTTTTTTGTGTTTTTCTGACATGCTAAAAGAAATGGAAAGACAAATTAATTAACTTTTGTGACTTATAAAAATGTCCATCTTGGTGCCATCTCTGGATTCAACTCTGTTCACTTGCTTTTGAGCTTCATTTTGGTTAAAGACGTAACCCTGGAGTGATAGAGTACTCATTCTCAAGGTAACATAGGTCCTAGAGAGCACGCATTCCTTAACACAGTAGGTGGACCTCTAAACTGTGCTGAGGCAGTGTGTCAAAGGGCAGCCCACGCCCCACGGTCGCCTGGCAGCCGTGGTTACTGCAAGCCTCTCACTTGGCTAATGTGTGCTGTGTCTGAGGCTGACTTAGCCTTGGGAAACACAGGCAGGAGGAGGGGGGAAAAAGGCTGCTCAAGGGTCTCTTTATATTGCTGCAAGTCATTAATATGCAGACCTAATGAGACTTGAGAACTGCCAAGAATCCCCGGAGGTCCCTGCCCCTTGCGGGCCTTCACGCTAAGTGAACAGAGCATCTATTTAGTGTCTGGGAACCTGACAACAAACCAGATCTTGCCAGAAGTTTATATTTGAGTACAAAGTCCCTTTCATTTTTGGCCTATATATGGCATATGATTTATTGTTATCTTTAAAAAGCTGTACGTTTAGAATTACTCATTCCTATTCTTTTTTCACAGTTTCTAATTTAAGTTAGCCTTTTTTAAACCTTTAAAACAAAATGTTTAATATTAAAACAGAGTATCTGGTGCATGTTTCCTTGGGTGCATTTTATTCTTTTCCCACTCCCCCCCTCCCTGCTTTGTTTTTTTTCTGTAGCACTCCAATCTCAATGAACATTTCAATTAGTTTAGTCCCTCAGACATAATGAGCCATAATAACCTAACCAAAGAAAGAGAAACGAATAAACATCTGCAAAAAGTGCTAAATTTGGAAGATGGATGGGAATATATTCTTATCAATGTGTCTTCCCAGTAGCTATTTTATTTCACAGGCACCCAGTGTTGCCATTTTGGTAATGTTTCTTTCAAATTATTTGAGCTGTCAAAGCATTACAAGGAGAAGTAAAATGCTAAATTGTGTGCTGGAAAAATTTCCAAAAAGCAAGGCAGTTTGTATTTTTCTTTATCAGTGGCAAAATTTTGTCTCTATCTTTACAATCTCAAACACGAAAAGTATTACTGAGTTAACAGTTTACTTTTGTATTTCCTTGGCAGTTACAGGGCAGCCACAACATACTGAGTGCGATAATTGCTCCTTTAGAATTCTAATGACACGCTTGTATTAAGAAGTAATCTCACCTTTGTGTGCTGAATTGCAATCAGATTTAATATGTCTAATTTTATGGTAAGAATGATTTTGAAGTGTTTTCTTTTATTAAGTATGAAACCCTAAATGCAGAGAATTGAAATCCATTTACTTGATGACTTTTTTCCAGTCCCTACTGATGTTGTGTCCTGTAAACTTCACATCAAGTGGCTATAATATTTCTTAAATGTTAAGCCCATTTCAGGTAAATAAGTACATCTGTTTTATTGTATTACAAAGCCAGGTATTAATGATCTTCCAATTGTTTAATATTTAAGAAATATTATTCATAGCACATCTATTTCCAGGTTTAGGATATTAAAAACAAAATTCATATGTATCAGCAAATCTCACTGAGCTAGTCTTTAGGGGAAGAACACCAGATTGCCATGGAAAAATAACATTAGAAAGATACAGACTCTGAATTCTCTACTTCAGTTTGTACCTCATTCCACATTACATTATATACACTAATTAGCTCAGTTCTTCACCTGTTTAAACTTCCCAACTTTTTATTTATCCCGGATTTCTTTTTCTATGTTAGCATTACTTTGTATTTATTTATTTCGATATGCCTTCTGTTTATTCTACTATGAATAGTTTTCTTTTTTGTTCTTTCTCCACCCTCCCCCTTTGCTTTTCTCCTTTCTAAGCCATTTGGAGTCACCAATCTTGTTCATAGAAGGGCTTTAAACACGGAGGCAGCTGCACAGAGAATCACATAAGCTTTTTCAGTTTTCTACTGCACCTGGCTCCATGTGTGAAATTCTTCGGCTTGACCACTGCTCTGTGGCATTTTCTTTCTATAGCCTTGTCAAGGTGCTTTCCGTTTTTTTCAGTGTGCTATTGATGTATTGGTTAGATATGGCAGAAATCCAGGGAGATGTGGTAAATGTATGCATAAACCATCACAAGAGGAAAATCTGATTAATCACAGCTTAAATAGCCACGAATAAGTCAAACTGTACTTAAAAGAAAGATGTTTTCAATTTTGTTTAGTGTATAATGAGATTAAAAGATTTTTTTTTCTGATTTGGAATACTGATAAAAAATTTTAGTTGTTTACTCTTCAGCATTTTAACATTATTGCAGGTGCATCTAAGGAGATATATTGAGTTGTAAGAATTTTTTGCCTCACTTATTAAATATTTGTGATGTGCATACTACAATTATCAATTCATTTTCAATATTTGTGTCTTCTTAAAAATACATATTGAAGAGGATAGTCCTAATAAGTGATTCTGTTCATGTGACTTGTTAAAGTTTACCTGAAAATTGTCAAATCACTCTTTCTTGTACATTTGACCTTCAGTTTACAAGGAAACATAGGTTAGATGTGTTAATTTTTTAACTAGTATTGATATCAATATGTGATATGTGGTCAAAATCTGGCTACATGTTAAAAAACAAAGTGATTTGAATTGCCAGTGTTTCCAGTCTAGTAAAGTATATCATGAAACGTATTAAGCCGTGGCACCATTCTTAGAACACCAACAAGACCATTTTTGATTCATTATCAATACAAATTTCCCCAACTCCACTCAGAATTTAGATACTGGCAGATTAGCGTCTGGATTTGTAAATAAAGTGAATTTACATGATTGTTTGCAGAAGCTTATTCTGGTTCCTGGTGAACATCTGAAATACAACTTGATGCTGCAGGGACCTTTATAATTGGCAGGAAATATGTGACAAAATATTAGAGAAAATGGAGAAAAATATCAACACTTTGGAAGATTGATAAGTCAGGAGAAATTTTGATGTACATGTTTTGATTTTTTCATGAGTGAATCATGTTGATTAATATGTGCCCCCAAGCTATCTTTTCCTAAAACTTACAGCAATTTTTGTGGTTATAATTCTCTCTCCATTTTTCATTGTTGTTGTTAAGTGGTTAAAGGAGGACTGGAAATTTCCTCAAAAAATTAAGAATTGATTTTCTTTTAAATTAATTTATCATGTTAGGAAAAATTAAGCATTTTTATGAAGACTTGGTGCATGAGAAAGAAACGTACACATAACTTTATATTATCACATTCATCAGAAAACAACGCAAACTGAATACAATTATAATTTTTTTGAAATCACGATTTGTTCTCAATGGTAATATCACTGCCTCTGACTATAAAGAACAAGTTACTTGCCAGTTAAAAAATATGTATTTTAAAATTTGTCTAAATATATCTTTGCATAACAGGCAGTCTATCACATCAGCTGTCATGCCTTGTAGAACAGATTATTTCTGAGAAGTGGGAAAAATAAATAACTAGGAGAAGAAATTTCAAGTAATATATATATATATATATATATATATATATAGAGAGAGAGAGAGAGAGAGAGAGAGAGACAGAGAGACAGAGAGAGCCAGAGAGACAGGAGACAGAGAGAGAGATGTTTCTTAGAAATTACCAAAATGTCAGGGGTGCCTTGTGTGGCTCAGTTGGTTAAGCATCCAACTTCAGCTCAGGTCATGATCTCATGGTTCGTGGGTTCAAGCCCTGTGTTGGGCTCTGTGCTGACAGCTAGCTCAGAGCCTGGAGCCTGTCTTCAGATTCTGTGTCTCCCTGTCTCTCTGACCCTCCCCTGCTCATGCTGTCTCTCTCTCTCTCAAAAATAAATAAAACATTAAAAAAATTTTTTTTTAAGAAATTACCAAAACTTCAAAATTGAGGTTTGGCCTGTATTTTTCTGCTATACAAATCTCACAGATTCTATAGTAGGGGCATTTGAATAAGAAAATATAAAAATCACATTAAATATATTGTCTCTTGGGACTTCAATTTGAGCTATTAAAAAATTTCAAGAACAATGTGAAAGACATACATTTTAATTTGTCACCTGTCCTGGAAGACCAGGCATTCCTGTATATCATCTAGTCATTTATCACAATGAAACTTAAGTATACTTCTCCTTATTTGGCCATTAAATAACATATTTAATGGGACTAGCGATAAATGAAAGAAGGTTAAAAAAAATGTAGTCTTTTAGTGACTCCCTGAAGTGAGGAATGGTAACAAGTATATTTATTTGGTTCTCAGATTATATATCTAAAAGACAAATGATTTGAAATGTATTGATGTTATTTTTTTTTTTAATTTTGTTTCTGTGTCCGATATTTTCCTCATGAGAAATTGGTACACTTGTTTTATCAGTAAAACTAGTGAAGTACGTTTGCGCACAATTTGTAGCATCTTATCTTTCATTCTGGTTATATAAAGCTGTGTAGTATTACTGTGGGAATCACACTTTAAAAAGACTAATTCATAGATTTAGTAAGAACATTATTTACAAGTGTTTTCTCTGTCCAGTAAAATTGTTCTTCCAACATAAAACTTGATCCTATTTCTCATTTTTCTTGTTATGCACATGATACAATTTTTGTACAGGTTCTCAACTCATGAGAACTTGATTACATCATCTAAGAATTTTAACTGACATCTGATAATTAAAGAAGCCGAAAACCAGAAAACCAGACACTTCAAGAAAAGAAAATGGACACAACTGAGTATAAACTATTTAATTAAACAAGTTCTACTAAAAGTACCTTCTAGTACACACAACATCTTAATAATGTTGAGTGACTAGTTTATTAAAGTTTTTCTATAATAGAGATGATCATATTTAAAATTAGGAGAACACTTGAAAGTATAGCTGCTCAAAAAGATGTGAAAGATTGTTAATGGTCTCATGTTGTATATTTAAAATGGTATGCATCAGTCCTGTGAGAAAAAAACTGTATTAATTCCAAATTTTGCATTAGTATCCATCTTTATTAGGGTTTAATACTGTAGTTTTATCTTAATACTTGAATTAATGCCGCCAACTTCAAATTTAATATGATTTGAATTTAATTTTAAAATAAATAATTGCTCATAATAATTTTACTTTGAACAGTAATTCCATCTATCAAAAATATTTTTTTCTCCATCATACTGCAAATAGGGAGCATTTCTAGTACAGTATTCAAAATATAAATCTCTTTGCTTCTATTGCTTTTACTCACCTAGGATGTCAGTGTGTAACAGGGACATATTTCTTCCCCTTCTCTTTTTCTTTCTACATATCTCTGAAGAAATAGAAAAAAAAAAAAAAACTCAGCTACTCTGGTGTCAAAAAACACTAACATATTTTTCATACTTTCTTAACCTGGTTCCTTATCCTGTTTCACCTCACGTTTAAGTTCCTCAACAGTTCACTGATCAGTAATTTATTTCGAGGCTTATGCATGACAATTATCAATGGAACACTTTAATCGAAGCCAGACTCAGCATTATACATAGTTTAATTTAAAATAAAAAAGTCATAAAGTTAGATTAATATATGATAAGATTTGTTTTCTCTTTAAACATAATTTACATAATTAACTGTTCTTGTCTCCAAAATACTTGTGGATAATCTAGAAGATTAATACTCTGAAAGAATTATTTTCTATACTTTATACAGATGTTAAAATATACACACACAAACACGTAAACCAGTTTGTGACAAAAGGCCATTGGGAATTTAAAAACTAAAACACAGGAGTTCAAAATCACTCATCATATTTTTATGTATAAGAAGAAACAATCAGATGGGTTCATTAAATAAATATTACCCTGTTGATTAAAAAAGAAATTCATCTTTTTTCCAGACTGCTTATCCAATGAGAGCTTCTGCAGAATAATCATACTTGAGTTATTCTAAAATGATCCTGTTTAAAAACATGCACAACAAATGTGTTAGTATGTTTAGAAAAATATTAAAATGTGATTATGGTTTATGTATTTGTTTTTCTGAATAGGGGTAGTTACCAAAATGAATGTCAAATGGTATTCTATAATACTTAAAATTGTTATGCTTTGCTTAAGAAACTGAGCTTTCTTGAGTCATAATCAGATAGTGTTTAATAGTCTCGTCAATCTGTGAAGACAATGAAACTTGAAGGGGTCATTTGAAATCTGAGTATTCTAGGATTAGTAAGGAAACAGGTCTGTGTTCACTAGGACAAGTGTTTCCAATGTGGAACAAGTAATAAGGTATTTGTCAATAGTATCTGCAGCTGAGTCACATTACACTTGATTACCTTGGTTTCACTAATTATAGTCATTTGTTCTGGGTTTGTCTGTAGTGGCAAATAATAAATAGTAATATGGGCTACCAGAATGTCATTGAGCTATACCTTTTAGGGTCATTTTTTGAGAACCTAAGAAAGCATGCTCTTGGCATGGCTCACAAAATGTTGTTTCATTCTTGTTATTTATTGGTTTATCAATATGTGTGCTGTATTTCTCTTGAATTTCACTTTCTCCTTAATGTCTAGATTTCTTAACCTAAATATCATTTGTGCTTCACATATTTCCGATGTTTTTGTCTCTAAGGAAAAAAACATGTTGGATGCCTTATCATCATTAGAGATTATGGATTATAAAAGCTTTATGCTTGCATTTCTCTCTGTTATGAATTTCACCAGAGATTTTTAAAAATATTCATTCTTTTTCTACTCACCATTCCCTAGGTTTTTTTTCCCCCAGTTTTTTCAGAACTCTGAGAATTTTAGAAACATCATCTTCAGGGTCCTCTTTGCTAGAAGAGTCTAACCCTTTTCACAGTAGTATAGAGTTATTTTTGGTTCCTATGAGATTAAGGCAAGAACAATTTGGTAAAATACATTCAACCTAGCACTCTTTATGCTACCTGTAATCTTTCATGCTAGTGAAACCTGAATCCGTAGTGTCTCTTTTGTTTACAGGTATGGATCTCTTCTCCAACTGTACTGAGGAATGTAAAGCGCTGGGCCACTCAGATCGGTGCTGGATGCCTTCTTTTGTCCCCGCGGATGGACGCCAGGCTGCGGATTATCGCAGCAATCTGCATGTTCCTGGCATGGACTCTGTTCCAGACACTGAGGTGTTTGAAACTCCAGAAGCCCAGCCTGGAGCGGAGAGGTCTTTCTCCACCTTTGGCAAAGAGAAGGCCCTTCACAGCACCCTGGAGAGGAAGGAGCTGGATGGACTGCTGTCTAATACACGAGCGCCTTACAAACCACCATATTTGAGTAAGTATTACATAAAAGGCTTTATCAAAGTATTCCCTTTGAGGGAATAAAGTTCACCATGCCATTCTTCTTAGTGAAAATAGAGCTCAGGTTGTTTTTCAGAAACAAAGATAAAAGTGTCTCTTGGATGCAGGCAGTACTTTACTAGGGAAAAATGAATATGCTTAACAGGAAGACAGGTTCCTGTGTTAGGACATGGTTGTTGACAACAATCAAACATAACTTTTGATGTTGAAAACATTTTTCAAATGTGTTTCATACTTCCTTTGAATATTGCTCTCTTGCTTACTTGATTTCCATGTGTTTTGAAGAGCTTAATTAAGATGGAAAAACATCTCTTGACACTTGGGTCTCTGGGAGATCTCATTTATTTATTGATGCCAGCATTATCACATAATCATCTTTTTTTCCACAGTGACATTAAACATGAGGCTAAATTAGGGAATCAGTGCAGCTATCACTGTCCATTCAACGAGACTTAGTAATATGTTCATATGGAGTAAAGTCTCTGATCAGAATCAGAGGAACAATGCAATGGAAACATATAAATAAAGCAATATTCTTCATTTACTTAAAATTATACATTCTTCTAACAATGGAGACATTGAAAATTGTACTCCGCTCTTTCAATATTGGGACCGTATTCTCTAAGTGGATTATTTTATACAACCACTGTGAAAATAAAAATGCTTAGAGATTCTGTAGTATATTTCCTTTGAGGATCTTGGTAATGAAATTATCCTATTATTCTATGCAACATAGGAATCTTTTTCTTTTAGTCAATGGGTAAATACCACTGACAATTCAATTGTTTGGTCAAACCACATAAACTAATATTTGATAAGGATGAAATTCATAAAAACTCAATCAAAAGATGAGGTTTTTTTTTTAAAGATGACTTTTATCTTGTACAGCAAAATCTAACATACATGATGTTTTCTTACTTTCATCTTCTAGTACAAAAAAAATAATGGAATCATTAACTAGAAACAAAAATAAAACAGTTTGCAGATGTATCATTTCTTTCATGACTTAAGGGATGGGAGGGAAATAGAAAAATACTTAAAGGAAAGACAAAAACTAGAAGAACATATATTTTAACTCATGAATGTAAATATGAAAGGCATGAATTGAATACCCTGAAGACAAGACTACTACTCTAGACATTGATAAAGGAATGGATCTGCCATTGGAAATATACATAGTGATGGTGACAGTGATTAAACTGTTTTATGAGGGATTCAAATCAATTTTTCAGATTTCTTGGAAATGCCATTATCCCACACATGATATAGTATTTTATTATTTCAGAACCAAATAATTGCTTCTCTCTATAAACTATTGATATTTATTTTGCTTTATTTTTTGCGTTATAAAATACAAGAAGGACCCCATATACTTAAGGAAAGTATTGAAATGTCTAACATCATAAGTAATGAAATTTGGATACTAGAGTCCTAAAGTTTAGCTCACACATCTACACACATTAATGATTTAAAATAACCTAGAATAGTTATGTGTGTTGCTAGAAATCAAAGAATGCATATATTATTTAATTAGGAAAATTAAGATTTGTTTCCATATCACTCAGATACGGTAGAATAATTTAGTTTTGAAAACTATTTTTTTTTCCATTTTAGCCAGCTCACACCACTCAAAATTTAGGGTTTCGGATTTAGGTGAAAACTAAGCAAAAATATAAGTATTTTATTATTTTTACTTATACTCTCCTTAACTATTTGTACGTCAACTTTTAGTGTTTAATGTCATCTTAAAATTACATCATAGGCCTGATTTTAATAGACATAATCAATTTTATGGTTAATTTGGTAGTATAAACTATATATCAAAATCATGCCTGACCATTTTTCCCTGAAATTCACATGGTGGTAGTGGTTCATATTTGTATTATTTACCATCAGCAATGGAAATATTCTCGTCTTCTAAATGGAAAGCCTGTCCCTTATATAACTAACTTAAAATTTTGACACCTATAACTTCTTTTTGATCAGAATGTTTAAATAATTATTGAGGTAGAGTTTTATTTTGCTAAAGATGCATTTAGTTCTGTAATAAACATAATGTACATTTGATGTGAATAAAAGCAGCTGTATATTTAGTGATTTTTGTAGAGCTCTAAAAGTAAAGCCTAATGAAGCTACCACTATCATTTATATAATGATGAGGGAATGGCAATATGCTTAATAATACAAATGAGATCATTGTCTGTACTCAACAACTTCCCATTTCTAAACTTCTGATTCCAAAATTTAAAATTGAAAACTGAAAGAAATCAACTTTTACATAAAAGTACATGTATACACATGTTAAAAAAAGTAGTTTCTGTGTTTTTTTTAAAGAAATGCTCACATACAATTTTCTTTTCTTTTCTTTTTTTTTAATGTGTAAGAAAAGATCCATGAAGAATATACATGATGCATTTAATGAAATGGAAGTTCATTGTTAAATCAACAGAGATTTTGAATATATCTATTAATACCCGTTAGTCATGAGCACTTTAGGAGCACGTTTGCTCTTATTTTTGTTACGATGATGTAGTTTGTTAATACATTCATAAAAACCAAAGGGATACTCTGAAGGATTGAAGAAATAAACTTAAATATGTAGAATATGTTCATATTCAAAACTCAGTGTTTAGATTTATCTTAAAATGTTAATGAATTTTAGCTTGGCTTTACCTTTTTTTGGAATAATAAAAAATACTAAAGTATCACCTTATCTTTTAGTAAAAATTAATCATTGTTTTCAACACTTATTAAAATGAAACACAAAAAATATTATTTGGAGTTTAAAAATAACATCACATTTTATTGTGAAGAATTCAAGAAATTCTTTAGTATTATAGATACCTTATTTAAAATAACAGTCTTTCTATTGATACAATTTGGATGGTCTCAGCAAATAAGGAGCATAAAAATAATTTAAGTTCCAGAATATAGTTGATAAAAGTTGTATTATCAAGATAATTTAGAAAAACCCAATAGTTAAAACAATTATATTATTTTTCCAATCGTTCTTGCTTATGATTTTGGCTTCACATTTTGAACATCATCACTTACGATTGATTTTTGTCAATAGATAAGTGTATCTTTTCGTTCAAATTGACCTAAATGATACAATCCTGAAATGATTTCAGGATTTAAGGATTCATTATTTGGAAACTTGTTGATTTCTTGTTGATAAGCATAGTCAGTCCCTAAGAATTGCAAACAGTCAAAAGAAAATAACCAATGAAATTTCATCTAAAATGTATTTGTGAAAATCTTTTTTCATTTATTTGAAGGGTCATACAATAATAAATTATATTGAATGAAATGAAAAAATACATTGACATAATAATTTTTTAAATATGATATCCATGAAATATTCTAGACTCCTAGAACTGTAGAGAACCATTTACTGAAGTGTCACGGTCCTTCCTGCCTTCATATTACAAAACATTTAGATTAGTACAATGCATGCCAAAAAATTATGAGCTGTCTCCTGACCTAATTTTAATTTTGCCTACTTTTTGAGTCTCCTTCAAACTTCAATTCAATCTACTCTTAACACAAGAAAAGATGTCAGAACTTTTGAAACATTCCATTTGAAAAATTGCTGACGCTTTACATAGACTTCTTTTCAGTAAACCTCATTTTGAGAAAATTCTTTTGGGCATCTATGTTATTTCTATGGTGCACTTCAAGTTTTCAGTTGATTAAAATTGTAGAGCATGTTTTGTTTAGTCACATCTCTTTCAATCCCTTCATTATCTCAATCTGCCTTCTGTGAGTTTTCTTAATCTGTTGAACTCAATAGTGTGGTTAAGAGTGTACATAGGATTCAAAATAAACAACTTCTCTTATTGGTACACATCATCCTCATATTTACATATCCTCAAATAGTGTTTTCTCTGGGATTTATATATTCCTGTAATGTCATAAACATAGCATCGCTTTATCAAATATTGAAGTCCACAAGTAAGCATTGTTATATGTGGCCTTTTTAACATTTCTGTCTCCTAGCTCCATACATTACCAAATGGACCCACATCTTTTTCAGGATTTTTTTTTCTAATTACATATGTTTATTTCTGTTCCCTTTGTCTCCAAGTTGTGTCACTTTTTTATAATACCTTATTTCTGAGACTTTTGCTCCTCTTGATGTTCTCTATAAGAATAGCTCTAGATTTGTGACCCTAACTTTCTCACTTTTTTAGTTTATCTCTTTGTGACAAATCTATAGTCTTTGAATCACACCAGTCCTTCTATTTTTCATTAAATTCCTTTGTTTAGGAATTAAGAATTGATCTCTCATAATCAAAATAGTTTACTCATCTCAACTCTGTGAGCAGGAAACAAATGATAACTCAGGGCCAGAGAAAAGAACAATCCCAGTTCATATTCTCCGCATATCTACTTTTAGATTTAATGTTCACTGAATTTTACGATATTTTACTTCTTTGAAAAAATGATAATCAGTTCACAATTTGTATCATTACTCCAGTTAGCTGATGCAGCAGCTGCCTGCAACTTTCCTGTAACTCCAGATAAATGAGATATTATAACATTATCTTACTTCTTCTTTAGTTGTTGAGTAATGGTCTACCTCAATTAATATGATTTATAGGGAAAGCTATAAAAATCTTCTGAGGTGAACAGTTCATTTTACATCTATACATCTGGCAATTTCTGTAGGCAATTTGTTTTTACTTATTCAGACATCAGTGCTTCTCTGTGACTTATCACATGTCATTTAAAATGTGTGCCTTTGGGTGCATTGGAACTAGTTAGTATCCAATACTCTCTTGGTGTATTGAGACTCATTACCCAGTTATGCATATTATAAATGCTAAATAATTATGTGATGAAAAATGAATGAATGGCTGAATGAGTGTTTTTAAAGTATCCAAATAATCTTTAATGCTGTCATTATACTTTCATTTACACACACATCTGCAGTTATTTTTTAATCTCCAGGCAAACTTTCTTCTCTTCTAATTTTTAAAATATGTTTTAAATTAGTTGTATTTTTCTCATGCTAGTACTTCCTGGTTTTCATAAGGGGAAGTGGATTGTAAACTCATTCAAAATTTTGAAATGCACCTAACCAAGGTGCTTTGTTATGCATGATGGAGTTTTTTGATGCTTTGAGACTTTAAACTCCTTTTGATTCATTCTAAGAACTTATATCCTAAAAAGGTGTTAAATCTGTGTCATACCTGTTAGCTCTCTTAGAATTCTAAGTATTCCCCTTTCTTATCAGATCATTGAGATAATCTTTTATGGGCATATTTTATTTACTAACAGCTCTCATGGTTTAGGTCTCTTCTTTCTAATTTCTGTAAAGCTAATAGATCCAAATGTTCCTCTGGTAGCGTCACTTGTTTTTATTATATAATTCCCCTGTAGGAATTACTTATTTGCATGTTATTAGTTCTGTTTTTGAATTCACAGCTATATAGTGCAATAAAATATATATTTAAGGGTATATAGAAAAACTTAATTGCTGAAAGTAATTTATATCTTTATGCAATATTTTACACTCCGTGAATGAGTGTCAAGTGGTTATTTAAACCAGTTTATTTGGTGCATACTTTGCATTTTATTGAGCAGACATTTAGCATATTAATATTATTTATATACCTCATTTTATATTACAGATCATTTCCATCTTCTTTCTTATTTTGTACTTTGGAAATAAATTCATATAAGCATTTGTCTGTCATGTGAGCCTAACAAAAGAAGATTATCAATTAAAATATAAATAGAATTATTCAATGAAAAGGATTATCTACCTGGAATTTTTTTCCTGCCTCATCATACTGAAGATGTGTGCGTCAAAATTTAAATGCATTAAGTCATAAAGATATTGTAAAGAAGTCTGGAATATACAAATTCAAATGCTTATAAATATCATTAAACATTATTCAATACTCAATGTGCCAGACTTTTTTTGAGTGAGTCTGCGTCTTCTGAAGTCCTTTTAATAGGAATCAGATAGCGTCATTTTGATAATAGAGCTTGGAAACTGTTTCGGACTGTGAGGTTCGTTGTTTAAGATTAAATAATACTATCAAATCAAGACTAAACTTAGCATAATGTGAGTCACTTTAATGTTTCCTAAAGTATAATAAAAATCTTGGAAGTTTTATATCGAGGTTCATAAGACTTCCTAATTACTGAATTAGTGGCCCCTAATCACCTGCATCAGTTTAGGAGGGGACAGTAGAGAAGATTTGGAAATACTGGATCCGAAATGTAATTACATACAAAAGGACATGGATGAAAACAAATTATAAGCTAGAGATTCTCACAGAAAAAAATACAGAGTTTTATTTCTGATTCTTTAACTGATACATTGTATGACATATTTGTACCTTATACCTAGGGATATACTGTATTCGTTTTCTTGAAAATACATTTCTTTTAACTGTGAGGATTGAAAAGAGTATATGTGAACCTCATTTTCAACAAAATTTTTATAATCTGGACAATAAAGTGTTATTAAATAATCAATGACAGAAAACAAAACAAAACAAAAACTACCAATGAAAGCTTTTAAGTCAGTGAGTTCAACAAGTGATTGTAAATCCTTTTACTGTGTTCTGTATTCATGATTCTGTTGTACAGATACATTTGTGCATATATACATCCCATATAGAAGCATTATATTTTTAATTTAATTTAATTTAAATTATATCTATCAGTTACCAGAGAAAGAACACAGTGTGATTATTTAACTAATGGCTACTTCAGTATCAGAAACTGTTAAACATCAGAATTTGGCACTTTTTGAGAAACAGATAAGTGACGGTTTTGGTCTGTTTCTTTATTTTTAAGGGGCTCTTTGTACTTTTTGAGGACCAGTTCACATTGCACATTGTAGCAAAATTAACCACGACACAGTAGAGGAAGTAGGTATCTGTATTATGAGGAAAACATTATTTTTACTGTTTGTAAGACTATTGTAATGAATAGGACTTATTTCCTCTTTTAATGTTGTATTAGCCAGAGTCCTGGACTAGATTCCAATGTTACCTGTGTTGGATATTTAATTGTATATTTTACACTTACTAGAAAAGTGACTTTGTCCTCAAGTGTCCTAAGGTTCATATTTATTCCAGTAACTATATTTCAGCTGAAAGCTGACCAATGACTGCATTATGCCATAAAAAGCATAGTTGTAAATATTTTTTGTTAAAATTTTCAAGTAAGTGCCTCAAAAAAGAAAAAAAAAAGACCCAAGCCTAGGAGAAATACATAAATAAAGTCCATATCAAATGCATATTTCTTGAGTTAAATTTGGAATCACCCTGGATAAAGAAGTAGCTATGGTAAAGGGGGTCTTTCATATCTCACTGAACATATCACTGGGTTTTGTCTCAAAGTACAACACTTGGTAGAAAGTTCGGAGTCAACAATGGCAACAGTAGATAAAGCTTACATAATAAGTTGTCTTGATAGTATATACCTGATGGTGCATATAAGATAAAATGTTTCACTTGAAGATTTAATCAGAGCAGTGTTAGGAATAGGTCCATAGATAAGAAAGTTAGTATTCTAGTTTGACAATTGCTATCATTTTTTTCTTAGAAAATGTATAGAAAATCTGGAGGCTAAGCTGTAAAATTAAGATAATACTATGGTACTCTTTTTCCACACTGTTAATAAACCTGATACCAGAACTCGTCCCCCTACTAGTTACTAATGGTGTGGTTTTAAAGTTTATTTGCCGGAGAAATACTCCTCAGATGATTACACTGGAGATCATGAAACCTAAGTATGTTTTGGTAGATGTATCTTGATTCTTGAGTTACCTCAAATTTTTTAGTAAGAGTTATGGTAATAGAAAACAATATTACTTAGTACCCATAGAGTTCCACTAAATTTTACTTGTAAACATTTTTTAAAAGTGATGGATAATTTCAAGCATATAAAATAGAGAGAGTAGTACTAAGCTCTCCGTGTTCTCCAGCCTAAACAATTATCAGGTCCCGGCCAAAGTTATTTCATCAAAATGCTAACATACTGTCTTTTCCCTCAGATTTTTAAAGCAAATCCAGAGTTCCAACTGCTTAACCATTAATATGTCAGCATATGATTATTAAAGATAAAGTTTATTTTTAACATTACCACAAGAACCTATTCCTCTTTTAAAAAAAAGTTGTTACTATCATTGATTGTCTAATTATTGTTCAAATTTCCATAATTTTCTCATAAATATTATTTACATTTATAATTAATTTGATTCATGCTTAGAATAAGTTCCATACATAGCAACTCATTTTTATTTTTATTTTTAAACTTTTTATTAAATTATAATATGCAGATAGAAAAATACAAAAATCACAGATGTATAACTCAAGGTTTCACAAAATGAGCTCACGTGTGTGATCAGCAGCCACAACATTAACTGGGTCCAGTAACCAAAACATTGCAAGTACCTGTCCTCTGGTCTCCTCTTCCAGCTACAACCACTCCAGGGGCTGCCACTATTCTAGCCCTAACCAAAAATTAGTATTTCTGGGTTTTCAATTTTATATAATTTGAATAAATGGAATAGTGTAATGTATTTGTTTCATGAAAATGTAATAGCCAGTTATTCTGTCCGATAATATAGCCTAAACTGTGTAAGCTAAAAAGACCAGTTAGCATGTATTCTCCTTGGACATGATTGATTTTACTATTTTGGAATTCTTGTCAAAGCCAGTCTTTCAGAAATGCTTGGTACCTGTCTTTATATCTTTCTTTTTGATTGAAACATAATCTGTTAACTTAGTGGTGTTTTATAGAAACAAATATTTAAATATATTGACTTGAATTTGATTATAGCAAAAGAGTAGAAAAATTGTAATGTCTGTATTTCACATTTCTTTGAGTCTAGGTTAGAGGATTGTGGCAAACTGGCACCCATGATGCTAAAGGGAGACTTAATAAAATAAAGAGATTAACATTTTGGAAAATAGCATATCTGACTAGAGTTTAAAAGGTTTGAGGGACTGTGAATTGAGAAGAAAAGAGGAGAGGTGACTTAACAAATGTTAAGTGCTTAAACAAATACTACACAGATAAGATAGTGATCAGTTAATCTGTCTTTATTGAGAGAAGAAAAGAGAAAATGGATCTATATTGCATCCTGAGAGATGTAAATTACACATTATGGGAAATATCCTGACCCTGACATTGGTATTTGCTCCTGAGAGATATGGAAACACTTTACCTAGAAAGCTTTACAAACTACAAACATAGGCATATGTCAACTGTGATTTGGTGGAATGGCACTTTCTAGCCCTGTGATATATTTCCTGCAAAACACTTTTCCCAGCATTGGGGCTGGTGAAGGAGTGAAAGGGATGAGGCTCAATTTTACTGGAGGATGAAGGAAAGGCAATTGAGAAAGCCTAAGGTTTTTATCTATTGCCTTCCTTTCCTGTTTCTATGTAGATGACTTCTTATTCTTAGAGATTCTGAAAGGAAAAATATTGGTTTCTTAAAGCCTTTTATTACCCCTCACACAGTGAATTGCAATTGATGATTGAATATCCGAGAAAAGAAATTAAGAAATCATAGGTTTAGAAGGAAATTTGGAGAAATGTGTAGAGGGCAAAAGCTAAATGTAACATGTTTATTAAATTATATATTATATATAATATGTATATGCGCAGTATATAACATAGATCCTGTCTATTAAAAGTATGCATTATAACTTAAAAATGTAAGGCTTCACATTATCTATGATAATAATTTACAAAAGGGAGACAGATGACAATAGATTTTAAATATCTTACTTTGTCAAATATTGAATCTTTATTGAGCTGACTTATTTCTCTTATAATAAGAATTTTCCACTTTTGGTATCATATTATCTTCTGCTGAATTTTAAGGAAATACTTGGTGTCAATTACTGTGAAATGGCTCACAATTAAACAAAAAATGAAACTGCCGTTAATAATGATTCACAGTCAAGTTGCCTACTCCTTAAACCTAATAGTAATACATGCTTTCTTAATTATATTGGAAGATATAGCAAGCTGACTGTATATGATCATTAGATTTTGGTTTTTACCTTGGAGAGTAAATTAAAATGTAGCATTAGCTTCATAACATGAAAGCATAAATTAATTCTACACTTAAGAAAATAAAATGAGGGGTGCCTGGATGGCACAGTTGGTTAAGTGTCTGACTCAGCTCAGGTCATGATCTTGAGGATTTTTGAGTTCAAGTCCCGCATCAGGTTCTGTGCTGATAATGGAGAGCCTGGAGCCTGCTTCAGATTCTGTGTCTCCCTCTCTCTCAGCTCCTCCCCTGCTCGTACTGTCTGTCTGTCTGTCTGTCTCTCTCACTCTCTCTCTCTCTCAAAAATAAACATTAAGAAATAATTTTTAAAGAGAGAAGAAAATGTGAAGAAAAATAACGAAACAGTAAATTGAATTAGCTAAACATTAAGTCTAAATTTAATAACATTAGTAGCTATTACTGAGTGCCCACTTTGTAGGCATGAAAAGATGAAATAAGACACAATAAAGGCACTGATTTCATAAATACACAACAGGTGCTGTAAAGTGATAGATTTTTTATCAATCAAGGGTCACAAAATAATGTTTGAATTAGATACATGAATATTTTATGATTATATAAATATACTTAATTTTATAGAGACAAAATAGTTGTTTGGTAGTAGAAATGGCTTTTGTTAATAGATTAGAGTGAATTCTAACTCCTCTGAATTTAAATTAAGCTAAGGATTTGGGGAATCAATGTTTTTAAATTATATAAGGAATCATGTGAAGATAATTATTTCTCAAACTATAAAAATAAAATATTGACTCATTAAAATCACCGAGAAAACAATTTTTTTAATGCAGGTTTACTTAGAATTATTTTTAGGAAATATTTGACATTAAATAATTTAAGTTTCATCTTTCACATTTTAAATTGAGCTCAGGATCTAGGGACATAATCTTTGACTACTTAAATTGCTTACTTTAGAGGAATTCTTCATAGAAATTATATTTTCACAATGCTTATAGAGAAAGAGTGCTGATATATCTAATATGGGGGAAATGTTATCTCCGCCTTAAATAAAAACATTTAATGTAGTTTATGAAGGGCATATTATATTGCTTTGAAGTTAATTTTAATTCTATGTCCTTTATTAATCTTTCAAAGTTTTTCATATTTCAATTACTTTCTAATTTCAGAGGATGTCGATAGATCCTATTTTTTGTAATACTATTATTTATTATAAAGTAGTGCCATGGCAGTTTAGAACTGTAAAAAAGTTTTAACCAGCTGTTTTAGGCAGATCTTCCCAAGCTACTGACAAAAACAGTATGACCCATATTCAGGAAAACTTACTGGTGAGCACCAACTATATTCCAGGCACAGTGATTTTCAGTTTTGTTTGCCCTAGAACTAGATTATATAAAATGTTCTCAAGGCCAATCATACAGAAAAATGATTATGGCTCATGAACTCATCACAGATAGATGCAAAAATAAAATTAATATTTTCACTTAAAATACAAAGGTAATAATGGAATCAATGGAAATACTCGAGAGATATCTGGAGAAAAATAGAAATACCATGAGAACTTTGGCTGAAAACACCAGATCAAGTTCATTATTAGTGACCACACATAGCTTCATGCATCCCCATTCAGCAGAAGGATACAGTATCTTCTGCATAGATCAACATACTCAGATCAGGTCATCTCAGTGTCATCTGCTCTGAACCATTCTACAAGTACTCAAAAGCATTTTTAATTATTGATATCCTCCCACCCTATACATCATATTAACTACCAGCCATCTTTGGAGATCATTTTGAAAAAAAAAAGAATAAATTAAACGTGGGCATTTTATAACACTAGTGAAAAGTTCTCAACTTCCTTAAAAATGTACACAAAGTACCACCTATTTACATAGTTGGATTGTAGTCTTAGCAAATACTTGGAAAATACTCTAGTCTTATTATTTTCAGGATAGGTTTTCCTAAGCATCATTATTTTCTTTCCATTTTGACTATATGGTAACATCAAATTTTTAATTTCAGCAAATAACACTTTCTGATTTTGTTCTTAAGGTATATGTGTACTTGCTTTGGTCTCATAACCTACTACATAATTACAAGAGTAGCTCTTTCTGTCTGTCCTCATATCAGAGATGGGATGTGGTATAATTAAGAGCTCTGGATACAGGGCCAATCTACCCCGGGTTCCAAGACTGATCCAGCCAGTTACTAGCAGTGTGACCTCTGTAATTCATTTAACCTTCCTGTAACTCATTTTCCTCATCTGTGACATAGATCCTCAAAAGCTCATTGTAGAGATTAAATTATTTAACATATCTAAAGCAGTGAGTGCTTGGCCCAAAGGAAGCACTCATTAACTGTTCAAGGCAACCATATATTCAGTTAAAATTGGAACAATGACATCAGCCTGAGTATGGAGAAAATTAAAATTCTCGCTTAAATAGAACTAATTATGCTTTCTTTTACTCCCAGAGAAAAATCAGACTCCAAATGTTCTTTTCACGATATATCGCTATGTTACATCTGCAGTATATATTCTTCCACATAATACATATGTTTTAAAAGTACAGCATCCGTATTTTTCTTTTTCATCTGTAAAACCAATGAAACATATTGAATAGAACCAAAGGTATAATGCTCAGTAAAGACTGGGTTGTATTCATTTCGTGATGATGTTAGTCACAAAGCATGATTATAGTTGTTACAATTTTATATTGTCATTATTTTATTTAACTTGTGTATTTACAATGAGTGAATATGCTTTGATCATGTACAAAAAATAGTTAAAATAACTTGACAAAGATAACACTTTTGAGACAACAGATTCTTATTTTGGTATAAGAAGCAACATATTATATTTGAAAATAAAAACAATTTATATTTCTCCTGCACCCCCCCCCCCAAATTTTAAGTAGTAGTACAAATAGATGCCTGTATCTAATTTGAGATAATGTGCATTTCTACAATTATGCTAGATCATTAGAGTAAACTCTGGCCTTAGACAGGACATTGTTACTCTGAAGAGTTCTGATATCTCTGTGTAGGAGACACAGATGCCCAAAATTCATCACACAGAGTAAATGAGAACAGTCTGTTACTATGTGAAAATTGAGTCTTTCTAGAAGATACCCTGAAGACTCTGTCTGCCATATATCAGTATTTGAACATGCAGGAGCTCAAATATTTTCTTGCCTCTTTTTCTACACTAAAATCCTATTATTTGATAAATAAACCTAATTCTCTCAGCCAACATTATATTTATATTTTTGTAACTTTGTCTTTTACAAGTAACATGAAACTAGCAAATGATGCCATAGGCTCATTTGAGAAATGCTTATAAAACTACCCAAACTTTACTTTCTGTTTATGGTGTCATTGGGCTGTCTTATGTAACTCTCATGATTTTATGATTCTCTGTTTTCTGTCCTCTGCCTTCCCATATATATCCCATATATACTGCCTTGCATGCATATTGCTATTTTGTCTGAATAACAAGAGACTTAACAAGTAAGGTTTAGTGCCCGATTATATTCAGTATAATATCTTCTTTTGTCCTTTTATGTTCATGCCTCATATGAAAACAAAAATTTCTCATTTTTTTATAAAATGGTGAAATTTCCTGCATTCAACAGTACTTTTGCCCAACTGTGGCCAAAATGAAATTTTAAAGCAGAGTTAATTGTTTTTTCATTAACATATCTGTGGATGAAATTGCAATGTCAGTGGCAATTAAGCATTTCTCTCTTCTCAAAATGCAGTTTTTTAGGGACTGTACTTCTAGTTTCTTATCTCATTAACAGATAAATAAGAGTTACTTTATTATAATAAATGTCTTTGGCTAGCTTTGGAAGAGATTTCTTAGAATATAACCAAGGAAGGGTTTACAAAACTCCACTTTGGGGCCATTATTGGAGCAATATCTGAATGACTTTAACTGATAAAGAAAAAGAGCATTCTAGGAGGACAGAGTTGAATGAACAAAAATGTGGAACTAGAGAGCAAATAAATATGAAGAAATGAATATTCTAGGTTGCCAAATCTATAAGATAAATAGTGGAATAGTGGAAATTAAAGTTTGAAAGTTATGGTTAGATTGGATGAAGACATGTTTTGAATAATAATACCAATAGTAATAGTAGCTAACAATTGTAAAGAACTTATCAGCCTAGCACTAGTGATGCTAAGAATTAATGGTTGAAGCCTTATTCAATAACCAAATGAAATAAGTATTCTGTCTCCATTTACAGATTATAAAATTAAGAAAAAGGGACATTCAGTAATTTGTCCATGGTCTGATGGCTAGTGGGGGAGAGTTAGGCTTTTTATTTGAAACCACCTGATTCTAGAGTAAGCATTTATTTGTAACCTCACTACTTGAATCCCAGGCTTAAGAAATTGGACACTATTCAGAGAGAAGTCAGGAATGATGTGTCCTATGGTGTTGTTGTGGGTTTTGTTTTATCAGCAGAGTGTTACTGCAGTTGTCAAGCTTTGTGACAATAAGAACCTGGTGGAGAATGACAATGGAAGGATTACCATTAAAAAAAAGAAAGTATTAGAATTCTAAATGTAGCAGTAAAAGAAAGTAGTTATCGAGGATGGTTCTGAAATCTTTACACTGAATGTTTGGGAAAAAGTTGCATCCCTAGTATATACAACTACTAAAGGGAAGGGAATACATTTTGATTGGAAAACTAATAACCAACTAGGAACACCCTCGAAAGCATATTTCAGTAAAATGGAAAAAGATGAAAATTATGTCTAAAATATATATCAAAAGTATGAAATTTTTACATCATGTCACAGTTAATTGCAAGACTGTAAAAAATGTGTACTTTCTGTATTAAGATTTTTGGAAGTGAAAAGTAGATACAAGGAAAGGTGACAACTGAAAATTCTAGTAGGCTGAGATATGGCAGGGGTTAATTTTGGATAGGAAAGATTTGATCAAATGCATGTGACCTTTAATCACTTAAAATATGTTATTTTAAATGCCAAAATTAAAATTGTTCCTGTGTCTTCACTATTTCCATGAATTGCGGACCCAGACATTCCTAGGGTGAGATTTACTTGTGAGTGTCTCTCTGTGAAAGAATAAACCCGGAAGATATATTTTATTTACAAAAAAAATACGGTTTCATAGTTAT
The DNA here is from genome assembly GCA_028646485.1 of Cryptoprocta ferox. Classification (NCBI taxonomy): domain Eukaryota; kingdom Metazoa; phylum Chordata; class Mammalia; order Carnivora; family Eupleridae; genus Cryptoprocta; species Cryptoprocta ferox. Next base: position 86,069,598 of record CM053567.1, on the reverse strand, counting down.
AAAGTAAATTTAATGTTAGTCTATGATAATCATCTGCCTTAATTTTTCTTTGTTAAAATGTGTGGGGAAAATATCACATGCTTTTCTCTAGCCTTCTAGCTTTTATGACTGCTGACAGTCCCCGCAGCTTGAGATTTGGGACAGAATCATTTCTTTGAGCACGTCCTTTCACCATTTTTTGTCTTTCATAATTATCCTTAATATTGAATTATCAGCTCCAAAACACCCAGACAGTCATTGGACTGCAAAATAATGTGTTATGTTTGGGAGATTTAGGGTGGAATGCAAATTATTTCCAGATATGTAAAGTATAAACCTCTCTGCTGGGCTCTGTGAAGATACACAGGTGTACTTTCTTTGGCATTCTCCAAGCCCGGCCCTATGTGCTTAGTTCACCAAAATTAATGAAGACCCCTCTGTTTTTCCATCTGGCTTCTATTGTTAAGTAGAATATTAATTTATATTTATAGACATTTGACTTCAATAGTCTTCTCTAAAAGTTTTGAGAAGCTCCCTGTTGTGGCCACAGTAATGTTCAGTAGCTTTACAAGCTTTTTATGTTTAAACCCTGCCTACGATTTTGCTCCATGGCATTCAGTGATTGTCAGCTTCTCGATACACCATTTTCCACAGGTCCTTGTGATCTGACACATTCTTTTCTCCTTCTGGAAAACTCTCCCATCAACAAAACCACTCCTCACCATATCTATTTGGCCATCTCTTTATCATCAATTAAGATTCAACTCATTTTACCTTTAGTAATGAAGCCTTTCCAAAAACAGATATACATTCTTCTTGTAACTTCTTCTAGATTTTTATACATGATTGCTATTTTTAAAATATCTTTTAAAAATTGTTTTTTTACCATTGAATTGTTATATCTTTTGGAGCAGAATCCATGTATATTCATTTTAGAGTCTCAAGTCCCAGAATTTTGTCTAGAACAAAGTAAACACCCATAAATGCTTATAGACTACATCAGTGAATCAACAGATGAAACAACTTGAAACCAAGAGAGCGCTCTTTTTTTTTTTTTCCGTTTGGGTTATCTAGGCATCTTCTCTACTTATGCAAATTAATAGAATTATAATACTCTCTTAATGCCAAAATAAACAAACAATCCCCCAAACCTAACCATTTCTACTCCTAACATACTCTCCCCTGAATTTCATCATCTTTCAACCTTTCATAATTTCTATGTCCTTTTCATTCGGGCCTTAACTGTATTAGTCTTTAAATTCTTTTTTTTTTTTTCTGATTGATCACATTTTCTTTAAAAACTCCCTAAGCCTCATGTTTCACCATCACCAACTAGTTTAACTAATATATTATTTCAATGGTTTGCTGTATATAATTTACAAACATATTTGTAAAAATTAAGTCAATATAAGATAATTAAACATGAACATAAAGGGAGATCCTTTATGTAAATAAAGTAAATGTAAATACATGATTGTGGGCAGGAGCAGGAGCTTGTTAATCATACAGGATAACTATAGCTACAGGCGATTTTAACTGACTTTCCTTTAGGTTTGGGGGGGTTTCCATGTAACTAACAGTTTTTAAGTCTGGTATTTTTTTCTCATCATCACTATTGTGTAAGTTATTTTCAGATTGTTTTCTTAGACAACTCTTTTTCTATGACCTTGTGGCAACTGAGTATATCAAACTTTTTTTTTAATAAGGCAGAATTTTGATTTTCTTGTGTGAGAACTTTATTGTAGGTAGGTTTGTACATTTGTCATGTTTTAATAATGGTATCTATCTTATATATAAACATACACTGTTTATATATACACATAAATATACTATTTATAATGATATAGATATCTTATATATACACATACATTGTCAATACTATTTATAATGATATAGATATCTTATATGTAAACAAACACTGTCAATACTATTTAACCGGAATTAGTCACTGGCCCCAGCAAAGGTTGATTATTTAAAATTTCATTCTTTTCTAGATTTATTGTGATATTTTTCATAAATACTAAGTGTCTAACATGACTTTTATTTATTATGTGGTTAAATATTTACAGTCATTACGATGAACCCTATTTAAACACAACGTGTAAAGTTATGAGGTGTAACATGACTATTTGAGGATCCAAATCTTGTCCTTTAATTAGTACATAACTAAAATTATTTTAACCTTTAACAAGCATAATATAATCTTGTTTCAACAATATGCATGTTTGTGATTATTTTAAAGGTGAGTATGGTTCACTGCCTATCTGTTTTCAAATCTTTAATTATCTGATGACAGATTAAATTGAAAGAGCAAGAGTAAGGTGGGTTAAGGAGTTTCTAGGAGATAACTAAAATTAAACTGTATAGATAGGATTAGATTTTAGAATAAATGCTTAAAAATTATGTTTATTATGCAAAAAGAGAAAGAATGTTTGATCTAATATGCTATATCCTTCTCATAAAAACAAAGATTTTATTCAAAACCAAGGTTAAAATTTAATCATCATACAAAGAAATAATTTAAATGACAATAAAGATCACATTTGTGTATGATATTAAATTCATTATATATGAATTTATATTGTAGTTAACTGGATTTCATTTGTCTTTTGAATTTTATTATTTTTATTTATTTATTTTCCTCTTTGAATTTTCAATCTTAAACTTAAAAAATGTAGGTATTTAGTTGTAAATCATTTTTGACTGAAATACATATAAAATTATATGAATGATAGTGTTATAACATAATTAGAAAATATAATGCAACATTTTTTTTCAAGAAAATACTGTACAGTTTGCCTCAGTGGTCTCTAGTGTCATCTGTGGTGTCATGAAGCAGATGCTTTAGGATAGGGGTGCCAGGTTTAAGAAATAAATGACATGACACCTAAATGTTGCATGGAGCTTATGTATACTAACAAATTATTCATTATTTATTTGAAATTCAAAAGTAAAGTCACTCTGTATTTTATCTGGCAATCCTGCTCAAGGAGCTATAGAAGCCCATACGTAGTCTTGGAGGTCCTAACTTGGTTTAGTGTGAGGGTTTTTCTCTCAATACAGAAAAAACAGTGGTCAGGTTTCACTTTTCAGCATGTCAGCATTTCAACCCCTATCTGAGCCTACAATTCCTGTTTTGTTTTTTTTTTCTTCTGCTATTTGTTTAGATATAGAAGCAACTGAATTATGTTAGGGGAAATCGGATCATTAAGCATATTAAATACACAACCATACTTTTATACAGTTTCTAAGTCTTGTGTGTCGGGTGTGTCTTTTTTGAAAATAAATGTGCGTGAATTGTGTCAATAAGTATTTTATTTACCAATCCTGAATATTTTGCACTTATTTTCATGGCTAAGATTTTACTTAAATCTAAGATTTTACTTAAATTATTTTGAAATTGTATTCTGTTTAAGTAGGTTATCAGTGGTTAATAAACTAGATACATGGCTATATATTCTTAAATGAAGGCTTTATGTATTTATTTTTAAATTTTTTCCAAAAAAAACCTAAAAAACTAAAAAAAAAGTTTTTCCTATCTTTCATTGCTGGAATTTATGATCAGTTGTCATATAAAAGACAAAGTTGCACACATCACTAGTAGTTGATCTAATACTGTGGTACAATGATGTTTGTTGCATATAGGTCTATGTGCGAACGATCCTCATACCTGTAGGAATGACCAATCCCATTCAGGCATTTTTCGGGTCTTCGAAAATTAATGCTAATTGCAACTTTACAGGGAAATAACTAATTTGATCTCCTTACACTGTTGTTTTGAAGAAAACAAGTTGAAATACAGCGTCTAAATGTCAGTAAATGTTATTGCTCAGAATCTCAAAGAAAAAAAAGAACCATTTATTCTGTAAAGGAGCCTATGGATATCCTGTTAGAATTTTAGATACATAAACTAATGGTATTTGTGTAACTTAAATGAAAGCATCCTTCGTCATAATTAAAGCAAGATAATTGAGCGGACGGTCTTCGAAAGATATGTCAAGGGTACTTCTTTATTACCAATATAAAAAATGTAATTTTCAAATAATTCTGGAACAAATTATAGTGTTCATATTTTAGTGGATTATGATAAAGGATTACAGAAAAATGTTCAATGATATTATAACATGGAGGACAATATATGTTAGAGCTCCATTGCCTAAATATATGCCGCTGTAGGGTGGAAGTATTTAAAACCTAACTCAGTCTCCAGCTTTTGATTTTAAGATACCAATGAGGCAAGGTGGTTTTATTCAACAAAGAGAGCCTGATAGAGAGGCCAAATTGTGCTGGGGATGGTCGAGTCCTACTATTGTTCCCCACTCAGGGAAAATTTCTTAAGCCTCCAAGGCATAATTTTCCACATTTCTAGATGATTTCTTCAATCTGTAACATTTTATGCAATACCTTCTCATCGTAGGTTTTTATTTTTTCATAAATAATTAAAAAGTGTAATGGTCTTAGTATTTAAAGAACAGATATTTAGAATACTGACCTCTCGTGATTAGATGGAAAAATTATGCACGATCACTGTGTTTTTAGATATCTAGCTTGAATCAATTTAGATAATGATAATAATCAAAGTGTATTGTCTAATTAAAGGAGCTGATATACAATCACTGGTTTTTGCTGTAGAGTTCGAAGCACTCTTAATTAATCTAGCTAATTAGAGTTAAAGATTTTTAAAACAAACAAAATTGAGTTACTATAATTGTACAGCGTTCCTGTTAAAAATAGTAGTGATAGGGTTGCAGAGTAGGTATTTTCTAGGGAACCAGTTGTAAATGTACCTTTTTGAGAAGGTCATTTTAAATAACACATACCTGTATGCACACAAACACACGCAAGTATATAGAAATTTCTAAAAGCCTATGGATTCTCTATCTATAAAGAACCCATGATGTTTGAGGGGACTCACTTCCTTATACAAGCTGTGTGAGGGTCATGGTACATGTCATAGATGTGGACTGTCCTTGTGGACAAATAGGAGCTCCTATTTTGAAGGTTGTTAAGTCTTTCAAATAATGATAAAGTTTGGCTTGAAAATAAATTTTGAGCAATAAATTCTGAAATTTTCCCTGGTAGTAAACTCAGGGCTTTGCACAGTCCATCAATCTCTACTTGATCTTGGGAGCACATTCCAGCTTATAAAATAAATTATCTTTGCACATACCATTCTTAGTGAGAATATGGGTCCTAATTCATTTTTAATCCATAGCCTTAAATTGGTATGTAGTCTTTACCACAACTAAAGTATAGCAATATTGGTTATTTTGGATTCTTGGGGAGATAGTGACTGTTGTTATGTAACAAAAATTCAACCGAGTAAATTTTAAAGATCTAATTGGCTTTATTAAATGACAAACCCATTGGACAGCATCACATCTGGCAAATACAGGGGCCCCTGAGGAATTTTACAAAATGGAAGGTTTTTACAATAGGAAGGTGGGGCAAGAAAGTTATTAGCAAAAGGAAAGGAAGGAAGGGATTGTTCCAGCAAGGCTGCTTTCCCATGGGAGGGGGTTAAGATAGGGGTTTATCATGCAAATTACCTCATTTTCCTTTGGGGAAGGGAGAGGGCCCTCGTGGCTCTAATTGCTAATCGAAAAGAAGAGGTTCTTCTGACTGCTGGTTAACACTCCATTTCTGAGGGGGAGGTTGAAACTGCAATTAGATTAAGAGTGAGGCTCCTGTTTAGGAATTTGGTCCAAATGATGACGTTTTGAAAGATGAAAATGACAAAGAGTGGTTTTCTTTTTCTTTTTAATGTTTCTGAAAAGAATATGCTCAACATACTAGTCTTCTCTCAGAAATGATCTATATTACACATTCACTGGTGTAAATTTCTGTACCACAAAACTATGCTTGCCAATTTCTTATCTCTTGATAAATCCAATGAATTTAACTTTTAATAAATATTTATTAATTTTAAACTACATTGTAAGCATTACATACACATAAAGACTAAACTAAACACTTGGATTTAATACATATTTCTTGCATGAATGTTCTGAAGGCTTGTTTGAGTCATTCATTTCATAAATTTTCTTTCTAAAAAACTAATCCAGTTTACATATGGGACCACTTCCTCTAGATGAACTCTTGTTTTCTAAATATATTCTATAATCCCTTAACTCCGTCAAGCTAAAATAAAGAGCATACTGTTTAATGAAAGGAAAAAAGGAAATTTAGCATGAGGGTGGTGTGAATATTATAAAATAAGTGTAAGAACTCAAATTTATGCTGCATTAAGCTAGTACTATTAGACAAAAGACAATATATATTAACAAAAGGCTTTCAGTCTTTTTATAATTGATAATAAATTATAGTATTTAATATTAAATGGATCTTAAAATTTATAACGTTTTTGTCTTTTTTTGTGTAAAAGAAAGCATTTACAATATGGACAATGTACGATTATATCTTAAATTATAAAAACAAATATAATACCGTTCAAGTGGGAAGATAAAAGACAAATCAAGCAGTGACCCAGTTTTAACAGTAACCTCTACTATCCTTATTTCTGGACTTTACAGTTAAACAGAGAAAAAAATTTAGAGAGATTTTTAAAGAGAATCCTCAAAAACGGCTCAAGAGTAAGATAGAGGAAAGTTAAATGAATTGATTATTCAGCTGGACAGATCTCTAATGGAGACTTCCTTTTAAACGATCTTTCAGTTTATGATATGCTTTTACTCAGGAAACAGAGGGCAGGTGTGTCTGACTTCTAGAAGGGGTAATGGGCTTTAACTTGTGTCTGCTAGATTCACTTTACTTACAAAGAAGTGCCCTGACCTTGAGGCTCATTAAACTTTTGAATGCACTCCAGAGTAGGTTACTGATATCAGTCTCTGGAAGTTTTTCACTGCAGTAGAGTCTCAATCATTTGGGATATTTGAAGCCTGTTCTTTCTTTCAGTAACAGAAATAGGTTAGATCACTTCACATGTGTATTTATTTCTTTAGCTTCTGTGGTTCATACTGTCGTAAAGTATAAAGGATAACTTGCTTCCTGTTATGCAAGTATAGAAATGTGAATATTACAGTTATTTAAATTTCATTTTAATATACCAAATTATTTTTCAGCAGGCAAATTATAATATTATTCATGGTATAAATAGGTTATCAGTACTGTTTTTCTTTACAATTATTTCTGTAACATACATGCTTATAGTCATTTTTCTTAAGTCATTAGTAAATGTCCTGAAGTTTAATATCATGCAATAACAGGATCCCACGATATAAAGGAAAATATGCATCATAAAAGTTTCATTAAAAACCTATATGTTAAATATACACATATCTATAATGTTAAATATATATACACATATGTATATAAAATTATTAAAAAGTAGATATTTGCATATCTCTTTTCCATTAAGAGTGATTTTTTTCAAACATAGTTCAGACAATAAGATTAATGTCTTAAATGTAAGATTTCTATGACTCACTCTGAAGAGTAAATGTAGCAAATGAATAAATAGATATGAAAAGGAATACCAAGAGTCCTTTGCCTATTACTTTAGATTTGACTGAAAAGAAAATCTTTCATCTACATCAAGTGACCAACTCCTTACATATGCTGATGAATAACAAGGGAAAAAATGCATTTGTGAACTGAAGAGAAAAAGCAGAAAATTTTCAAGTATGCTTTCATAATTCCAAAACATATGTAGAATATATCATAAAGAATAGAGATTCAGTGTTTTTGACCCATTCTCTCTAGCCTGAAATGTTTCAGCACATGCATATCCGTAACAGTTAACAGTGTGGAATAACTGTCCTTGGCACTGAGTCTAAAATGTAGTAACGTTGCAAATGTATACATATTTCTGTGCTACTTGTCCAACATTAACCCAGGCAGCCCCCAAGGACAATGAATATTCAGAATTCAAAATCCTCTCTTAAAAGGCTTGAAACAAAATGAATGTGACTATAACTTTAGTAATGATATTTCATTTTCTCTAGTTTATCTGGCAGTGCTTTATATTTGGGAAATTTGATTCTGAAATGGACGAAATTTTTACTCCCCATCCTACATTGTTCTAACCTTCAACCTCAGCCCTTACACTTCTATTCAGATTTGCATTCCTGAATTAACAGATAGGTGGGAGGAGGTAATTTAATAAAAGGCGGTTATATTATTCATACAACTACTTGAAATAGGCACACTTTAAATAAAAGCAGCACACATGTAACTAAGCAGTAACTAAATAATACATTTTAAGTTTATGTTGAGATTTAAGATATCAACTATAATGTGTGCTAAACTTCCATGTCCTTTAAACTCTGAACTACTACAGTAATATAATTTCTTTTTGTATTTTTACTACATCGAATAAACATATAAAATCCATGCTAAAAGGATTCTCCATAAGTAATCTTTTAACCTAATTGGAAATACTTTTTGATTTAAATATGTGTTAGGTTGACTAATTTCTGCATTATACTACGATGTAGCTTTTCAGTATATTTATTTTTACACATGATAAATTACTCTATCGGTTGAGGATAGGCCACTCTTGAGTTTGTTTTGTCCTCGAACTACTAGAAAGTTGTTTCCTATAAATCGGTATTTTAGGAAAAAAGCTTTATCCTGTTAGGAGTATCCCCATCTTATTTTGAGAAAAGTAGTATTATTTATAGGGTGTCCATATGTCCTGAGTTGTCCATGAAAGCACAAAATTATGTCTTGTGCTTTCTTTTACTCACACAATTATTTGGGTTAGACAATAAATTACTTGATTGCTGTAATTATTTGGTTCAATTCATTTTATAAACCTGAATTTCCATGGTGCTTAATTATTGTAATTTACTGAAGAATTTTAAATTCTGATTGTTATAAACAAAATATACTTAAATCATATGTACTCACATTTATCATGAAACAGGGGATTCGAATTTAAGAACATAGGAAAATAGAATTTGATTATTTAAAAAGAGAAAATTTCTATTTTCTTCAGTAGAATATTCTCTATAGCATTATTACCAGGTAAGTCATATTAACTACCATGTAGTCCTGTGTTGTAGCTAACTCGTTTTATAATTCATAATATTATATAATATTGTAAATATACGTATTTTGATTGTTCAATACGAGTTACTACCCAGGACATGTAAATATTCATTTTCACTTTATTTCTGTCAATTACAGTGCCTGACTTTTACAATTTCAATTGATGTGTCTGCTCAATGGTGACCTAGGGAAGACATGTTTGGTGATCTGCTCAGAAACTGAGTTTGTGAGGAAAAACAAATGAGAGAATTGGGGAAATAAATTATGAAAATATATTAACTAGATAATCTACTTGAAATTAATGGAAATACCATAGAAGAGGAATTGAACTGACCAATATGTTATTATATTTGTATTAAATAAAAGAAACCAAAAAGCCAACTATTTACCAGATTGAAACAACCCAGTTATGCCATTTAGTGTAGTTCTTAACTTTAATTATATATGTATATATATATATGTATGTATATATATGAATATAATATATAAAAAAGAAATATATTTTATTAAAATTGATTTTACACAACTGAATTACTTTTTATCACAATTGAACACTATTTTCAGCACACTTTCATTATATACCTATTGTGTGAAATGCTGACCTAGACAAGGCAGTTTCTGTTCTCATTGTTCTCATTCCCCAATATAAAGATTATATAGAGAGGTGGGAAGAAATATCCGTTATCATTATAAATAAATAAAATACTTAAAATCATAAAATCTAAATGATTGAATTTGGAAATTCTACCTCATAATTCAATACATTTTATAAAACTGGACCAAATTTAATATCTTTTTTTTCCCTTTCACCTTTACTCCCTTTATAAGAAAACTGATACCTTTTAGTGGATAAATTTAGTTTAGTTTTTCTTTTGTACACATTAAAAAGTTTGGTTTTTCCATAATGTAAATGATGAAATCAAGTAAAACTAGAAAATGTGAAACATTCTTTAACTTTTTAACTACATAAACATTTTCTGGCACAGTTTTCTGTATGATATGTTGATTTAATATATTGGAATTTTTTCAGTTAAACATATAACTAGCTATTTTTAGATACTTTAAAGACTTGTTCTAAAATGTTTACGAGCAACACATTTTTTTTCTATACTCTGTGCATAAGTAGTGAAGTAGGGATTGTTCTGTCTATGAATTGTATTAAAAGTTTAATCTCCACATAATTGGTGGTTGGCATATAAAGTATACATTTCCCACCCAAAAGTCATTTTCTAAAATACCAAATTGGCATTTTTAGAAAGCCAAGCAACAGATCGACTTGGCTATTAGAAACCAAGGTTTACACTGGAATACTTTGACACCACGTGGGTCTGGCATAGGGACTTATTTCCAGCTGTATTTGTTTCTTTTCCAGTAACATGCGATTCTAAACTCCCGAACCTAGGCTCTTTTTCTTAGAGTATTTTTCTTTCTTTTTCACAGCACGGAAAAGGATATGCTAGTCAATTCTACAGGATTTACCTGAAGCAGCATGATTTGCACAAAGTCGACCAACAAAAGCATCAACTTTTCAACTTCATTATCTTGGCCATCAGTTAGTTGTGTGTAACCGAGTACTAGATTGCCGGCGGAGTCATCATGGCCAATTATAGGACCAAATTGCTCTCAGCAGGCCTGAGAAATGAGTTGAAATGTGCAGAACTGTAGAAACTTCAGAGGCAACTGCTCTTGCCTCTCCGATCAGTGTGTGCCTGTTTACAGCGCTATATATCTTTCTCTCTCCAAATGTCACTGAGCCCTTTACATGTTTATATTCACCACGAGAAGCCAGTCATAAAGATAAAGGAAATTTGTGCATTATAAATGCAATATCACTGTTTTAAACTTGACTGTTTTATATTCTTTTTGTGTGATCAAGTGTTCCCCAACTATTCCGACTTTACAAGAGAGATTGTGATTATGTTCTTTTCACCTGTGGGTTATAAAAAATGTTGTATTCTGAAGACCCACAAAATATCAAAGACATTCTGTAGTTTATACACCGTGTTGCAAAGTGTTTACTGTACTATTTCAAAGCTTCTAAATAAATATAAAATATATATATATTATATTATATAATTTTCCTAAAATGTGGTACAACTCGGTTTTTAAATGGATTCATACAGTCCACATCATATAGTAAGTAAAGTGAAGGTAATTCAGGGTCCCAAAGATAAACTGACTAAGAAAAGAATAATCATTAATAGTTTCCTCCCAATTTTCATCTTATTCAACCCTGTTTTTCCTTGTTTAAAAGAAAATGAAGCTCTAAGCTACAAAATTTTGTCAAGAACTCGTACTGAATTTTCAATGCCAAAGATCTAGCTGTCGATGTTATCAGAAGAGCACTGAACATGTAATATCAAAATATCTAACAATCTACATTCTTTCGATTCTATTTCTATGGCTTTGAATTTAGAATCATTTAAAGCTTTTATAAGGAATCTATAAATCCACCTGTATTTGTGTTAGAAAAACAAACAAACACTGGGTATCTGTACATTTTGTGGTGTAAAATACGTAACTGAGATTACTATTTTAAGAAGTCCTCAACCGTATAACTCACACAGAATTTTGTTTTACATAGTTTTACATAGTTTTGTGACTCTTACTAACACATGAATATAAAATCTATTTATAACTCTATATGAATATATAGAGATATATAAATATCTGAACTGGTGAAGAGTAACTATAAGATATAAGTGATCTCTAAATTTAAGTTAAATAAATTTGGAGATAGAAACATGGTACATTATTGTTTCAGTATTATCTTACATGTGAAGGTTTTATAGCTTAAATATAATCAGTGTTTTATTAATGAGAAAATTCTTCAAGTCAGCCTTGAAAACTTAAGGTTGCTTTTATTTTTATGTCCATTAAGTTAATTATTAAATTCATTTAGATGTATTTTCCTTTCTTTTACATAGTTTTCTTTTTACCAGCTCTTGTTTATTGCTTAATTAAGAGAGAAAAATCAGAGGATGTGAGATAATCTTAGCAAAAAACAGAATTCTCATAGCTCCCCCTCTAAAAAAGCCTTCAACATTTCTAAATGTTTGCCCAATCCAAATTACAGATTAATTTTGAAATATTACCTTAACTGTTAACTGATCTTCTGGATTCAGTAATAGTTTGAACTGCGCTATTTTATTAAAGAGCAGACTAAACCTTAACATACAACAAATGTTTCCCACCTAATTTTATGGTGATGCAAATGGGAATATTTTCCTTCAGTTTAACATTAAAATGCATAAGTATTTTCATAGGTCCTTGATATGTATATTTGAGTGATATCATGGGATCACTCATTTGATTTTTATCAAATCACAGAGATTAATATGTCATAATCCCAATCATATTATCTACTGAAATAATACGTGTAATGTTCCAGTCTTTTGCGGACCCTTTAAAAATGCATAAAACTAACCCATCGCATATGACACAAAAGCACATACATTCACAAAACTGCAGCAGTAACATTTTCTCAAACTTTTGGAACTACTTCATTAATATTTTGAATGATAGACTATTTTAATAAGGATATGTTTCTATATAATTTAGCTGAAAAAATGTCTGTTGTAATTGCTTTTTAAACAAGAAAATGATTTTCTTGTTGAATCACTCTGCTTTAATTAAAACCTTTCATTCATCATTTTCCAATTATGGGGGAAAACACACATCCATCTGCCTTAACACATGCATTAAAAATAAGGTTATACTCACTTCATATATTACGTTTGTATTCATTCATTCAAAGTTAAGAAAGTTTCTTTAATTATTTAGCCTTTTATGTCATTGTATATCATCTCCCTTGAACAAACTTCTCATGCCATATATATATATATATATATATGCATTCGTTTTTTATAATCATAGTAACAGTTATTCTAATTTACATTTTAATTATTAAATTATGTCATTAATCTACAAAAACAAACAACAACAAAAAACAAGAAAATTTTACCTAATTTGTGGGAAAGATAGAATTTGTTAAAATGCTAAACCGTTAAGTAATTAATAAATCAGAAGTTACAATAGCGTAATGATATGATTTTAGCTAATTGGGTAAAATGTTTTCTACCAATGAGAGGGGGACTATAAAATAGAAAAATGCAACCAATCAATAATAAAGGTTTCCAAAAAAACATGTATTAGATTACCATGAAAATGAATTTTAGAACAGTTTTTCTGTTTAATCTAGTCATCTTAATATCTAGTCTTACATAATTTTATACATATCAAAAGTAATATCTAAATTATTAGATGATATTTCATCAATAATTTCAGAAATGAATAATCATGACATTTACTCCTTGATAAACATGGTTCATTTTAAAGTAGTAAAAATGTCAAAATATTTTCCTGTGGAAACAGTGTCTTAATGCTTCAAAGGTATGCAAACGACAATTTTTAGAAACATTTTCTCCACATGTAAAATTCTAATTCTTATCTTGTGAACATAATTTTGTCAAATCATTTTAAATCAAATATTTAAGTATCATACCATAATTACTTTACAGATATAATGGTATCACTGTAAGTGTATCATCTTTCTTGGGAAATATTAAGAAATATGTATATTTTGTTTTTTGAAGATATTAAATGCAATGCCTTTATCAAACATTGCAAATTAAGTACTATAGTGGAAGATTTAAATATTTTAATTACTCCCATTTCATCTTAACTTCCTCCTGTTTCATTTCTTAATAGTGTTATAATTTGCCGGCCGATCTCCTGTACTGTAGAAATCTTCCTATTTCTCCAATAAGAGGAGAAACAAAAATCCTCACAATTCGCAACATAAACATTAATAACTGTCTACTAATTGTGCCATTTTAACTTGACAAAAGTAATTTACTGCAGTAAAATTAATATTTAATGTAACTGCTCAGTCAGAATGTTGCAACTGTTAGGCAGGATAAAGAAAATTATTTACGGTGCTGACTGATCATAGCATTGTTATTTGTCATTACACGTGGTTTTCTTTCTCCCCCTCATATTTCTATGTGTGCTTTTAATACCCAAGGAACTAAAAAATATTTAAAATCTTGATATACTTGATAATTTTTCTGAAAATCTTATATTTTTCATATTGCAATTTCTTGGGTTCTTTATCTTTTTCAACTCTAATTTTGTAGTGGTAAAGGCTTTGCACTTAACATCCTTTTTATGTTCCTTTTTAACAAGGAAAAACAGAAAATGACAAAATTCCATATTTTTTATGCCATGGAGTAGTAAAATTATTTTATATATATTGTTAGCACTTCAAGGAATATCCCTCTGCTAGGTCGAACAAAATCCTTATACAGTAATTTGTGAAACTACTGTTCAATAGAGTATTTTTGTTTCATCTAAAACTTGGCATAGGTTTTAGACTATAGCATTCTATGAGAATGCTGGTAGATGGGTGCCGCCAGAGTATTGCAGGCAATAATATGACTAAAATTCTAATACCTTTAGTGTGCATGCATGTATTTCTAACCATTGTTATTTTCTAAGTATTTGTAAAATTAGAAAAATGACTTTTATTTCTTGAAAACTTGTCACATGCTTAGTTTGAAGTTTTACACTTCAGACGTTTTTGAGTTGCATGAAAATTTTCGTTAATGATGCAAAAATTAAAATTTCACATGAGACTCAAAAATTTCTGAATGATAGAACTCAGACTTCCAATACATCCGTACATCATAGAGCTGAAAGTAAGCAGGGAATTTCTGCTCTAAACACATTCAAGACAGTTATCTGTGAGTGAAAACAGGGTATTATAACAAAAGATGAGTTTAAATCTTAACTATAGTGTTTGTTACTGTGAATGCTATAATAATACATAAGTAAAATGAGTGTAAATGTAATATATTATTTTATACTGCTGTATACATATGAAATAAATAAAACTAGGATACATATTATGCCATTTTTCCATGCATGGATCTTCCACAGACGCCCGTGGGAGCTTTGAATAAAAATCAGTGGCAAAATATGGCCCTACGTTTAAAAACAACTAATGCTGATTTAGTAATTTTAGTCTTAATATAACAGGTCTAAGGGGACATCTGTTCAAAACTGAGTTTCATTCGAAGAAACATATGCTAGGTTTAAAGGATTTCACGATATTTATACTTTTGAAAGTAGGCATTTAGTTCCATATTATTCTCATGATACCCACAATGAATATTTTAAGTATATATATTTTTTCCACCTAATGTTATATTTTCTCTTTAATTTTTTTGATTTGTAGTAATACCAA
The DNA here is from genome assembly GCA_028646485.1 of Cryptoprocta ferox. Classification (NCBI taxonomy): domain Eukaryota; kingdom Metazoa; phylum Chordata; class Mammalia; order Carnivora; family Eupleridae; genus Cryptoprocta; species Cryptoprocta ferox. The sequence goes on along the minus strand of CM053567.1, from coordinate 86,054,360 downwards.
GGGTCCACAAGGAATAATATAGAAGTTTTACACAGGATATGAGTGCCTTCAAGCAATAAAAGGAATATATTTTATCTAAAATTTTAGACCCAAATTATTTCATTTTTAAAATCAATGGACACATAAGAAACAAATAAAATTCATATGGGTATCATATTCCAAGAAGAAAACATACATTAAGGTATAGTTTTTTAATAATGTAAAAAGTAATCTGGATGAATCTTACAGAAATTTACATTCTGAAATAACTAAAAGGTAAGAGAAAAATGTGCTTTGTAATCTAATGTGTGGTTTATGTAACTGATCTTCTTGAGTTCAAACTACACATATCTGGACAGATATTCATTTTATGAAGCAACAAGGGATAGAGAGAGGACTAGGTGTTTCTCTTGCTCTTTATGTTTAATAAAGCCAACCGTTTGGTGGAAAAGAACAAATAAAAATACACAGGAATGATTCTGAAGAGAATGTCAACAGCTATAGTTACAAGTTGCTTTGTTCCCTAGACCTGTACCTCCTATCCCTTACTTTTACCCTTTCTGGGAATCATATCATGGACTCTTCTATTTAACCAAGATTTTGAATTTTCAGACATAAAAGTTAAATTTTATTAAATTACACACTTCTAAGTAAGGTCCAACAATGAGGAGAGGTAGGAATGCATAGTAATATCTGCCTTCATGAAAATTCTAGTATGCTTTGAGAACCAAAGAAACTATAAGAAAATGTTAAATAAATCAATGGTCGAATAATTAAGTAATCAAATTTGTGGTCAAAACCCAATAGTGGGTCATGAGAGTAATTCAGTGTATTAAGAAGATAACATAAAAAGAAAACTATAAGTAAATAGAATAGGAAAAAAGTAGAGTAGAAGAGTATGAAAACACATCACTCATGGTAAAAACAAATAGTTCTTTGTGAAACATTATTTTCCGATACATGTGTAAAATACATCACAATGTGAAATATATTTCTTGCTGTGAATCATTATCCAAATGTTTGAAAAGCACCTCACTGTATGATCACGATTTCAAATTTAAATTTCTTTAATGCTGTAGAAAGTCAGGGAAGATCTTTTCAAAAAGTTATCACACATCTGAATCTTGATCTTCATCTTTGTAAAATATGAAGTATACTTAGCTGTGAAATTCTTATGCGAATTAGGTGAACTGACGTGTGGTGTGTGAAATGCATAGCACAATGCTAATGCACTTTAAGTAGTGTATTTAATTACCAATACTGTTTTTCATCACTTTATCACTATTCTTGATTATCAAAAGTATGGAATACAGGCTATAATTGGAAATCATTCCTTTCTCAAAACTCCACACTGCTTTTGAGTTGTATTTAAGCAACCCTGATTGCAAAACCACAAGATGAAAGTTAACTTGCCTTTGGTATCCACTCATCAATCAGTTCACCTTTCCTCTCTATTTATTGACGGTATGGAGTCCAGGAAGTAAAACTCACAGCTGCTGAGTTCCATTCATTTCCTTCACCCCCCTTTGCAACTCTCAAATAGCCCTCTATCCCTACTATTGCAAAATATATATGTATGATTGCACTAGGATATATTTACCTGATATTTCCCCTTGACCCCCAATGTGCTTTTTGAATAACTTTCTATTTCCATGCAAATAAATGTTTGTTGGAGTTACTGAATAATTGACAGAATCATATTTTTTGCATATGACTTTTATCATCAAATGAATTTGTGCAGTGTTAAATAACAAAAATTCAATTGAGTAAATTTTAAAGATCTAACTGGCTTTATTGAACAATTCAGAAATCTGACATCTCATCTAGCAAGTAGAAAAGAGCACCAAAGGGCTACAGAAAGGGAAAGGTTTTATAAAGCCAGGACGAGGGAATCATAAACAAAATAAAGGACTATTTCAGACAAGATTGCCTCCCTTTGGGGGCTAACAGGGACTTATTATGTGAATTACTTCACTGGTGCTGAGCAGAGAATTCCAGACTGACTAAGATTGCATTCCTGGGGAAGGTTGAAACTAAAATTAAGTTAGGAATAAAGCCCCCATTTGGCGATATGGGCCTAGCAGAAGTAACTCCATTTTGGATGCGCGGTTTCCTTTTTAACAATTCCTTCCTTTAGATCAGACTGTCAGCTTTCCTGAGAGATGTGATCAAAATTGAAGGCATTAGCACCCCTCTTGGCTACCACTTGCAGCTTTTGTTGTTTCTTTGTGTGGTTTCCATAGGTCACCGTTCCAGGTTCATAGTCCTTAGGTTTGTCATTCTCTTCACCTCTTTTCTGAAATTCCAGTCTTAGGGAGATCATTTTCTTGGTGGCTAGCAGCTGTGAACATACATTTAAAGCTTTTGAGAGAACATAATGCACTAGGGAGATTATTACGATTATAATAGGCAGGATAGTTTTTAATGTGTAGAGTGCACTTTGGAGCTATGGTCTCCCAAACCCAAGCCAATTAAAATCAAAAAAAGTCAAAGAAAGATCCCCTTAAAGGAGTCACCATTTCAAGCCAAGTGCCTTGTTCAATGATCTTATATAACCTGGTTTCAACTTCCACAGAAGTATTAATCCAGGTACAGCAGGTTGGTATCGACCACAGCACAGACACCTCCTTGCTGAGCTTAAAGACAATCAAGGTCTATCTTGTCCTTAAGAACTACCTTGGTCAGAAAAAGCTAAAGATCTTTGTTGGGTAGCTATTGTCTTAGCATCAGATTCTACAATATCTTCAAGAATTAGGGAGAGGTTTCCGATTATATTCTTATTTACATTTACTCCTGGCCAGGGAAGTATGACCCTGCCAAAGGAAGCAAATCGTGAGTCATGATTGCCTCCTGAGGTGGTATGAATTTGGGGAAGTCAACTCATGAGATGTCTTAGTTTGTGGGAAATTAGGGGCACAGTTGGATAACCTAAGAGGCATTGCCCAGTTATGTACCAGCCATCTACATATTCAGGTCTAAGAAGAATGATAAGCACCATACACAAAGACAAACCCAGTTAGGCCACAAACCATTCCCAATTAGGAAATACTGTTAATGGATTCATTTACAGACATGAAAGCATTTGCCCTGTTCACCCCAGGGGTCAACTAGGTTTTCAGCACATTCAGAAAGTAAATCTCATAGCCTGAAATAAAAAATTGTTCTGAATGGGTGTTGCTGAAGAGATCTCTTAGTGATTGGAGGCATATCTGATCTAGATACCCATGGCAATGTGGGGGTGGGATTATACAAAGACTTACATAGGTATATGGGTCTAATTGCATAAATACAGTTATAACTGGAAAAAGGAAAAAACAAGGCACTGGATATACTGATCATAAAAGTGGAACTTGGTAAGAGAGTTCTAAGAGGGATTGACTGGAGTTCACCCCCATTAGCAATGGTGTAGGAAATATGGATGAGGGTGTTATCTTTCCAGGTCAATACCAGATTAAAAGAAAGAAAAAGAAGAGGGGGGAAAAAGCTTTCATGCCCAGTTAAAGTATGAATTGTGGATCTGGCGTCTTGGGTAGAAGCAGTCTACACTGATGTCAGCTACTTCTATTCCTTGTCAGTTTGATTTGGGGGTCTTCAACATCTGTACTGGCCAAGATGTCAGGTAAAACCTTCTCTAGCTGTGAGATGTGTACCTTAGACTCAATGCCTTCTAGTTTTGCAGCAGTGTCAGTGGTCAAGAGGACTTGGTAATGTTCCTTCCAGTGGAGCTGAGGTTGATGTTTCCAAAATACCCAGTCACCAGGCTTTAGCCAATGACCAACAAACAGAATTCTTTGATTTGGTATCTGGGAAGGCTTCTTTAACCTGTTGATACTTACAGACATTAAACAATTATAGTAATAAGACATTAAATAAGACATTATTTATATATTTATAACATATATTAATATAAGACATTAAATACTTTTGGTAACGAGTCATACTAGCATGACATCAAGAGATCCGCAGAAAATTAGATACCAGTAGACATTGGTCTACTGGTGACTATCTCATGTAGAGTTAGTTTGTTTCCCGAAAGGGCTCTGTGAATAGTCAGCGAGGCCAGAGGCAATACCTTAGGTCAAGGGAGTCCAGTAGTTTCAACCAGTTTAGAGATATTGAGTTTGATGATCCCATTAGCTTTCTCAATCTTGCCTGATGATTGAGGATGATAGGGACAGCAATCATTCCAAGAATTTGCAAGATTTTCATTAAGGCTCGTATGATTTATCCAGTGAGGTGGGTGCCTTAGTCACTGGAGATTGCGGAAGGTATACTCCAAGTGGGAAACACATTCTCTAATAATCTCTTTGCCACAGTGAGAGCATCAGCTTTGTGGCAGGGGGAGGCTTCAAACCATCTGGAAACATAAATAAAATAAGAAATACATATCAATAACCCACAATAAGTGGTAGTTGAATAAAGTCCAGCTGCAGGTGCTGAAAAGGACCAGAGGGAGTAAGTCTGAGGCCTCTTGGGACAAAAATAATTTTTCTTGTATTATGGATCTGACAGGTTAGATGTTGGTAGTAAACTGTTTTCACAATGTTATAGAAGTTGCTACACCAATGTCTATTCATAGTTTGAGTCATCTTAAATGCATCATGGTGGATAAAGGAATGCAAAATCCTAAAGTTAGGGAGCCAAGATAAACCATCATCTTGGGTCCCCCACAGCCCCTACTGTTTAATTTACAACCACTGTTTGCCTATTTTATTTTTTTTCTGAATCAGGAGCAGACAATTGCTATGTGCCTAGCCCATCAGGATGACAAAAAGTTCTGGCAGTGAGGGGTCATTTTTTGCCAAAGTAGAATAAAGTCCACCACCTGAGTTGCAAGTTTTAAAGATTCTGTTGCTGTTGTCCGTGCAGGAAAGGTAGTGAGGACATTTCCCTGTTATTCAGGTTCAGTCCTTTCAGTGTAGGCCTCAATTTTGATGACAGCAATTTCATAAGGTAAAAGAATAGCACTAGAAAGTTCATTTACTTGTTGTCCGTTTTTGATTGAGGCCTCAGAGAGCATAAGAAAACCCCTTCGTTTCCATAACATCTCCCAAAGCATACTGGCTGTTAGTTAAATATTATTAGGTGGTCTTTCTGATAACTGACATGCTCTGGTAAGGGCCTGGGCTCTGCTTATTGGACTGACTTCGCTTGTGGGAGATTCCCCCTTTCAAATAGTCCTTACTGGAAAGCAAGAGCCTAGAAGCTTGGAAATGTCTTTCTTCATTTCTACATTATGACCTGTAAACAAACAAGATTACATCAGGATTAGTTAAAGGGGTGGCATGTAAATCTGCAGTTTTTAGTATCTGCTTTACCGAATGGATTTTTTCCCCCAGTGGTTTTAATTGTAGACTTCTTGAAGTTGTAATTTCTGAGCTTGACAGACCCAGTTCTCTAGAGCTGTCCTAGGGTTGTTCAAAATGGTTTCATTTCCCTCTTTTCTCTTTAATTAATCACAATTTTTTATGTCCTTATTATGAAAGCTAGGATTTTAAGTTTATTAAATAAAACAGTTCATATTAATCTGTGACTAAATGTCTCAAAGGGAGCATTTATATTTGAAAAGAAATGTATCAATCCATGTAAAAATTTCTGTTGAGAATATTGTGTAATTGAAGAGAGTTTTTGTTTTGTTTCATCTTACATATCTACTTTTCTTTGAGAGCAGTTGCTAATCATTGGGTCATTGCTCAACCAGTCTGCCTGGGAGTAAGAAACATTTAATGAATGTTGCAATTATCTAATTTGGAACACAGTCACCATCCTCTTTCTCCCTTTATCATTGCAAGTGACTCTTCGCTTAATCATGAAAAAAGGGGAGAAAACAAACGTTGGTGTGGTGAATTGCATAAGCCTGAAACTGAATTGAATCCTAAAAGTGTGAGTGTATTTATATTCTTAGCTGTGTTTCCTAATTAACAATGGCCGACTTCAAGGTCTTCTGGCAATATATTTTTCTCAAGATTGATGTGTGTGTGTATGTATGCGTGTGTGTGTGTGTGTGTGTGTGTGTGTGTGTGCGTGAGATGGAGAGCGGTATTAATCAACACAAAAGAGACTCGTGGAGGAAAACATGAAGAGAATCATTTTATAGGCAAACATATATTCTGTGCCCCTTTATTAATTAATATTTAGAATATCAGAATGCTTGGCTGAAAGATAATAATATATTTGATCTTCAACAAGCTGCCATGAGCTTTTCCACATGTGGGCAATCAATGGTCAATTTCTTTTGACATTCTTTGATAATAGCCCTTATTTTATACTTTTATACTGGGTTACACAGACCACAAAGAGACAACACAATGGTTATAATGAAATGTACCAAGTAAAGTTGAATTAGAGAGAGAAAGTAAGAAATGTGAGGCCAAAAAGAAAGGAAGAGAATTTAACCATTGTCTTCCTTCATTCTCCAGGAAGTTTTAAGAGATTGAGAAGCAGTTATGATTTTCAAAGTTCATGTAGTCATATACATATGTAAGTTAAAACAAGGAAGAATGTAATGAAAATAAATGATGGTTGGGTAATTCTAGTTAAAATAGAATAAAGAATGAGGTAAAGTGATATGGTGTACCCTAGAAAGGAGTAAAATAGAGAAAGGATATATAAATTTTACTTTAAAATCTAGGAATACCAAACTATCTCATTGAAATGCCTCTATAGGTGCTTGTTTTGAGTGCATTGTTTCTCTGACAAGAATATTTGGATTACATGACAGTGTGTGCAAATATTGCTGAGTTCAAAGGTGTCTCAATAATTTTTAGAAAATGTGTTTGCAATTATAGGAACCAGAACAGGAGAGAAACTGAAAATACTGTTAACAGATCATGCAGAATCAGGTGACACTGACATAACATTTCATAAAGCTATATGACAAGTTTACAACACTGTGATTATTAGTCAAGAGTATTGTTACTGAGGTGGGAAGAATGTTTTCAATTGCAAATCAGTTAGGTGGAATGAACAAAGTATATTAGGTAGTTTTAAAGTTTAGATATAAAACACAGTTTTAGTTTAAATGTAATACTTCCTTTAGCACTAGAAGAGTCTATTCCAGTATTAGATATAATAATAATGAAAAGATGAAAATAAGTGTTGCAAATAATGAAGCATTACAAATTTAGATAATGTTATGAGATAATTCAAAACATTAAAAACAGAAAAAAAAAAAAAAAAGCTGGAGGGGTGCCTGGGTGGCTCAGGGGCTTAAGCAACTGACTCTTGATTTTGGTTCCTTCAAGTCTTTATCCTGGTGTCATGAGAATAAGCCCCACCTCCGGCTCTGTGCTGAGCGTGGAGCCTGCCTGGGATTCTCTCTCCCTCTGCCCCTTCCCTGCTTGTGAAGCTCTCTCTCTGAAAATAAATACTAAAAGAATAAGAATAAGAATAAGAATAAGAATAAGAATAAGAATAAGAAAGAAAGAAATTGGGATAACAAGACGTCTATTGTGAATCTTTAGCTAGGAAGCAGTGAGGACAATTAACTTTCAGACTGGACTAGTAAAAATGGAAGCAGAAGGACAGAGTTGGGAGACATTTCAGAAAACAGATTATACTTGCTCCCTGACTAATGAAGAAGAGGGAAAAGTAACATGCCTGGGGTTTTGGGTGGACCTGAGTGGATCATGCTGTATTTAAACAAGGAAACATAACAGAAAGAAAAAGATTTGTGAGGATGGTAGTCTTATTTGTAGCAGGGCTTGCTAATTTCCTGTTATCATTCAATTTTGCTATGCTTGCTATCCAAGTGGGAATTGAACCGAGTTATATTTAAACATGCCATAAAATTTTAAATTTTTATCTTTATATCAAATAATAGTCTCTCTAATGTATTCTAGTTTACTCTTTGTGTAAACTAAGATTATTTACTATTTGTGTAAACTAAATATATTATTACTAGAAAAATTTAAATTACATCTCTTAAGTTGAATTTTTTCATTGTGTTTATGTGGAAATAATTACATATGTAATATGTTATACATATGTAATATGTAAATTAGAAATGTTTTTAAAGGTTTCTTTTTTCCCCTGTGCAACTTTGGTTAGTGTATATGCCAAAAGGGGTCTTGACTAATTTATAAAGGATGCAGATTAAGTCAAACTCTCTCACTCTTTTTGTGACACATGCATGATACTACATAATGAATAGGAAGATATATAAATAAAAATAAAGATATAAGAATTATAAAAATCTATATTTCCTTTCTATCTGAGTTCAAATATCATTTTCAGCAGATATTTTTTTAAAAAATCATACGACCTTCATGTTGTTTGACCTTTATTCATCAACTCCCATCTAAACTCTATCAGCAATGAATCTTATTTTCTATGTAAGTGGACCTCACAGAATAATAGACTTTAGTACAGAGCAAGTCCTTGAAAATATTCTGGTCCTTAACCTACCTATGAAGAAAATGAGACAAATATAAACCAACTGATGGAAGAGCATTAACCATGAACTTAACGTCAAAACCCTGTCTCTTGTCTGAATTCTTAACCTGTGCCAGGCTACATTTCTAGTCCCTGTGTCTTATTTTAACTTGAAATCCTAGGAGTAACTATATTTAAAAAATATAAAAATAAGTTATAGCATCTAGAACTTCACTTTATATTTTTACATTTCAATGTTCTCCCTATGCCACATGCTCATTTCTAAGGATGGTTCTCATGTATAAGGCACCATGCAATGTGGCCTAAGAAACTAAAGACAGTTTTGACTGTCCTTTTATGGTTTATATTTAGAATAAAATGTTGTTTTAACATATGCATTTTTATTCCTCTTAACAACATGCTATGTTGGCAGTGAATAAGCAAAACTAAAGTCAAACAAATATGGTACATCTCCCAGAGAAATCCCATTTAGCAACTGCTGCTTCACCAAGAATAGGTCTGAATAACCAGACTTTATAAAATCATCAACAACTAACTTCAACTAATTTAGTGAAATACTGAAGGAAAAATAAGAATGTAGGTAAAGGGTGGTTTTAGTTGTCAACTATTCACACTGTTGGAGAGGGAGAGATTTCCATCCTAGGGTTATGGGGATGGAGAACACACAACATCTGACACTGGAGAGACAGATGAAATTGACAACAATTTATGAGTCACATATTTTCACAGTTTCACAGGCTGGGGGAGAAGGATATCACACAAAACACAGGGCCACACTATCAGGGGAATGAGAAGCAGGTTTTTGTTTTTGGTTTGTTTTTTGTTTTTTTTTTTTTTGGTATAAGAGGGAGGGATTCTCTCTGGTTCCTGCTGGAGGATGTGACCAGAGAGAATTCAGTGGAGCTAGCAAGGAAATGAAACCTCACTATTTAAGAGGGAATTGGGCCTGGTCCCCCTGATCAGCAGACCTGTTTGGCTCTTTGGATCTTCTTTTCCAGAGGAGAATACGGGAGGTGAGATTAGACGATTCAAGGCACTCTAAGATAGGCCAGATGTCAAGATAGCACATGATATTGGGCTTTAATTTTAGTCCTCATATCAAATTGACTCCCCGATGTCTTGACATCAATTTTTACCTTGATGATGAACTGAGACTTTTAGGTAGGAGAAGTACCTCTCCAAGACATGAAGTAGGCACTTGACCAGGAGGAAGAGACAGCGTGATGAGAAAAGCAACTATTTTGAGTTGCTGCGTAGGCATTTCACAGGATGATAACTCTGCTTAGACCCAGAGTCTGGACATTTAGATAAGGACCTAAGCTTAGGATTCACATCAAAAGTTCCTGATTTGCTTATCCTGAGGCACCTTTTAAAATAACCACTTAGAATTAAGCCACTGAAAAGTTAGCAATCTCCACCCCAAACACCTTCTAGGTACTTACTACCCTGCTCTCTATCTCCTGCTTACTCATGCCCTGGGATAGTGGATTGGCCTTTCCCTGGCTCTTTGCTCCAACCCTGAGATTTGTAAGTACTAAACCTTGTGACTTTACTTCCTTTGTGTGAGTGTATTGAAACTGTGTTATTGATCAAAATAATCCTGGGGTTTTACTTCCCCAAAGTGGGAGCTTGGGTGCTGAGGGAGCTATCCGACAAACTTGTATGGGTGTCTTATGCCTCCTCATTCAACAGATTATAAACTGCATATTTTTAATTTAATATGTCTGCTACTGGGTCCCCAACACGGAAGGCCACATAGTGAAGTGACCTTCAAAAACATGACTTTTAGAGGTCTTCCCTTTATGGCCAATAAAGTGAATTAAAGAACTTGTGTGACATTAGTATAGGGACTGCATGTCCCCAGGGCATGTGGCTTTAGACTGGCTGGGGTCTACAGGGGACATGGAAGTTGTACTGAATGCCTTCTAGAAGAGACCAATATTTCCTGTTTTGAGAAGTGAAATGAATGCCTTCGCCACTATCCATAATCCCTGAAATTCCAAAGGGGATGAGGAGTATACTGGAAAAGCCTTGAATTGTGGCCTTAGTATACATAGTGACATCTGTTACCTTGATTTATATTTTAGGTTTCTGTGAGACAAGAGTGCTTTACCTCACAGTGAGCAATTCTCATGTAATACACCAAGAGTTTATAAAAATATACACACGGAGCCATTTTCTGGCCAGGGTATGTGGTGCTAAGATGACTGCCTGATGTACGGCCAACTATGCTGATCCTTAGATCCTGTTGTTTATCAAGGACATCCTGAATAAAGAATGAAAAGTAGCAACATTCCACCAAGATCCATCATGTATAAAAATAGTGGCAATATGGCCCATAAAGTATATAAACTGCCTTTAATTATTCACTCAGTTGCTCCTAAAGGGCTCTCCATGTTGTTAAGTGGTCTGGGAGAGGGTTGATCTCCTCTAGCACCATGTCCTCTGTCAAGGACCTGAGAAGAGGGGAGGCTACACCATCCTGCAGATGGGATATATGAGAGGGTCAGACTTGACTCCAGCTTGTAGAAAGGAGGGCTTGATAACTGTGCAAAGTTTGTGACTGTTAGTTCCATGACCCAAGGCATAACAGCCAGCTTGGTATGGAGGAATAGATGCTCAGGGTCTGTAAGAGACTGTTTTCAGAAGAGCTCAGTGTGTGACCAACAGCTACCACTCTAATGGTACATAGAGTAAGGTCAAGGAGAGCAGTTTCCTTTATCAGAGGTCCATAGGAAACTTACGACCTGGTGCCGACCTTCTGCATAGGTGAGGAGAAAAACCTGGCAGCCGAGCGGCTCCTGTAGACAGCTTTCTCCTTTTCCAGGGTTAGGCGATGTTCCCAAGGTCAGGCACACCTCTAGTAAAATTCTCCTGTCTATGGTGTTAGTCAGGCAATCCTATGATTAGATTAGCCCTTTGGCATGCTAGTAACCAGCAGCACTAAGACAAGCCCAGACACATTGGCTATGGACTTTTCTTTCTTTCTTTTTTTTTTTTTTTTAATATTTTAGTGTTTGTTTATTTTTGAGAGAGACAGAGTGCAAGCAGGGGAGGGGCAGAGAACGAGGGAGACACAGAATCTGAAGCAGGCTCCAGGTTCCAATGAGGGGCTAGAACTCACAAACCGTGAGATAATGACCTGAGCCAAAGGCAGACGCTTAACTGACTGAGCCAACCAGGTGCCCCTACCAGGGACTTTTCATTGAGACAGCAGTTGTCTTACCCCCTCCATTGTTTGGGGAGAAGCTGGTACCCAATGCCCCTTCTTGTTTTTTGTTTTGTTTTGTTTTGTTTTGTTTCATCAGTGCTTGGTCCATGGGTTGCCAGATGTGTATACTTACTCTTGGAGGTCAGGAAAATACTTGGGATAGCAGCAAGGGAAACAGTAGCACAGGAAATGGGCAAGGTAGCTACCATTGCCTGAAAGACTCTTATTAAGCGATTTAGCTCTCATGATTAATTCTCTCTATGGTAGAGATGTCCTTCCTTCCCACAAACCTCATGATGAGTCATCCCTGGACTCCCTCTGATGGTGTGCAATCACAGTAATGTCCTGATGGCTGTCCCAAGCAGCTAGGAATGGTTCCCAAGATAGATCCAGTGCCCAGAGAGCTCTAGCTTATTCCTTGGTAAGTGGAACTGAAGCACCATAAGACCAGGTAGGGTGCTGTGTTATCCCTGCTTTTACAGACAGAGGTCCTAGAGACACCTGCCAAATGTAGACTGAAACTGACAGAACATCATGCTGAGGTATAGGCAATTAACAGCAATTCTCTTCTTTAGAACAAAAGCATTTTATGGTGGAAAGGGAGGGCAACACCTACTAAAGCCAGCACAGTGTCCCATAGGCCAAAGTGCAAGTCCACCAGTAATGAGCAGTTTGGTCCTAGGCAGCCTTCCTTGTATCACGAAACTATTTAGTTATTCAAGAGCAGTTAACTCAAGTTGACTGGGTTCCTTGGTCATGGTTGGATCATCCTGTAAAGGGTTGTTTAACTTGCTTCCTAATCACTCCATTGGTGAGAGGAGAATTTCTGCTGCAGAGTAATGGAGCTGGAGACAGTGGAGCACCTAACACTGGAAAGAATAGAACAGCAGTTTGTTAGTCCCATATAATCACATCCCTGGGGTGGAAGGTGGCAGGAGGGTGCTGCACAAGGCCACATGGGGTTGCACTCAGGAAAGAGCAAATAACCAGGGGTCGTGGAGGCAGATCTTTATAGTATCAAGAGGGTGAGGTGCTCCCTGATTCTGATGAGATAGGGAAGTCTATTTGAATAGGCTTTTTCTGCAAGCTAGTAGGGAACTGATACCCTCCTTCACCTGAGCCCTTTGATCAGTAGGGTTGTCCTGCTAGGTAATATTATCTTTGGGAGCAGAGTGGAGACAGAAACTGGGAGGTGGGTTATTTCAAGTCTTCCTGGTTATGCCAGATGTCAAGGCAACACATATATTGGGGTTAATTTTGGCCATACTGCAAGAATGAACAGTATGCCGTTTTAGAGGACCCAAATCCCTGAGAACTCTTGAAGAATTTAAATTGGTCTTGGTCAGGCTTGATTCAAACCAAATTTTTCAGATATTAAGCTTTGATTCTTTGAAAGGTTTTCTATATTGTCTTTCAAGTAGAGCATTTTCCAAAGTAAAAACTAAACTTTTTATGAACATAGGTCCCCCAGCTCCTATGGGAGGGTCTCTTTGTCATCAAGTTCTGGAATTTCATAATATCGTGTAATATGGTGTGGATCTATTTCCACGTGAATTTCAGATACTTATTAAGCTTCTTCGATCTTTAAACCCAAGTCTTTCAGTTTTTGGAAAATGTTTTGAATTGTTGCTTTCATCATTTCTTCCCTTATTTTTTTTCATCTTTTTAAATCCCTTATTATGTGGATAATGAATCTCCTCTACTAACCTACCAATATTCTTCACATTTTCTTCCCTACTTTCTACAGTTTTTTAATCCACTTTCTCAGAGATTTTCTTATGTTTATCTTCCAACCTTCTATTGTCTTTAACTTCATTATTGTATTATTATTTTAAGTCTAAAAGTTCTTTGTGTTTTCTTAAAATTCTTTTTAAGGTATTTTGAACTCTTTTCATGTATGCAATAGTTTCTCTTATTCATCTGAAGATACTTCTGATAGTTTATATTGCATTTTATTTTCCCTAAATAGTGTCTCTTTCCAGGAATTATGGTAGGGATTTTTTGCAAATGTCTGGTGACATTTACATTTAGCTGTTTACCCATAATTAAGAACAGTACTCTAGGGGCTCCTGGTTGGCTCGGTTGGTTGAGCTTCCAACTTTGGCTCAGGTCATGATCTCACAGTTCTTGGGTTCAAGTCCCCATGGGGCTTTCTGCTATCAGTGCAGAACCTGCTTCGGATTCTGTGTCTCCCTCTCTCTCTGCCCTTCCCCTCCTCTCACTTTCTCTCTTTCTCAAAGATAAATAAAGATTTAAAAAAACAGGAAGATAAGTTACAAACAGAGGGGGAGGCAAACCATAAGAGACTCTTAAATACAGAGAACAAACTGAGGGTGACAGGGGTTGTAGGAGAAGGGAAAATGGGTGATGGGCATTGAGGAGGGCACTTGTTGAGATGAGCACTGGGTGTTGTACGTAATTAATGAATCACAGGAATCCACTCCTGAAGACAAGGCTGCACTGTATGTGAGCTAACTTGACAATAAATTATTAAAAAAAATTTAAAAAGAACAGTATTCTAAATTGCTGAAGGTAATAGCTGTCTTTGTGTGGAAAGCGTGTTGAATATGTTTGTCTATAGGGTGATCTTGCTGGATCATTTAATTAAGGAAACCCCAATGCCAATATGTTCAGTATATTTTTCTTAGGCTAGTTAGAGATATCCAGAGAAATATTTTTGGGTCTTCTGCCGGGGCACATACATTCTGAAAGTTAATTAGGGAAAGATGGCTGGAAGACTCAAAATCTTAAGTTTTCTGGGTATGATGATCTCACATTAAACTGTACCTGCTGTCTTCTGATGTAGGCTCCTCTGTTTTAACCTCCTTAGAGAATAAATCTCCTGTCTTCTAACCAGAGGGGATAATTGATCACCTACTTATGCACAGTGGATGAGGGAAACCTGGGAGTCTAATTGCTTCTCAATGACATTTTTGATCCTTCTTTTTATTTTTATATTCACTCCCACTTCAGAACTAATTTGTTCTATTAATTCCTGAGCCTTTGGAGTATTCTGTGGGATAAATCATATTTTTTTCTTCAAACTCTTAACTTCCAGCTCAAAATTAAATATTTTCAAAATGAATAATCAGTAACAAGTTAGAGTTGTTTTCTCACTGTTGATGTTGTTTTGTCCTTTACTTGTTCTTGTAGGTTTTTCCATATAAAGTGTTCTTTTAATTTCTGTGAAGTTTTATAAAAAGTTAAGTTTTGTGCATGAATGTATCCCCTCTCTCTTTTTAACTGGAAGCTTAAAAATAAGCTTTGCGCATAATAAGCAAAGTCTTATAACAGAAAGTCATGAAGAAATCTGCCCTTAGATTATTCTGTTTGTGCAATTCTTGCAAGAAGTACATATTTCTTTGTTTCTAGGACTATACAGAGAACATGGTTATGCTTAACATTTGGTCACATTTGGGAATTAATAATTTAAAAAATATTTAATGTTTATTTATTTGTGTGTGAGAGAGACAGAGTGAGAGTGGGGAAGGGCAGAGAGAGAGGGAGACACAGAATCCGAAGCAGTCTGCAGTTCTGAGCTGTCAGCACAGAGCCCAATGCAGGACTCGAACTCATGACTTGTGAGATTATGATCTGAGCTGAAGTCGGACGTTTAACTGACTGGGTCACCCAGAAGCCCCTGGAAACTAATAATTTAAATGTAAGATATAAATAATGCTCCCATTACATATCAATATGAGATTATAAACTATGGTATGGAATCTCTGTTTTCCCAAATGTGACTATTACAATAATTTATTTTTCACTTTTGTTTTGTAACAATTTTATCATTATCTTGAGAGCTATCAAAAATTTAGATTAATAATGTTAAAACCAAATATGTCCTATATGTTGTTATATTTGATATATATTAGAAGGATCAACTGTCTTTCAGGTTATGTCTTACATATGAAAAACAATTTGAAACTGGATAGTACTTTTCTCTTATTACATTGGTTTATTAACCATATTATTCTACTTTGGATAGTGCCTGAAATTAGTGTCCAAATAGTATCAGGCAACTTGCAAGCTTTAGTACTTGAGGTCAATTTAATTACACTGTGCATGACAGAAACTAGGCCATTTGGGTATTGCCTTTGCCACCAGCAATTGACACCTGAGTGTTAATGAGCCGGTAATTAAGAGCTGGCACATACAGACACATTTTACTGTTTGGGACTAGGATAACCATATGCTCCATAACTTCGGTGCTAAGTATTTTGCTAGCTCCAGAATTTACACAATAATGTTTGTGAGATGTTTTTTTTTTTTTAATTTTCCCTATGCCATGGTTAAAAAAAAAGATAAAAAAAAACGGTTACTTTAAACATTTAACTAACTGTACTTGTCATTTTCAAGTTATGAAATATTCAAAAACTACTAAGATCGTATTTGGAGAGCAAATATTTGGAAAAAAATAAATTTGTGTAGTAATGATTACTTTCAGTTTGAAACCATATTCACAGGACTTCTATTCTGAAAAGTTTTTTCTCACATAAAGTAAGTTGGATTATATATATTCGTGAATGTATATACGTAGGGTAGGCAGCCCTTGGGATGGCCCATAATGATTTCCATCTCTTGGTACTGAATGCTGGAGTACCCCCTTCTCTCGAAGGTAGATGAGACATGAAGCCCATTTCAATGAAACAGAATGTGGTTCTGATGTTAGGTTACAAAAAGGTGATGTTTTCCTTCTTGGGAAGCTTCTTATATATTCTCTCATTCTCTTTTGGATTGCTTGCAGAGATTTGGAGGCAGCTCTGTGGTGAGACCCACGTGGCACGAGATCAAGGCCTATCAACAAACACATGAGTAAGCCTTCCCCAGGCTGCATCTTCAAAGGAGACCAGAGCTCCTGCCAACAGCTGGAGTGCAATCCCAGAAGAGACCTGAGTCAGAGACACCCAGTTAAAGTGCACTAAGAATTTTGAATCATATGTATCTGGAATATATTGTTATGCAACAACAGACAACTAATACAATATGGAAGTGAGAATCCTATTGTCTGACAGAGCAATATGAATTCTTGATTTTTTCTGATGTGATGTGTATAATCAAACAGTACGTATAATGTACATGCGTCATTTCTTTGCCTTCCTCTCCAATTTTCTGCTCTCCTTTCTTCCTCTTCTCCTCCCTTCCTCACACAGAAGTCCCCATCACTTTCTTGATTAATCTTCTATTGGCTTAAAAAAATAAAACTGTTCTCATCAGATGAAAAATGTATTAACTTTTGTGAATTTTAGTTGTGGGAATTACTTCTAATTTTCTTCTTTGAAAGAGTTTGCTTTCCCATCGAACCTCTGTAGGACATAGAGCCTTTTATATGCAGATTGATATAATTATGCTTTGAAATAGCTTTGAATTCCCTGTAGCTTAAACTGAGAACATGAAAGGCCAAATGTTATATCGAACTGAAGGATATAAAAGTGCACGTACATCAATCCAAAATGAGATATAGAAATGAACAGCTCTTTACACAGTGATGTCAGTTTTTGACAGATTATTGAAGGATCTTTATAACTGCTGAGACTGCTTTGGGTAGCATGAAAACTCTGCCTGGGGATAGTCTTAACAGTTTGTATTTTTTATTCTTTCAATACCAAAAGGTGAGTAGATGTTAAGTGAAACAACAGAAATACTCTCTGACAAAAGCTTTAACTCTCTTCCCAAAAGATGACATCTGGCCCCAAATGGTAAAACATAGTGTGACGCGATGATGGAATCATCCAGCCAATCTGTCACGCTAGAGATGGCAGCTTAGATGAGGAGGTTACATTTTAGGAAGTCGACAGAAAACCCACTTGGCAATCTTCACCTCCGTAGAGATCCAGTGACAGACAAGGGTCTCTTCTGCACAGGAGGGGAGTTTATTGTGCCAGTGACAGACGCGTCAAGAGGATTTAAAGCGCCCACACTCTTTCTTATAACTAGCAGGAAGATAAAAGCATGAAAGGAACCCAGTGCATTTTTCTATGTTCAAAACCTGGAAATCAATACTATGTTTATCTACGAGCAGAATCTAAAAATCCTAACTTTATGTTGAAAGAGTATGGACTGCTCATTTTTAATATCCCAACTGCTTTGCATTAAATAAAAGTACATCTTAGAAGTGTTCTTTGTATCAGCCATGAATAAAGATTATTTTTTTTCTGCTTAAAGGGCACATACTCTCTTGAAATTATAATCCAAATAGAAGAATGAAATATTCATCTCATCTGGTTTTGTCAGTAAAGGGAAATATGTCTTAAAATCGAAGATGAAAATCACCTAAACTCTGGTGTTTCTAGCATGTGCAGAGATACTAAGTAAGTATAATTGCAATCAGAACAAGAGGGGGGCAAAACTTTGGACAAAATATGCACTTTGATACTAATACTGATTCAGGCAGAATTGAGTAGATGATGAATATAGTACTTATGTGTTCAATACTGCTAGGGAATTGTACTGTTTTGCATTTTGCAAAGCTTACCACTATTAATCTGCAAAATATATATGAAAGGAAATGATGATAACTTAAGCAGTAGTTGAGAAAAACACAATTACTAATTATCTCTGGCACTATAATACATATATATATATATATAAAACATGTAACTTAATGTACATATTAGATTGTACCACTCTTAACTTTGATACTATAAAAAATACACAGACAATGTGTAAGGAGCAGCATGATGCCTCTGAAATTATTTCAAACTGGATTCTTCTAGGTCTACTACTGAAAATCATGTGACCTAGGTAAATTTCTGAGGTTGATTTGGAGACTCAAATCAGTTCTCATATCTAAATTAGGGCCATGAATCAAATTTTAGTTGGGAATAATTTAAGAAAAAACAATCTTGGGCTACCTGGGTGGCTCATCAGGTTAGGTGTCCTACTGTAGCTGAGGTCATGATCTCACGGTTTGTGAGTTTAAGCCCTGTGTCCGTCTTTGTGCTGTCTACTCAGAGCCTGGAGCCTACTTTGGATTCTGTATCTCCCTCTCTCTCTTCCTCTCCCCCGTTCTCTCTCTCTTTCTCTCTCACAAATAAAAATAAACATTAAAAAAAAAGAGAAAACAATCTTCATTTTATAGAAAGAATCTTTTATGATCAGGGTGGGGGGCATATTCATTCCATAAATTCATGTGAAACCTCCTACTTGGTGGAAGTTTTGGGTTAGAAAATAAAAAACAAACTAAAAACTCTTGCAATAATGTGAAGGACCTACTAAAATGGTTTTAGTTATTAGTGATAAGGAATAGTTATATTCTAAGTTATATTGGTGGGTGTTATAAATAATCTTTTCTTGATGAAGGTGATAAAAGACCATCTCTACCATGAATTTTTATACAATTCCAAATTGTGGCACAAACCAAGGTAAACATATAGGACTCACATTAAAATCAAATCTTTTATACTTTTAAAGTTACAATGAAAGCTAATATTTATTAAATATTTCATCTGTGGCAAGTAGTGTGCTATTCATCACAACAGTTATAAGAAAAATTGATATTTGTAATCAATTTACAGATGATGAAACTATGAGAAGCATGTAAACTTGATTATTTCTTAACTATAAGGCTAGTGAGTGTTGAAGCTTAAAAATAAGTTCTGACATATGGATCTCTGCTATTAGCTAACTTAAATAATATGGAAAGAATGGGGTGCCTGGGTGGTTCAGTCGGTTAAGCAGCTGACTTCAGCTCAAGTTATAACCTCACAGTTTGTGAGTTAGAGCTCTGCATTGGGCTCTGTGCTGGCAGCTCAGAGCCTGGAGCCTGCCTCCGATTTTGTGTCTCCCTCTCTCTCTGCCTCTCCCCTACTTGCTCTCTGTCTCTCTCTCTCTCTCAAAAAAATATACAAATTAAAAAAAAATAATATGGAAAGAAGAAAAAATAAAATGAGGCAATTAAGCATATTATTTTTCATTAAAAATGCCCCAAATAGATATATGCCAAATTTTAAAGATAGACTAAGATATATATTTATATATATATATAAATTTATTTATACATATATTTATATATATATTTATACATATATTTATATATATATATATATATTCCTCTCACATTTAAACCACGTGTCCATGTGGTTTAAACAAAACTTGTGGTGCAAATATTAGAAATGACAAAAAGAGTAGCAGATTTAAATTGTAGGTTGTATGCTTTTTCCTACATCTTAAAACTACAATAGTACATCTCACATTATACAGAGTCTGTATGCATGTGTGTCTCTGTGTGTATGAGTGAAATGAGGTAGGAACTTGATGGTCACAATATTGGACATGAAAAAATAGTATAGAATAAAGTTCAGTAGAATATGTTGCGGTAAAATGGGATTTAGAGATCTCCTTGTCTAAAATTTCCCGAAACATGTTACATGAACCTTCAGTTTTGTTTCATTGAAAGTGGGGGAAAAGGGAAAAGTATAGGAATTTTCATTTTCATTTTTTGGGATGGCACAGAGAGAGGCAGAGAGAATTCCAAGCATACCCTGTACTGTCCGTGCAGAACCAGATGTGGGGCTTGAACTTACAACCCCTGAGAGCATGACCTGAGCCAAAATCAAAAGTCAGATGCTTAACCAACTGAGGCACCCAGGAGCCTCAGGAATTTTCATTTTCAAATAGACATTGCATGCTGAAAATTTTATAATTCACCTTACCATATCAAACGGCTCACAGGAGTCTTACAACTTAAAAAAGTACTGTTTAATGCTTTTTAGCCTCATATGTGGGTATGTATACAGACACATATAAATACAGACCTGTATGTTATACAATATATAAAATGTAATAAACATTTTACCTAATGATCTAAAAATATGTCTATCATCCTTCAAAAATGCTGTGCAAATAGTGTCTTTTGTTTAAAACCAGATTAGTTGTAATTGATTTGCATGAAATCAAGGCTCATAAGAACTTTTTAAGACACTGATAAATTATATTCATTACTTATTCTTAATTAAAAGGAATTGAAAGCACACTTTAATGGAGAGAGGGGGATTAATATAAGCATTGGAGGAAATGATAACTTTTTGTAGACTTTCTAATGGGAAACTTTTTCTAACATGATTTATCTAATTAATATTAGATGTTTGCAATTATCAGTAATACCAGATTATTTAACTACATTTTCAAGTTTAAATAGTTGATATAGTGTAAGTATACCTATATTTCAAATTCAAGAACCAAGGGATATGAAAATTAACACAAAATTTGATAAAACTTTTTTTCTGAAAAATAGTTTTTAGTAAATTTGATAATCGGACAATATCTTCTATAGTTAGTTAAATTCATCAAATCAGGTATTATGCAGTCTAAGCATTGCAGTGTCACCTCATTTTAAACTATTTTCTATTCCTTTCCTTTTCAAAATTAAATCATCACTACTTTACTCCAGCATGAAATCTTTTTTTATTTTTGTATTTTTTTAAATTTTTTTAACTTTATAGTTTATTGTCAGGTTGGTTTCCATATAACACCCAGTGCTCTTCCCCACAAGTGACCTCCACCAAGACCATCACCCCCCATTACCTTTCCCCCTTCCCCTTCCCCCCTCAGTTTGTTTTCAGTATTCAAGGGTCTCTCGTGTTTTGTCTCCCTCCCTCTCCCC
>CM053567.1:85952741-86026906 GCA_028646485.1 Cryptoprocta ferox | reverse complement strand
TTGGGGAAAGCAAATAAATAGTAGCAAGGTCTCTGAATTTCCATGGGCAGGGGGAGAACAATATTTCATACCGAAGGAGCTTTCTATTATTCACTCATTGAGATCTCTTAGAAAAACCCTTGTTCAATGTTTGGTTTTGCCACTTTCTATCATTGTAATAGTGGGTAATCTCAATGATTCTCAGAGCCTAATTGGGTAAATTTGAGTTCATAACATCTTTCCCCAAATACTGTTATATGGACAAACTATAAAGTGACAGTGATTGGTAGATTTTTTTGTTGCTATGATGTTGATGGTGACAAGGATGATAATTTTTAAGTGGTCACCCATAACAGCCCTGGGCTAAGACCATGGGAAACAATGATGAGTAAGAGAGTTCTGGCTGTTCAGAACTTCATATTCAAATGTCCTGTGCTTGTGCAAGTATTCCATAATTGTGAAAAATACTATGATGCAAACTGGCTAAGAGTGACCGAATTGCTTTCATCTGGTCTGAAGATTTCACCTTTTTTTCATATCAGATGGAGCAGAACAACATCCTTTTCCCCTAGAAATCAATACTTAGATAAGTAAGCTTGGAGGACATCCAAAGAGGAGTTGCATTCCTTCATTCCATCATCAAGTATATCTTATGTTCCAGACTCCATTTAAAGACAATCACAAATGAGTTTTACAGAGTCTCTGAACTATAAATGAGGCAAAATGGCATCAGAATTTTCACCTTTGAAGGTTAGAATAAGTTCAACATCCCCAGATGTTGTAAAGTATATTGCAATTGACAATAAGAAGAGATTGTAAAAGGTAGCCAGAGGTATCTTAGAATTCCCTGGAATTTTCTTTGCCTTTAAGCATTGCTCAAAAGCTTATTTCATCTACAACTACTTAGCTATATCTTATACCTCATACATATTTAAGGACTCCTCAACAATCATGATACTAACATTTGTTGCACATTAACTATATCACAGTCACTGCATTAACCAATTTATATTACATTTAATTTTTACACTATACATTATTGGTCCAAGTACATAGAAAGAAAGAAATCCTGTCTAGCTATTTTAAGCAGGAGGGAATTTATTACAGATTATTAAATGTTTCACATAATCCTAAGTAGACTTAAGGAAAAGAGGTCTTTCTTTGGGTGAGAATGTGACGTTGCAAGACCAAGTTTGTAAGAGAACCATTGCCTTGTCCATGATCTGCAGGTGTATCAATACTGTCACTGCCTTACGCAGGAAACTGCCCTTATCAAGAAGCCACCACTGCTTCGGAGTAGGAAGCTTTAATAAGAAAAAGTTCTCTAAACTATATAAACAAATGAACATATCCTTTTGTTTACAGTATACATGTAAACATACAGCCACTAAGAAGAATCTGTCTTCTATATAGTCAAGGATATGTGCTCAACACTATTATTTCCTAATAACTATGGAATATGTTTTTTGAGCGTATTCTCTGGCTTGAGGTTTGCTGCGAGCTCCACAGTAGACCAACCATCCTTCAAGTTTGAAATTAAATCTGAAATGAAGCAAAACATGAGTACCCTAATGAAGGTTTTATTAAATTATATGAGCAACAAATGCTGACTTTATTTTCCCATCAAAGCAAGTTAGCTATCAATGGTAATTGATCTACGGACTTAAAATGCTAAAAAAAAATCTGATAATGATAAATTCACTGATTCCTTTAGTAGTTAACCTTGGTTGGTCAGAGACAGATTTTTTTTTTGAGAATCTATTTTTCTTTTACCTATTTGTATATTACAGGTAACTTAAACCATCAATGTCATTTGACTCACACAATTTAAACAATACAATTTTGATATTTCATTATTTGATGTAAAAATATCCTGGGATATCTCATGAATTATAGACCAAATTATTTGTTTAATAAGGGAGACTACTGAAATCCTTTATGCAAATCTGATATTATATTTATTGTTTCCTATCTATATTTTTTTTATTATCAGACCTTGTATCAGGCTACATGCTCTTGGCAAACAAATATGAAAAATGATGTGATATATAATACAAGTTAACTTGAATATGTGCAAAGATTTAAGAAGGAAATAGAGTTGCCATGTGCAGATTAATAAAATTCTTTATTTAGTGGGCATTATTAGAAAATTACAAAAGCTTTTTGTAGGGGAAACATATTAAAATGTTTACATTAAATAGTTATGTCAGATTTCCTGTGAAATATATGTGAATATATCTCTGTTATATATAGCTCTCTACTCTGCCTTCTAGTCTTTCTGTCTCCTTTCATCCAGGGCTCAGTGTTTTCTGTGTGAGTATCCCTTTCCTGGATCTTTATAATGAAGAGCAGATTCAGTTTGTGATCTGTGCTCTATTGTAATTAACTCTCTGTGGTAGGTTTTAGGATAGCAGGGTCTACTTTTACTGTAACATTTTTTTTCTTGTTAAAATTGTAAGAAAGTTTCAGAGGTTTAAGGTTAACATTTAAGAATAATAGGTTGTATAATTCACAGCTTTAGGATTTCATCCATTTATGTTGCACAAATAATATATATATATATACTCACACAAATATATTTACACACACATATATATACACACATGCATACATACTCTGGTATTGCATCATACATAAAAATCAATTCTGGATTGATGGCATATTTTAGAAGAAAATATCATGCAGTATCTTTGTGATTTTGAAGTAGATAGATCTTTTAAGCAGACCTAATGAAAAGTGAAAATAATTTGGAATGTATTAAAAATAAGAACTTCTACTTTCACATGACGCTAGATACAGAGTGAAAAAGCAACCCATAGAACAGGGAAGATTTTACAGTACATGTGTTCACCTAAAAAACTTTTATCTTAAATAAATTAAGAATCCTTACAAAGCAATAGTGAAAACACATATCAATCCAGTGGAAATATGGGCAAAAGATTTCAACAGATACTTAACAAAAGAAAAAAGTCCAAATATCCCAAATCAGGAAACATACAAAAGATGCTATTTGTTTTGGTCATCAGATAAATGCAAATTAAGACCACAATGGTATACATTACATATTCACTGTAATGGCTAAAATGAAAAACAGATCATATAAATCGGGGGGCAGGATGCAGACAATGGGGACTCTAATACAGTATGGAAATATGGGCAATATTTACAAAAGAACATAAACATAAACATATTTTAATATCCCTCTCTATTTGTAGTAAACATACACTTAGAAATACAAATACACAATCAAAAAAAAAAAAAAAACCCTGGAAAAATAAACAGGTAACTCTCATAAAATAAAACAGTAAACAAACTAAAACTACTCAAATGGCTAACAAAAATAGATGGCTAAATACATTTTAGTTATAGGTATATAATGAAATATTATATAACGATGAGAATGAATCATCTACAATTACATGTAATAATGTGAACAAATCTCACAAACAATGTTGAGCTAATAAAATATGACAAAAGAGAGTACACATTGTAAAAGTCTGTGTATATAGGGTGCAAAAAGAGACAATATATGATGTTAGAATTCAGGGTAATGGTTATAGTTTGTTCAGTAATATCTGAATGGGCATAAGGAAGAATTCCAGGATACTGTTATAATAGGTCTTGATTTACGTGCTGATCATTCAGGTGTGCTTTGTTTGTGAGCAACTCCATGATGGGCAGTTTTCTCAGTGCAGTTTAATTTCAACAAAAATTCAAACATCCCAAAGAATACAGTTATTCCAGAGACATACAAAAACAAGAAATCCTGTCTCAGAAATATTGGAGAATTCTGTTTTAGGAAAAAATGCAGAAACAGGTAGTAGCTCAAAGAATTTAAGGAAAAGAAAACATGACAGAACTAAACCATCATTTGTGCACGAATTGTCATGTAACATGGAGGCACAAATTCAGCTGTTACCATGTAACTCTAAGTTAGAAACATCCCTCATTAAATAGAGGAGTATTTTCTCTCATTGAGGGAATAGTGTGTGCTGCTGTTCCCAAATCAGTAACATTTATTACCAGTTGTCATTTCAGATTTTAAAAATATCTGAAAATGGTAAATTAAGGATGGATGGTTTGGTGCTGATGGAATCCTATCCACTGACAAGATGTATTCTATGTATTGTGCACTAGTTATCATCTTTAGTCGTGCTGTGGATTTGTACGCCATAAGTATAATATGCTGCAGAACATGTGTTCCAGAAGCAGCACATTTTATGATTTCCTAAATTAAATTGAATTTGGTTCTCCTATCACATTTACCACAGTTGGAAAATGTCCAACTAATGCACATCCTTCCTCTTTTTCTGTTCTTTTGACAAGAGCAGACAGTGTGCATACATACTCATATCAGTAGAAAAAAATTTGCATGTAACGGACACTTTTCTATTGCTCCAAGAGGAGAGATTATCTTAATTACTGGTTCCAGCCAGTATTTTGAATTTGTATTCTAACTTGATATATTGGTGGCATTTAGAATATTTTCTCACCAGATGCTTACCTGTCCTTTTAATTGCATTCTGAAGAATTATTCATTTCTGATTTTCTTAGTTGTTTTTTTTTCTTCTTCTATCTATAACTTCTCTCAATTTTCTTCCTACTTTCCATTCAACATTGGTTTTCTCCAAAGTTCTCTTCTGGACTGTGCACCATCTCGTTCTACATGCTCTGTCCGAAAGGCATCTATCCATTTTCACATTTTTAAACGAATACCTGTATGCATCTCCAGACCTGACAGCTTATCTTAGTTCCAATCCAGGTTACCTACTGCCTATTGATTATCATTACATATTGGCACCGTACTGTTCTAAGGCACTTTATAATCAAGATAAATAAAACCAATTTCATTTTACCAAGTGTGTTTCTTCTTCTGAAATACTTACATGAAACTTTTTCTTATAATTTATTACTAAAACATAGGTTCTAGCTCCAAATCTCCTTAATAGGCCTGTCCTCATCCATCCCAAATATTTAGACTGATTGAAGCTTCTTTCACTTCTTCACTTTTTTGCATGACTCACTGTGGTAGGGTTTTTTGTGTTTTTTGTTTGTTTGCTTGCTTTTGTTTTTGTTTTTACTGGTACCAATCTCATCTCTTTCCCTTCCAAGACACAAGGCATCAAACTTATCTTTTGAAAGGGCATAGCAATCACATTCCTTGCTTTACTAAATTTAATCAGAGATTCCCCATGTTAGAGCAGGTGAAGTATAATTTCCTGCCAATGTAACATCTTTTCCAGCCTCATCTTGTACTGTTTCCAACCACACTATTCCATTCAGGGAGAACTACTTGCCATCACTTCAAGTTTTCTTGTCTTTTCCCATATTATTTTTTCTTGCCTAGAATATTTCTCCTCCCATGCACATGCACAATTTCTCCTCTATCTCCTAGATTTGGGCAGCTTTCACTTGCCCTGTGTTGTCTCTCTGATGGGTTTAAGTGTTGAGAATAAAATGGTACACAAAAAGACAAAGTCCCTGTCTTCATGGAGATTCCATTCCATCCAGAGTCGGAGACAGACACTAAACAAATGAACAAATAAATAAATAAGAAAATGACATGTTATTATACATGCTTGGAAGTAAATAAAAAGGGTCGGGTGCTTAAACATAACTAGTTTGGGAAGGAATTTTGGAGCACAAGCTCTATGGTTTGAACACAGAACTTGAACTGGGGCTTTGTACCAGTCAGTTATGGCATTTAACTATAGTAGCATAAAAAATAGATAGATTTGGGGTGCCTGGGTGGCTCAATCTGTTAAGCATCCCACTCTTGATTTCGGCTCAGGTCATGATCTCCTGGTTTGTGAGGTAGAGCCCTGCATCAAGCTCAGTGCTACAAGAGTCGACCCTGCTTGGGATTCTCTCTCTCTGTCCCTTCCCTTCTCTCTCTCTCTCTCTCAAAAATAAAGAAAGATTAAAAAAAGCTTTATAAGGGCACCTGGGTGACTCAGTCGATTAAGCATCTCACTCTTGATCCCGGTTCCGGTCATGATCTGTCAGTTTGTAAGATTGAGCCCTGAACAGAACTCTGCACTGATAGTGTGGGGCCTTCTTAGGATTCTCTCTCTCTGTTCCTCTCCCACTTGGGCTGGCTCTCTCTCTCTCTCTCTCTCTTAAAATAAATAAATACACTTTTAAAAATTAAAAAAAAATTATAAAAATCATGGGTATTTTTTTCCTCATTTGAGAATTCCAGAGGTAGTCCATTGCTATAGTGGTTTAGCTGTTCAATGATGAAACTAGCGATGTAATTATTCTTAGCTTGTTGGCTTTCTCTCTCAGGCTTGTTGTCTCATGGTTATCTGATAGCTTCTGCATTTCATCCCACCTCTGCTCAAAGCAGAAAGAAATAAGGAATTGTTACATTTGTTGTATGTTTTTAGAGAAACAACTAGTTTCCCGGAGAAGTGTCCAACAGATTTTTGCCTACACTGTATTGCCACAACTGGGAAATATATGTGCACTAATAGAAAATTAAGAAACTAGACTATTTTTGTTATATTTGCCTTGGAATAAACATTATCTTTTCCTCCACGCAAAATTTTAGGCATGAAAACAGGAGATAGGCATAGAGAGTTGGCAAGTATTAGTGAATGCCAAAGACCTTAGGTTGAGAAATAGCTGCTCATGTCAGGCATCCCAGGCAGAGAGAAACTTCAGCACAAGCACCTGAGGTGAAAAGTCTTTTGTGCATCTGAAGAATAAAAGTAGGCTATCCATGCTGGATAGGAGTGAGAAGGACAGGGTGTGGTAGATGACAGATTCAGAGGTACTAAGGCTACATTGTAACGTCTGTCTCCTGCACAGGATCCTCAGTTACTTTAAGATGGGGCTCCTGGGTGGCTCAGTCGGTTAAGCGTTCGACTTCGGTTCAGTTCATGATCTCATGGTTTGTGGGTTCGAGCCCCGCGTCAGGCTCTGTGCTGACAGCTAGCTCAGAGCCTGGAGCCTGCTTCAGATTCTGTATCTCCCTCTCTCTGACCCTCCCCTGCTCACGCTGTCACTCTCTGTCTCTCAAAAATAAATAAAAAACGTTAAAAAATTTAAAAAAAAGACGAGGAACCACTTTTTAACACTTCTTTATTCTAAGTAACTTTCACAGGCCTAAGCTAATAGTAAGATTCTTTTTTCTTTTTTTTAATGAGTGAATTAAGGGTAACACTTCATATAAATATATGAAAGAGCTCTGTGAGTTTCTTGTTTATAAATAAACTGTATTCACAGGAACATACGTTAATAGGTTAAAGTCATCTCGTGACTTGTATTCTTCATTTACAGCATAGATTTCTCTAGAATTAATCATGCCATTTGAAACCATAAAAGTCTAATTTTAATTGTCAGTTGCATCCATTGCATAATTCCTCTTTACATATGTTGTCTTGGTTTGTTTTGTTTTGGCAAAGGAAGTCATATGAAAAAAATATATACAGCATGGCAGTTATTAAGTGTCAAAATAATATCATAAATTTTCTATTTATTTTTAACTGTAGAGTTCTGATCATATTTGATATTTGACAGCTGTGAAAAATTCACAAATAACTTTGTTCAATAGTATTTGATTAAGAAATTACAGACTCTGATTTTTAAAAGTGGCCACTGAAATTTGGGTAAATGGTCTATTTAACCAAATGCTACATTGAATATGAGATGCATTAGCCCTAATTTAGGTGGTATGCAATTTTTATCACACAAACTGAAAAGAAGTGATTGACCCTATTATTTTCAAAAGCAATATGCTAAATTGCAACTAGTGTTACACCTTACATCAAGTAATACATTTTTTTCTTTGTAATTGTTCTTTTTATAATATGCTACAGTTGATTAAATTCAATGCCATACTATGTGTTACAACATTCACAAAGGATTTTAGGATTTTTTAATAAATTCCATAAAGCCACTGAATGGTTTTCATTTTCTGTTTCATTTAATTAATACCAAAATATGCTTAAAGTATTTGTGCGTGTCTATATATATATACACACACACATATATACACTGTATAAACACACACAAATATACACACATGTATGTATGTATATAGATACATATATATGCTTTATTTAATTTTTTTCCATGTGAGCCCTAATATAAAGTGTCTTTGGTAAATTTTTGTGTAAGTAATAATAAATTCCTTATAAAGCATTGACTTATTTTCCAGATTCCCATGTACTTTATACTGAATTATTTTGAAAGTCTAATTTTTGTTTCTTGTATTTCCCATCTGGGCTTCTTACATTATCATCCTATGATCTGTTTCCAAAATAATGCTGGGAAATGGAGTGTTGATTTCTTCTTTACTAAAATATATTTTCATTATTTTTTAAGTAATGAAAACATTTCTATTTTTATTCAGTTAGCTGACAACACCTTTTTCCATTATTTTATTTTTAGCTGGCTAAGTTTAAACTTGACTGTGTGCCTTTTAAAATTCAAAGTGAAATAATCAGACCATTTTACTTCCATTTGCCATCAGCTGAAGGATTAGTTACTTCAACTAGAGGACAATATAATCAATAATGGCTAAATTTATGCTCAAGATGACCATCCTTGAAGATACCCTTTTCTTTCTTGGAAGCACAGTAAAGTCCATCATAAATTTGGCCAGGAAAAAAGACCCTCAATTCCTTTTTAAGTATCTGTCATTCTCTTATAGTCCATCTTTATGGAAAGGAGGTAAAATAATAAATCACAAACCATTAGTCATGAAAGGTCAATCATATATTCCTAAAATATACTATTATACCACTTAAGGTCTAAATAGTTTTCATATATAGACAAGGAGACTATTTCTTGTCATTTTCATATTAACGAGATCACAAAAAATACATATTAAAACTTGGAATTATCAAGATAATTTAGATTTACATTATCTTGCTGCCTTAAAAAAATAATTCATGAGGGTTATACTTCCTTTTGTTACTGACCTATAATTTCAATCTTCATATGTTTTCAGAGTATGCAAGTTTCAGTACCTAATAAAGATTAAATAATGATTCTAACACTTACAATACTTTCCAGGTTTGCAAACAATTGGAAATGAAAAGCAAAATTTTACTGTGCTTACCATACTCATTCTAGAAACGTGAAACTGCGTCCACAATTGAAATTTCAAGAAAACATAAAAGTTACATAGTATATTCTCTTATAACTGGAAGCAAAACCCTTTTCATCTTCATGAAATATTACATTAGGGCAGTCTGCAAAAAAAAAGTCATGTATATTTCTCTGTAAATAAAACTACTTCATGAAGACATTATTATCCTAAATTAAACACTGGCATTCCCTTTGGTACCATAATGTGTACCTTTATAACTTCTTCCTACCTCTTCCAATGCCAAACAAATTCAAATATATTTTTTACATCGTTATTCACAAACTTGTTCCTTTCTTCCAAATTAGAATACAGCATTTCCCAGTGAAATGTTATTCTGGTATCAACTTCTTAATTCCCACAGGTATGTTCCAGAGAAGATCCCATGTAAGAGTCCTTCATATAAGTAAGGACTACTTGGAGAACTACATTAAATCATAATTTCCATAGACTAAAGATCTTGATTTTTTAAAATAGTCTGTGCTGTGCCAAATCTTGTAGTATTTTAACTATCTTTCAAATTTTCCTCAAAGAACTTTCTCTTGAAGTACATTGTTCAAAAAGCTACACATTCCCGGGCAGAAGACATGAATAGACACTTCTCCAAAGAGGACATCCAGATGGCCAACAGACACATGAAATGATGCTCAGCATCGCTCATCATCAGGGAAATATAAATCAAAACCACACTGAGATACCACCTCATGGCGGTCAGAGTGGCTAAAATGAACAAATCTGGAGACTATAGATGCTGGTGAGGATGTGGAGAAATGGGCAGCCTCCTACGCTGTTGGTGGAAATGTAAACTGGTGCAGCCACTCTGGAAAACAGTATGGAGCTTCCTCTAAAAATTAACAGTAGAACTCCTCTATGACCCAGGAATAGCACTGCTAGGGATTTACCCAAGGGATACAGGAGTGCTGATGCATAGGGGCACATGTACCCCAATGTTCATAGCGGCACTTTCAATGATAGCCAATTCATGGAAAGAGCCTAAATGTCCATCAACTGATGAATGGATTAAGAAGATGTGGTTTATCTATACAATGGAATACTACATGACAATGAGAAAGAATGAAATCTCGCCCTTCGTAGCAACGTGGATGGACCTCGAGGGTGTCATGCTAAGTGAAGTAAGTCAGGCAGAGAAGGACAGATACCATATGTTTTCACTCATATGTGTAACAGGAGAAAGTTAACAGAGGGCCATGGGGGAGGAGAAGGGGAAAATAGTTGGGGAGAGGGAGGGAGGCAAACCATCAGAGACTTCTTGAATACTGAGAACAAACTTAGGTCTGATGGGGGAGGGGGAGAGAGAGGAAGGGGGGTGATGGACATGGAGCAGGGCACTTGTGGGGATGAACACTGGGTGTTTTATGGAAACCAACTTGACAATAAACTATAAAAGAAAAACAAAAAAAAAAGAAAAAAAAAAGCTACACATTCTCCTAGGAAAATTACGACCATTGCTCATGACATCAGAAGAATTGCCCTATTGTTTTCCTCCATCTTGCATCACTATATCATAATGTATTTAAGTGTTATGCTTCTTAATTTATGATTGTGTCCTCTGGCACTATTAATTTTCCACTGCTCATAATACACTACTCTCTTGGTTTTAATGATATTGCATCCTATTACTTCTGTATGTGTATCTCTGTCTATATCGATTTCATATACACACCCTTTTTCATTTATTTATATATTTCTTGGACTCTGCCTCTGGTATCAGTCTCTCTTTACTCTCGCTGGCTTAATATATTCACACTTATGTCTTAAATGATCATTGATATAACTATTCACTATGGACTAAATTTCAGTGTTCCTCCAGATCTGCCTATCCTTCTAGACATCCCCACATGGATGTCTCAAGATTTCTCTCCTGTTTTTTCCTTAGTATCTCTAGATGATGATATTAGGCAACCCAAAATGTCAAATCTGAAATTTGGAAGTCATATTTTATCTAAAGTGTCATTGCCTTAGTTCAGAGATTTCCCAAAGATTACTCAAATTGCTTCCTTATCTTTTCCCTGTCTCTAGATTCATACCTTCTTCTCTTCCTTTTACTGCTGACCTTTTCAGTTTATTGTTAAAAAATATTGCCACAGTATTTTCTATTACATGACAATTAGAAGATATACTGTTCCCTTTGCCTAGACTACCCTTTCTCTCTGTTACGAATTTCATATAAAATACTACAAAATTTTTCCTAACTTCCACAGGAAGTCTCTAGAACATCCTTCCTCATGTTTCCATTAAATTCTTTTTTTGGATGCTATGTGTTGATTGTAATTTCTGGTATATGACTAGACTCCAGGACTGTAGTTTCTGGAATATGCCTAGACTCCAAGGCAGAGACATTACTCTTCCATAGGACTACCTGAAATGCTTAGTGGAGAGCATAGGGCAATAAATATTTGTCAAAATCAGTGAAATGAATGAACATATAAATGAATACATACATTCTTCATAGGCAGAGCTTGTCATGGTAAATGGCAATGACAAGTCAGGTAATGTCAGGAACTTAAATTTTCTTTGTTATTCAGAGGTTTATATGTTTGCTAACTACCAATGATGTCTCAATTTATATGAACTATTTCACTCTAAGAATTTATTTAAGGGACTTTCTTTTTAGTAAGTGAAATGCTCAGATTTCTTATTTATGCCATCATTCTTCCTTTTCTTCAAGTGTAAACTTGAAAGTTAATTAATAATAAATGAATTAATTAGAAGACTATATGAAGAGTTAAAATTAAGAGTAAGAGAACTAGATGTTGCATTATTTAGTTAGCAAACACTCTTACGGTACATACAATCAGTCAGGCACTGTTAGGTTACTGATAGATGCACAGCTGAGACAGTACAGCCCTCCAGGTTTCCCTATAGTTACAGACTTGGCTATCAAACTTATTAACAGTTTCACTTGGGTGTTTAATATGTGTCTAGAGCCAAAGTCTTGAAAAAATTTTCCAAACCCTTTTCGCTATGCATGTCTTTCTCATATCCATTAATGAAACTATTGTCCACACATTTTCACAAGTTAAATATCTGGAAGATATTCTTTATTAATTTTTCTTAAAATTCTAGGGGCATCTGGGTGGTTCAGTGGGTTGAGCTCTGACTTCAGCTCAGGTCATGATTTCACAGTTCGTGGGTTCGAGTCCCCTGCTGGGCTCTGTGAGGACAGCTCAGAGCCTGGAGCCTGCTTCGGATTCTGTGTCTCCCTCTCCTGGCCCCTCGTCCACCCTCTCTCTGTCTCTCTCAATCTCAAAGATAAATAAACTTTAAGAATTTTCTAAATCCAATGCAACATTCAATACATCAGCCCTACTTTCAAGATATATCTTTTGGGATGACTTCTTTGCCACACCAATTTACTCCCAGATTTCTGCAAAGTAATATTAATTTTTCTCCTACTAAAATTTTAATAAATTTTACTAAATTTCATCCTCCACTTAGACACTGGAAGTCTTTAGAATTTGATTTGGACCATATCACTACTACCTTCCAAACCTTATTTTGCCTAGTCTAACTTAAAAGGTCCTTGTTTTCTCTTTGTATCCAAATTAAAATCAGTTTTTAAGTATAAAGGCCCTACATAATATAGCTTTTGATTGCCTAGCTATGTTTTCTAACACTCTCCTCTTTTCCACAGAGCAATAGCTACAGTGGTTTTTAAAACATCAAACTTGCCCCATTTCAAGGCTTTCAAGAATGTGAGTAAAAAAAAAAAGAATATAAGTAAACATCTGTATAAAGTACGCAGATAAGTAGTTGGAAAAGGAAGGTGTATTTCAGATAATTGTGGGTATTTTTCTTTGATACCACACTAAAAGTTTTCTTTGATACCACACACAGATGATTGCTTCTAAATGTTAATGGCAATGAAGAATCTGAAGCCATATCAACAAACTTCTTCAAATTCTATTTTTATCAAAAGGGCTTTGATATTATGGATCCCATGAAAGTATCTCAAAGACCCTGGAAATTTCTGGACCATTCTCTGAGAATTACTGGCATATAGAATCATGTAATTTTAAAGCAGGTTATATTATGTATTATGTACTAGGCATGGCATTAGGTGCTTTCGAAGATGACAATGAGGAAAGCTAGCTAGTTGAGGGACCACAACATTAATGTAAGAAAATGTTGGGGAGGTCAAGGGCTAAAATTGTGAAGGCTGTGGAATAGCTTGTTTCAGTAGTGTTTGACTGTGTTGGATTTAAGGAAGAAAATAAGTTACCCTGAGCTCTCAAATTTCAACATTTCATTACCTGAGATATAGTTGATGATTTTCGTAAAAGGATCCCTAGTTTCCAAAACTGCTTCTTATATGTTGTGTCCTCCAAACCTCTGACATTTTGATCACACTTTTCTGGAGGAACGCTAACTTGATAATGTTGTAAACCTGTGGTCCTAAAAAAAAAAAAAAAAAAAAAAAAAAAAAGAATCTCAAAGTGAATGGATCAGTACAGAGTATCAGTATGTGAGATCATTAATAATGTGAAGATATTTGAATTTATCATTGATTTGGAATAAATTATTTATAGTGTCCTGAAATAAATAACTTATACCTGACTCAGTTTTCTCATCAATAAGATAAATTGTATCTAGAAATTACCTTTAGGTCCTTTTTGGTTTCTTCTTATAATTCTACAATATAATGCTACCATACTATTAGTATTACATGTTACTTAATATATTTTAATAATTTGTTATATATTATTGAAAAGGCATCACTAATTAATTTAACATTTTACTTAGGTACAATAAATATCATTTCCCATCAGCAATAATATATCATTTAGGTTGCTTGTAATTCAGGCATTATTCCCTTAAATAAAATTGACTCTTAAAAATATCTATGAATGAAGTCAAAAGGTTAACACATTTAATAATTAATTGACATTCTTTCTAAAATATTCATTATTTATTCCATTACTGATCAAGATAAATATTTATTTTATTTAGTTTCAAGGACCTACGTAAAATAAACATAGAAATAATACATCCATTATTAAAAAATGATTAACCATACAGGCATTATTTTCCTAACTTCTAACTCTTTGAAGTCTTCTTTCAGCTATTAGAACACTTATTCTGGCTATGTTTCAGTATTTTGAGTGAGAAGTAGTTTGCAAGAGACCCTCATTTAATTTTTCTTCATTAGTTATGCTAATAAAAATTATAATTGGAATCAAATTCTACCTATTTATGACTTCCATTTATTTATCCTAGTGGCCTTGGGAACTGTGGTGAATATCTTCTTCTAACAAAAGATTCTTCAACTATTTGTAGATATTTTTAAACTTTTATGCTTAAAGATTCTAACATTTAGGCATTATTTTTTCTGTTCTTCAAATTTCTCACAGAATATGATTTTTAATTATTTTTAAATCAGGCATCCTCCTTTGAATAAAATTAATTTACCCACATCTCTCCTAAATCGTGGCCCTCTAAATTGCACATAATATTTCACACATGGCTTTGTATATGCAAGGTATCATGATTTATACAACAACAATTTTTGAATTATAATGTTAAGGGAAATATTTTATTTCTTCCTATAGTTTTTAAAATTAATATTAAATTAGTAAAATATGGTGATCATAAACAGAAATGTTAATTTTTGAAATACTGTCATTTGCTGAATTTATGTTTTTTTAAAAGTGCTTGACTTGATTATTATGATTGCATATTATCATTTATACCAACAAAATAAAATTATAAGTACTTGTACTGTATGAAAAGTAAATTATATATCTCATAGAGGGCCAAATAGAAGTTTTAAATACCTTGGATATAAAAGATGTAGTAGACTGTGATTTTTATTTGTTTTGTCTGCCTAGCCTGGTTTCCCACACATTTTCTTCTAAAAAAAAGTCCCACTATGCTTCCTTTAGAGAATTTCTCTCCTACCTCTGTAGTGTTGGTGCGATTATCATTCACTGAACCTAGACTTGGTATGTAGGCTTTGGTCTAAAAGTAGGACAAGTATCCCATTGTCTAGATTCTTCTTTATTGTCATGTAGGTAGTGTTAGAAAAGGTAGTTTCCTTTTCTTTTTGGGTTTTACCTCATAAGGATATTAAGACTGGGGCAGCTGGAGGTCTACCCTTCCCAGAAAATAGACGGAGCCTATTTGAAGAAGAAAGGAATACAACCAAGGAATAAAGAATACTGAAGACAGGCAAAAAGAAGCAAATGAGAGAAAAAGATATTTGATGACATGAGTTATTTGAATTTTAGAATCAGCTGAGATAAATGATCTTTTTATCCTGAATTATTTTACGAGTGTTCTATCTATTCTTTGCAACCAAATGCAACTTGATTAAAACAGAAGGTACTTAGTAACTTTTCTTCAAGTGAATATTCAATAAATTAAATCAATTTAAAAATTATCTCTGATAAATGATTTTTCCTCTGTATAGAAGTTGAGTATCCAAGAAATAGCACATGGTGGAGATAATGGAAGATAATTCCACTGTCCAATTCCATCTTTGTAATACTAAAGAAAAGACTGTGTAATGTCTCTTATAATAGGTCATTGCTGTGCCTTTTCTTGAAAAGTGAATATAAACTCTGTCATTTCATTCAATATTTGATTTATAGAGTTCCCCAAATGTATTTTATATTACTTTTTATGGAATAATTAACAGTAGGAGTAAGGAACACATTTCTATTGAGAGCTTATAGATCACTTCTAAGTTTCTAAAAATATTCAATACTTCGTTAAGATTTGGCCACAAAGCTGACAATTAGTTCCTTTCTTTAAAAAAAAATTGATTACACGGATAATGAGCACTTATCTTAAGTTTGGCAACTTTGCTTAGTGGTTAGTACTGAAAATGAAGTTTTCTGTGTCTTTTCCATGGGTTCTGAAAGAGATTAGAAGCTCTTCTAAAATACGTTTCTACATAATGAGACATTAATGGGTGCCATTTAGCACACTATTGCTACAGTGAGCTAACTTACATGTGGCAGTAGCATTTAAGAGTAAATGTGCCTTCTGAAGGCAATGATTTAACTTTCAGAATGAGCAGACTATTCTATGAACTAATTTACATGTATATTTTAGGTTTTCTAAATGGTGTTAAGATAATATCATTTTGAAAAATCTTGTATTTATTTAGAAAATACTTCAGGGAGAGAAGCGCCTGGGTGGCTCAGTTGGTTAAGCATCTGACTTAGGGTCAGGTCATGATCTCACTGTTTGTGGGTTTGAACCTCATGCCGGGCTCTGTGCTGACAGCTCAGAGCCTGGAGCCTGCTTCAGATTCTGTGTCTCCCTCTCTCTCTGCCCCTCCCCACTCGTGCGCTCTCTCTCTCTCTCTCTCTCTCTCTCTCTCTCTCTCTTTCTCAAGATCAAATAAATATTTTAAAAAATTTAAAAAAATACTTCAGTGGAAAAAGAAGTTTCCAGAGACTCCTTCACTAGTATTGCATTTTAAAAAATTATATAACCTATACTGTAATCAACATTTTTATGTATGCTCCAACAGGAGGAAAAACTTATCTGTTAATACTTTGGGTCTCACGACTCTCTATCTAATTTACAGTGGTTGGCAGAAAGACTTCATGCTTTGTTTTATATTATATGAACCTAGATAGAGATGTGAACGTTCTTTCTTTTGCACACTGTCTGATTTTAATTGTATTCTTTTCTTTTATAAGTGCTTGAATATATAATATCCTCTATGGTTCGCTTACATTATTACTGCTACTAAAATGGATATCTTTATAATTAAATCCAGTAGAATGTACAAAAATAATTGACCTGTTACACAACATTGGACTGTATGCCTGGGCTAGAGCTTTCTTTATTGTTGTTACTGTTTACCAATAAAAGTTTACCAAGGTCTGTTTGACAGAGTCACTCCCAATAGTTTCCAACTGCTATTTTTCAATGTAAATAAATTATTAGTATATGGTTCTTTAGATCCAGGATCTAGCTTTGCATGTCTGTATATATCTACCTCTCCACAGGACCCTCACTTATAATGGTCAGAGTAGACTGCACCCCTCCAGAGTACCCCATTAACATAGCCAAAATTGAAAAGCCATCTAAAGATGGAGAAAGCATAATTTACACAAAATGTGTAGCAGACGTGGGTGGAGCATGCAACATTCTGCTCTTATTCTTATCCCTTTCCTTTCAGATGTGACTGGCCATCATTTTCCTATTTATAAAAAGTTGTAAAAGAATATCTCACATATTTCTTCAGATGTATGTATTGAAAATATATTTTTCCACTGTGTTGCTTGTCTTTTCATTTTTTAAGGTGTCTCTTGATTAGCAGAAGTTGTTACTTGTGATGTAACCTAGCTTATCAATCCTTTCTTTTGTAGTTATCCTGTTTCTCCATTGTGATATATTTTAGAAACTATATTACTTAGTTTTTTACATTTGTATCTAAATTCTACCTTTATTTCATTTACATTTTTGTTTCTTAGTATTGTATGAGGTATGTATATATGTGTATATATATATATATATTTTTTTTTTTTTTCTTACAGATAACCAAGTGACCCAGCTGTATTGCTTGGGAACACCATGTTTTCTCCTCACCTGGAGTTGAATCTTTGCTACAAATTTGTTTTCCTCGGACAACTCCAATCTGTCTTAATTACTATAATTTCAAAATGTATCTTGAAAACTGGTAGCAATGCCCTTCATATTAGGTAAGTATTTTAAAAGATTATTTTGGTCATTTTTTTGTTCTTTGTCTTTCTACATACATTTTATAATTTTTAAAAAAAAATTAATGTTTATTTATTTTTGAGAGAGACAGAGCATGAGCAGGGGAGGGGTAGAGAGAGAGAGAGACACAGAATTAGAACCAGGCTTCAGGCTCCTAGCTGTCAGTGCAGAGCCCGACACTGGGCTCGAACTCAGAGACTTCAAGATCCTTACCTGAGCTGAAGCTGGAAGCTTAACCAACTGAGGCACCCAGGCACCCCATTTCCACATACATTTTAGAATAAAAATCTCAAATTCCAGAAAAAACAAAAACAGAAAACAATGCTGTATGTTTGATTAGCTTTGTTTTGATTCCAGAAATCAGTATGTGGAAAAGTATCATTCTTACAATATTGAGTTTTCCAATTTATGAATAATAGCATAACTTTTTCTTTTTGATTTTTTTAAAGTGTATTTGTTTTTGAGAGAGAGAGAGGCAGAGAGAGAGAAAGACACTGAATCCAAAGCAGGCTCCAGAATCTGAGCTGTCAGCACAGAGCCCAATGCAGGACTCGAACTCACAAACCACAAGATCATGACTTGAGCCAAAGTGAGACGCTTAATGAACTGAGCCATCCAGGCACCCCTAACACTTTCCTTATTTAGGTCTTCTTCAGTAACATTCATATTTGTAGATACCTGTTCCTTAGATTTTTTCCTGCTTGTGTGATGTTCTTCCATGTTCCTGTAAAGGGTAAATTTTTTAAATTAAACTTTTTATTTGGAAGTAATTGTATATTCATATGCAGTTGTAAGAAATTATACCGGAAAATTCCAGGGACTATTTAGTTTGCCCCAATGCAAACATCTTGCAAAATCATAGTACCATAACAAAACCAGGGCAAAACATTGATAATCAAGATACAGAACACTTCCATCACTACAAAGATGTCTTATGTTGACTTTGGCCACACTCTCTTCTTTTCATCACTTGACCACAGGCTATCACTAACTTGTTCTTTATTTCTGTAATTTTGTCATTTCAAGAATGCTATGCAAATTTATATAGTATGTAGCCTTTTGGGATTAGCTTTTTTCACTAAGCCTAATTCTCTGTAGATTTATCCATATAGTTAGAAGTATCAATAGTTCACTTATTAGTTCTGAGACTT
The DNA here is from genome assembly GCA_028646485.1 of Cryptoprocta ferox. Classification (NCBI taxonomy): domain Eukaryota; kingdom Metazoa; phylum Chordata; class Mammalia; order Carnivora; family Eupleridae; genus Cryptoprocta; species Cryptoprocta ferox. The sequence goes on along the minus strand of CM053567.1, from coordinate 86,007,979 downwards.
ACATGGTGTGGATACAGCACAGTTTGATTAACTATTCACCACTGAAAGATACCTGTGTTGTTTCCAGTTTTGGACAACATATATAAAGTTGCAATAACCTTCATGTACAGGTGTTTGGGTGAACACAACTTTTTATTTATTTATTTTTCTGGCCTAAATTCTGAAGAGTGAAATTCCTGGTTTATACAGTAGTTGCAACTTCAGTTGTTTTTTTGTTTGTTTGTTTGTTTGTTTGCTTGCTTGCTTGTTTTTTAGAAATTGCAAACTCTTTTCCAGGGTGGTTCTACTATTTTATATTCCAAGCAGAAAAATATGAATGGCACAGTTTCACTGTATCCAAACTAGCATTTTTTGTTATTATTTTTTTTCATTTTCACCATTTTGATAGATTTGTTGTTTTGGTTTAAATTTCCATTTTCCTAATGGCTAATGTTTATCTATTGAATATCTTTTTATGCACTTATTTGGCTACCATATCTCTTCTTCAATGAAATTCCTCTTCATGTTTCATGCCTAATTAATACTTTTAAAATGTTTCTTAGTAGATAGATTTTGGTTTTACTGTTGAATTTTGAGACTGCTTTATATAATTTAGATATCTTTTGTCAGCTCTGTTGCATGCAAGTATTTTCTCCCATAATTTAGCCATTCTTTCTTTCTTCCTTCCTTCTTTCCTTTCTTTCTTTCTTTCTCTTTCTTTCTTTCTTTCTTTCCTTCCCTTCCCTTCCTTCCTTCCTTGCTTCCTTCCTTCTTTTCCTTCCCTTCCCTTCCCTTTCCTTTCCTTCTGTTTGTTGAGGTCAAATTTAGCAGTTTTTACTTTTATGGCTAGTGCTTTGGTGTTAAGCCCAAGACCTCTTGGTTTATCTCTAGATCCTGAAGATTTTCTATCTTTTCCTAAAGTTTTGCAGGTTTACATTTTACATTTAAGTACATGATCTATTATGAGTTAATTTTGATATAAAGTAGGAAATTTAGTTCAATGTGTCTTTTTTCTTTGTTCTTGCCTGTGGCTGTCCATGTGTTCCAGCACTATGTGAAACATCTTTCTTCACCTTTTATAATTCTCATCAGTTTCAATGGTTAGTATTTTTACATAGTATATTTTTTTCTTTCCTTCCACTTTCAGATTTTATATGTTTATATTGTTATGTATAGATTTTGTATACTGTATATATTCATATATTTGGACTTCATTTTTAAAAATTCTGACTTAGTTTGCTAATGCTGCTATAAAAAGTGCCAGAAACTGAGTGGCTTAAATGACAGAAATTTATTGTTCATAACTCTTGAGGTTAGAAGTCTGTGATCAGTGTATCAGCAGGACTATATTCCCTCTTTCTGATGGCACTAGGGAAGAGTCTCTTCCAGAGAACTCCTCGCCTTTGGTAGTTCTTGGCTTATGAGAACATATTTCCAATCTTTAACTGGTTTTCTTCAAGTATGTGTGTCTTTGTGTCCAATGAGGGCATCAGTCATTGAACTAGGGGCCCACCTTATTGAGTTTGAATTTATCTTAACATTACTAATTATATCCACAATGACTTATTTCCAAATAAGACTACATTCTGAGATCCTGAAGGTTCAGACTTCAACATGAATTTTGGGAAGATGCAGTTCAGTCCATTATGGTGACTTTCACTTTTAATTGGAGTATGTAGCACACTTTTTGTTCTTTTTAGAATAATCAAGTATTTTTTTATTATTTCTTTTTTTTGTACTTTAGCTTGCTGATTACACTCTTTTAATAGTTATTTACTAGTACTGCTTCAAAGTACACAAGTTGGCTCCTTACCTTATTAAAGGCTAATGAAACATTACTTTCTCTACTTTCCAGACAATGCAAACAACTTAGAACACTTTATCTACATTTAACTGTATAACTATATCTCTCCTGCCATCTTTTGAGAGGTTAAAAATGTGTATTGTGTTAGCATGAATAGCTAACTGTGAATTTCAGCTGAGAAAACTGATGTTACACTCATTAACTTTGATAATCACTGAGACAAAAGCTGTTCGCCAATGTGGTATGTTGAGTGTTAGTCCACTAAATTTATTTCCACTGTTAATTCTATGTATTATTTATTTCAGACCCATAATAGTTGATTAGATTAAAAAAAACCACTAGGTTGAAATACTACAATGTTAAGAAACAGAGATCTTAAAATTTAAAAATTAACCTCAAGGTAAACTTCAACAGACCTCAAGTTTTATTCATATGATCAAACAAAAATATTTCTGTGTGTCAAAAACTGGTATTATGAAGTAAGAGTAAAAAGATGATTACTGCTAAGTGGATTTTATTCACTGTGCATAAAATTGTAAAATATTTTTCAAAATTTTTTGAGAGAAAGTTACCAAATAGCATCCTGAAACCATTTCTAATTGTCTCACTGGAAAATTATCTATATAATTATAAAAATCAATTATGTTTTTATATTTTAGGAAACAGGTAATTCAAAGCATGACGATGGCATTTGTGTATTTTGGTACCATGATGTAAAATTAAATTTACATGCAAACCTTTTTTGTTTTTTCCACAAAAAGCCAAAATACGAGAAAATGTACCATTTACAAACTTAACAATATATTTGTACATTAAAATAAATTTAATTTAAATTTACATATAAGAATGTGCAACTAATAAATATTAAAAAAATCACTGTTGAAAGTATATTATATTATGAATATTATTACTTTATCAGAATAAACTTTATAATGCTTTTTTAACAGAAAGTTATTATGAAATACATTCCATACTAAATGCTCTGTAAGTAATTCTTTATACTTTTAGTGGGATTATGTGTGACTTTGAAAGGGGCTTCTAGGTAAAAAAGAGGATGAGAAATGTTCTGTGGGATAGGTGAGCAGGGCTAGAAACTAGGCTTCAAGATTTATGTGACCCCTTCACACTAACAATTGAATCTTTGGAAATCACTGAAAAATAGAAACAAACTAAATGTATCTTTGACCATGAGGGGGAAAAAAAAAAGAAAAATAACACCAGACCTGCTGAAAAGGAATCAGATGCAATCGAAAACAAAAGTAGCTCAGAAAATGAGTTGTTAGCAGTAGTGAAAAATATAAAGAATGACTAGAAACCTTCAATTAGGAGGCTCTATGAAAAAAGGTGTAATATACTCCAAAGAAATAAGAAGAAGAAGACGAAGAAGAAGAAGAAGAAGAAGAAGAAGAAGAAGAAGAGGAAGAAGCAGAAGCAGCAGCAGCAAATGCATCTAACTTTGACTAAGGAAAGAAAAGAGTTGAAAACTGACAAAAAAATTCAAGGAAGAGACAAGTGGCACATGTATGAATACGGTGTGGGGCAAGTACAAATGCTAGACCAGACCATCACTGTTATTTCAGAGCTCAGCCTTAACATACTTTTTAAAAAAATTTTAAATGTTTATTTATTTTTGAAACAGAGAGAGAGAGAAGTGTGAGCCCGCCTTGAGTGGGGGAGGGGCAGAGAGAGAGATGGAGACACAGAATGTGAAGCAGGTTCCAGGCTCTGACTGGTCAGCACAGAGCTTCACAAGGGCTCAAACTCATGAACTGTGAGATCATGACCTGAGCTGAAGTCGGACGCTTAACTAACTGAGCCACTCAGACACCTGTAGCAGATACTGTTAATAAGAAACATAAAAATTATCAAAATCACAATATATATATAGATATATATTTATCTATCTATATAAATATAAATAAATATAAATATATATAAATATAAATGTATATAAATGTATATAAATATATCTACCTATATATACAATAGATATATATAGATATCTATCTACATATAAATAAACATATATAAATAAATATCAATATAAACTAAAACTTAGAGCAGAAAAACAACACAATAAATAGAGATTAGTTCGTGAATGACTATGGGGCCATAATGATCTTCAAGTGGTATGAGTAGAAGAAGGAGTGATATAACAAATATCCACCTGCCCGTATGAATCAATTGATTGTTGCCTACTTTTTCACAGGAAAAAAGAGAAGTAACCTTCAATTCACAAATAAGTGTGGAATACTTAGATTTATTTAATTAAATGTAATACCTTTCCCTTCCTTGGTAGTGCAGTGCATGTAGTTTATCATAGTAAAAACAGTAGGTATACAAAATATAAGAAACATTTTAGAAAGATAAGTCAGGATAAGACTCGAAAGGTAGTACTGTAAAAATATTGAAATATAGGTGAGGTGAATTATAGGAAAGGACTTCAAGAAAGCCTGCTTCTCCTCTTCCAGTTAAATTGCTTTCATTTCCTCCTGAGTGAAGGTAAACGTAGAATGTACTGGAGTTTAAGGGTTTGGGAAGGTTGTCTGAAATGTAATGTACTGATCTGTCCTCTGCTTCCTCTGTATAGCTTCTTTTGTACAGAAAGCTTAAAAAAAAAGTCTATACATTAAAAGGACTTCCAACTTTTCATTGTTTTTGTTGGTTTTCTCTAATCAAGTGCTGTCATTCCTATGACAAAATTGCTATCAAGAAAATGAAACAGAATGGCATTCTAATTAGTGACTGGCATTGTAAAAGGAGACAGTATTTTAGTTTGGAGGGGAAAAGGGAAGTTTCTCTTAGTGAGTGTCATTGGAGCTAAGACTCACTCCTAAGGAAGAGTTCAAAAGTAAGGAATTAAGTAAATAATACAGGCTTTCATTTAGGTAGTTAAAAGGCAACAATAACAGCACTAAAATAAAGAATGATTGCTTCAATTTCCCTCATTGAATTGGAAGCCTCACTATATGTAATATTTTTAAAAACATAGATGTGTAAAATCGTGTTTAAAACAATGGTGTCAGATAGTTAATATAGCTTAAATTGTAAATGATCTTCTGAATGAACTGTATTATTTAAGTTTATCTCATGGTCGTTTAGCTAAGTTGGGTGTTGTAAGGAATGAACTTGTATATTATGAACATAAGTGCCTTCCAATACCTTCCATTTGTTTTTCTCTTTTCCTACAACTCCACACACAACTTTTTATTCTCTTTTCAAATCAACGTGAATTTTTATACATTCAATTTAATGAATGGTAAAACTTCTGGCTTATTCTCAGGAAAAAAAAGAGATGTGAAATTAATGAGTATTTGTGAAAATCAGACATTAGTTCTTATTGATGATTTCAAGACTGATTTAATATTCTAATTCAGTGTCTTTCAAATAAAGAAAAAAACTTGATAGGAAAAGCTATATACACTGCAACCCAGTACACACAAATACATATTTAGAGACACAGAAATAAACATATTTGAAACACAAGTTTCATTAAGCACTTCTTGGGTGCACTATATGTGGTACACTCTGATATTTATTGATGCATTTTCTGTTCTACAATTTTTTTATGCTGGGGGGAAAAACCAGGTAGTATATGCCAGATCCATAGTTTGAAAACTATGAATTTAATAAATGCCAAAAATGAGAATACTTTTAAGCAAGATGGATTTATAAACTATATTTGCACTTTTATTATTAATTATACATGTTCATCCAAGGGGCAGATAAATTGTTACTTTTTTGAAAGAAATAGGTCTTTCTTCATAAAGCATATCATTGTCCTCCTGAGTAGAATTGCACACTGGGCCTTAATTAATGAGTGGGCAATGGTTAACTCTAATGCATATTCAAAGACTTTTGTGAGATTCAGTATTAAATAAACAAAAATGGTACAAAAATATTTTGTATCCCCATCAGAATAACATAAAAAAAAAGCTTATAAATCAAGTTGCAGAACATAGAAAGAAATTCTGCGTTATTACTCTAGAATCCCATCTTTGTCCGCATTTAGAAGCCCCTTTTCAACTACCATAGTCACCTTATTCAACCCGTTAAACTTTTAGTGATTTTTGATCATATTTAAATATCTAGGTGTATCTCCAAGGATGAGTCTTACAGTGATTTATATTTAACATTAAAGGTGTTAAGAAAGAAACACTGTAGGCTCTCAAGTTAGGGAAAGAGTAGTTTTGAAAATGTGAATCAATTCAATAATAATAAACTAATTTCATTATCTTCCAAAGTGTTTAATGAGACATTATTTGGGCTTAAATATCACATGCTGGCATAAACTATACTTGCTATACATAAACACATATTGTAGTAAGCATTTCTTCTGTTCTATGATTTTTTCTTCACTGTCTTTTGCTAGCAACTAGACCTGTGTCTGGCATATACTATGTACTCAATAAATAGTTTTAATTAAGCGACCTGTGCTATAATAGCCTTATATAGTCATATTTTCATAAATTATGACATATGTTAAATGTTATATTGACCAAGAGGAAATAGCCTTTCAGGAAAGTAAAAACTTTAAGAAAGAAACAGTGTTATTTTAATGAGTTATTGATGAATTGCTCCAGGATAGCAGAAAAGCATTTATATACTGTAGCTAGTTTAAAGACAGGTGACCTTTTAAGAGATTAGTTAACCTTTCAGCAATTTTGGAGAGTTACTGTTTTGAAAGATAAAGGTCAAGGTAGAATTCAGAATGCAGTTATTGTCTTCTCTGTGTTTGTTGTCATGCCTTTAATTTCCAATAAATTATTTTGAACTGTAGAGTCTGCTCACAAATAGATTTATTTTTTAAAATAAAAGGACAATACAGGTTGCAAGTATTTTTCAGGTACTAAATATGAATAATGAAGACATGAAGACTCAAGACCTTCATTTATTTGTAAATTTCACCTTTAATCTTATTTCATGCTAAAAGTTACTAAGACAAAAATGTTTTTGAAGAACAACGAATGATGCTTATGGTTATTTTTTTTCTCTCTAAGAAAAGTTCGTTTCTTTTTTATTTCACCCAAAACATTGCTTTTTCAAACTTAGTCATTCTAATTCTCTCCATCTAAGCCCCTATAGTCATAAACACGGTGTTTATATATCTGCTTAAATGTGTGAACACCAAAAGGAAAACTGGGCTGAGTATTTAGAACACAGTAGTATAAAATCACATTTCTGTGCAGGCTTTTATATACTTGAAATTGGTGCAGAGGAAATAACCTAAAATACATTTTACCATTTATAGATGTTGGTCAGGTTGTGATAAGCAAAGGATCATTAGCCTGACCCACATGTTCTTTTTCTTCTTTGTAGTTTCCTATATCCATATTTTAAAATGCATACTATTTATTTTTTGACCTATTCATTTCAAAGAAAAACCACCCTCTAGTTTGGAAATAAAGAAAATGTGTTTTTCTGCTACATTTGATGATATTTACAAAGAGGTCAAGGCACAATTTTATATTACCTGGACATATAACTTAGTTTCTGATGTTTTATTCATAGTCAACCATGACTATGAAACAAATATAGATAATACAGTGCCCAGACTTAAGAAAGCATAAAAGAAAATAAAAAGGGGGGAGGTAAAAGTCATATTGTAACCAACTACAGTACTGTTTGAATGAACTAGCACCATATGGAGATGGAATAAACATACTAATAGAATTTTCATCTGTTCAAAGATCTGTCACTATTTTTACAATACATTTCACTTTACATGATAATTATTATTCATCAGTTCTCATCATTGCAACATCAATGCATTCTTCAAAATGAAAAAAAAAAAAAAAACCCTGATTGACATTTGAATTGTCTGGTCATTTAGTAAACAAGTACAAAGTAAAAAAAGAAAACAACTGAAGTTAAATGAAAGAGATTTTAAGTAAATAAGACAGGTGTTTTTGTTTTTTGGGTTTTTTTCAGTGTAATTTAGTATTGACTTTATCACTGCCCTATTTGAAAGTATCTTTCAGTGAGAGAACAACCTTAAAAACATGGACATAATCCTCATTTGTATACCATTCTGTAAGAGGGCCATACTGAGGGTAATCACCAAATGTTAAAAACAAATATTAGTAATAAAAAGTCAGGAAGTAGCTTCTGGTTTGGTAACCAGATTCTTTCATTTCACAATTCTAATATTTCTGAGTGTGTGAACTTTGTGCTTATGGGTCAAGATGACTGCTATAGTTTCTGAAATGACATCACATTGTAGGCAGTTCGATAGAGGAATGCACAGACAAAATGGCACGTGGCATGCAACATACATATTTAGTCTTCAGTATACTCTTAGTGTGCATTGTACATAGTTTCAGTTTTTGTTTCCTTTTTTGAACGCTTCTAAATGTTCTTGATGATTAATATTCTATTATTTTCTGTGAGGTGTTCTAAAGACAAGAAGAAAAAAGCATCATTTTCTTTTATAGTAGAAAAAAACTGATTATATTTTGCAATTACTTGTGTCTACTAGATCCTTTTATCAATCTTAGATACACTACAGGTTCTTAACTTATTTTTGCTATGTCTTGAAAATTTTTGTCATGATCCTCATTGGATTTATTTCATCACTCATCAATTATTCCAAACCATGCAAAAAACAAAACAAAACAAAACAATATATGAAGAACTTCTATAATAGTATCGCCATCACCAATTCTTTAATGTTCTCATTCAGTTGTACTAGGTATTGCATCATTATTTCAAGAAGGTTCCTCTTTCCAGAGGAACACCTGGGCAGGTCAGTTGGTTAAGCATTTGACTTCAGATGGTTTGTGAGTTCAAGCCCTGTGTCAGGCTCTGTTCTGACAGCTCAGAACCTGGAGCCTACTTCAGATTCTGTGTCTCTGTCCCTCCCTTACTTGTGCTCTGTCTCTCTCTCAAAAGTAAATAAACATTAAAAATAAATAAAAATTAAAAAAGAAGGTATAAAGAAAGCTGATAGTCTGCTTTTAGCTTTTATAGAACACAGTTGAGAATTCAGATTAGCATTTTCCACCCATTATGACAAAGAGGAAATACTGGGTAAAGATGTTTTGCAATTATTAGAAGTTAAATGCAAGGAGGCAAATAATTGTCTAGAGCTATATTGTCCAATATGGTAGTCATTAATAGCCACATGTGACTATGTGAAATGTGCTCAAATTAAGATGTGCTGTAGCATACATTACATACCATATTTTGAAATCTTATTATGAAAAAAGGATGCAAAACATATTATAATTTATATTTATTTCATGTTGAAATGATAATAGTTTGCACATGTTGAATTCAATAAAATATATTATTAAATTAATTTCACCTATTTCTTTTACATCTTAATGTGACTATAAAATTTTTAAATTATATATGTAATTCATAGAATTCTATTAGCCCTCCTCTAGATTCTAACAGTGATAGGGAAATTGACCTTGTAAATGAAATCTCAGATTATCAGTTCTCAGACTACAATATCTTAGTTAAATTTTATCAAACACAAGAATTCATTTGTGAAATATACATTTCTTAGTCAATGATATCCTCACCCAATTAGCCACTCAGCAGAAAGGATCTCATCGCACATTTCTAATAATTTGGATTATTCTCTATGTTGCAAGGAAAAATGGCTGTGTCTTTTTCGCCTTTATGATACCTGTGCTCCAAAACTCATGTGATACAAAGAGGCTTTGTTACATTTATTTTTTATTGAGATTTCTAATAAAGCTTCTTTAAACTCTTCATTTTGTACTTTAACACATTATTTATTAAAAATCCATTGTTTGTAAGAAAAGATTTAAAGGGTCCATTGGAGCCAGATAATAACTGGTGATAACCATGCTTCCTGGTATATAGAGGGTTAATAATTGTTTTCCCAGAAGATATCACTTAACAATTCACATGTTTTACCATCCAGAACTTAGTCACAACCCCTGGTAGAGAGATTGCCAAAAACTGCAATGTTTATTTTGAATAACTCTGTGTTTAGTTAAAATGCTTAGAGGTTTTTCTTTGTGAAAGAAATAAGGGAGAGTAGACACGGAAGTAGACATACACCAGTCTGCCCAAAGGTCTGTTCACATTTTTTCCCTCAAATTTGGAATTTGAAACTTTGACCAAAATGCTTCAATATCTATCCCTTATAGATAGAATTTAAACTGCATCAGATTCCATAATTTAGTGATCTTTACTTATATGGAAAGGAAAAAAATACATTTTATTTTGTATACATTCTCTGAACTTAATCTCAAGAATCCCTCTCCTTCCTGATTATTTGAATTAAGGAATTCTTCTATTTAATTTTTTTTAATTTGAGTATAGTTGACACACAATATTACTTTAGTTTCAGATGTAAAACATAGTGATTCAACTTCTCTATATGTTGTGCTATGCCCATCACAAGTGTAGATACAGTCTGTCACCATGTAGTGCTACTACAATATCATTGACTATATTCCCTATGCTGGGCTTTATCCCATAATTTATTCATTCTGAAGAGCTACTAAAAGTAATACATGAATTCAGTACAGTTGCAGGATACAAAATTAATATCCAGAAATCAGTTGTGTGTCTATACACTGATAACAAAGTAGCAGAAAGCAAGAAAACCATTTTATTTACAATTGCACCTAAAAAATACCTAGAAAAAAACTTAACCAAGGAAGTGAAAGACATGCTCTCTGAAAACTATGAAAAATCAATTAAAAATTTGAATATGACACTCACAAATGAAAAGATATATTATGCTAATGAATTAGAAGAATTAATATTGTTAAAATGTCCACACTACCCGAAGTAATCTACAGATTCAGTGCAATCCTTATCAAAATACCAACAGCATGTTTCATATTACTAGGACAAATAATACTGATGTTTGTATGGAACTGAGAAAGACCCCCAAATAGCCAAACAATCTTGAGAAAGAACAGAGCTGCAACTATCATGACTCCCGATTCCAAGATACACTACTAAGCAGTAGTAGTCAAAGCAGTGTGGTACTAGCACAAAAATGAAATCCTCCTTAAACTTTCCAGTTAAGATATCTCAATCTATTATTATTTGAGGCAGTTTTTCTCTATTTTAACCAGTCTTTTTATAACCACTTCCTTCTCCCTCTTCCTGTCCCAAAAGGGATTTGAGTGTGAAAGTTTCTTTAAGTCCTGAATGGAGGAGGAAACTCCTTAACATAACACCGAAATTTTTGTTGTCTTTGAGCTGGACTCAGCTGCAAGGTTGCTGGCTTGAGTGTTCTCCAAATTGCTTGTACTTTTATCTGTCAAAATGACCATTGATGACATTTTCCGTTCTCTTGTTGGGAAAACATCCAATGCTTTCTCGCTGCCAAATCCAGTTTTAATCACACAGACTCAGCAGACTCTTCTTGAGTTTTAGCCATGTCCTCCACCTAGAGTCTGGCTTAGGATGTCCATTCATATTCACCCGTCAGAATAAGGTCATCTCTCCCCTTACATGACCGACCCATGGATCTCAACTCAGCCTTGAGGCAAACTAAATATTGGAAGATTTTTCTGATGAGTAGAACTTCTGGAGTATTATTCTGCTCCTCTCTCAGCCTGCTCTGTCATTATGTTATTTTTAGTTTGTTTTAGACACCATCCACCACCACCACCCCAACTTCATTTGGGAATGCCTGCTTTGTGGTTACCTCCATAATTCCAAAAGTGAATCAGGGCACAATCTCTTGCCTTGCTATCCAAATTATGTAACATCTCTCTAGGATTTTGTCATGGACGATAGCAGCCAAAACATATTTGTCTGATTACATGAATTCCCTACACCCCCCCCCCACATTTTCTGTCTCTCCTTACATGAATGGAAGTATCTGTTCTACTTTTTATTTATATCTGCTATAGATATTGTCTATATGATCATAGTCTTCTCCTTCTCCCAGTTGAATTAATCTCCTTCATTTCTTGCAATTAAAAAAAATCGTAAGCAGGTATGTGGTAAAATCTTAGCAGGAAAACAAACAAACAAAAATACTACTTGAGAATATTTTAATCCCACTATGAAATTACCTATGATTAATTAAATAAGGTCATGAACAACTAAAAGAAAGTAAGGTTTTTTGGGGAGCATCTATATCGAAGATAATTGATAGGTGCTGTTCAGTATACAAAAAGTTTTAGACAGTCCCTAACCTCAAGTCTCAAGTACATGGCCAAACAGCTGCAGAAAGGATAAATATAAAAAAACTTAGATAGCAGATGGTCTGTCAAAGGAGTTACAAAGGAGCTAAGAAGAGCTAATAATGATTTCTGACCAACACAGAACAGGCAGCACAAAGACTCAAAAGAAGGCCTTAAATAGGTGTCCCTTTAGTTAAATATAGTGTAGAATTGGGGGTTATTTGGATTTGATAATGATTGCAATTAAAAACCAGTGTTCCTTCTATTAATGGTTACATCAGATACCTATTTCTCATCAGGACTGTATAAAAAATGGTATGTGAATTATCCCATTTGGTCTTGATGGTTTTTGAGAATGGGTGCCATTTACTGTGATGTGGAAGACATCTGATATGGCACAGATCTGAAGAATAGACTGAACTAAGGAGACATCTAAGATAGACTAAATACTTAGAGAAATATCTAAACCTTAGGTAATAAGAGCAGCAGTAGGGAACAATAACAATGTGTTTAAGAAATATTTGAATGAATGTCGTAGTTGCTGAAGTATAAAGAACATGGGCAACATTGTTAGTCATAGCTGTAAGTGAAACTCATATTTGCTAGTTCTATGAACTTGGGGGATTTCTTTTTGTATTTTTTTAAATGTTTATTTATTTATGAGAGAGAGGGATGGAGTTTGAGTGGGAGAGGGGAAGAGAGAGAGAGGGAGACACACAATCTGAAGCAGGCTCCAGGCTCTGAGCCGTCAGCACAGAGACTGACATGGGTCTTGAACTCACAGACTGAGAGATCATGACCTGCGCCGAAGTTGGACACTTAGCCGACTGAACCACCCAGCGCCCCTGAGTTTGGGGACTTTCTTTAACCTTGCTTCTTTGATTTTTTTCAAAAATGAGAATAAATATAACTAGCTGATATAGCCATTGTAATGATAAAGAAAAACTTTCCTGAGAAAATGTACACATAATACCTAGAAAATTTATAAAACCTCAAAATGTTTTAAATTGATAATACCAGCTGATTAAGTGGAAATGAAAAAGGTAATACATTTGTGGATCTAAAACTAAGACACTATGAGACTATTGATGTTTTCATGAGTCATAAACAGTAAACAAACTTTTGAGATAGAAGTGGGCAAACCAGCAGCCCAAATATCCTCTACTTTGGGCTGAATCCCAAACCAGAAATAGGTTTGTGAGGCATTATGCCCTGGCAAGCCTTTTTATTTGCTTTCACTCTAACCTAGAATAGGGATAGACATGCCCTTCTGCTGTTTGACTATGTGCAACTCCCCCAGGAATGCCAGAAAGTAAATTTGCGCAAGTATAATAGTTTGTTGTCAAGGCAAAAGGAGTTTGGACAGTAGAAAGAGAACAAGAAGAAAGTAGCTTTTACAAAAGCTTTAAATGGATGTATTGATGAATTCTAGTTAATTTTAGATCACTTCACAGAGAAATGGCCTTGGTTCTTCCCTTGATATATTGACATTATTATGCCCCTTTTGAAAATATTTTTCAGAAAACTGTCACAGGTTTATCTTTGCCTCTTTCAATTCCTATATAATCCAGCACACCTTGTAAAATGCCATCTATAGTTTTGCTAACAAAAACAGCATCCCCTGTATTTCGAAAATTCTCTTAAACATGTGGCTGAAATGAGAGCTTTTACCTTAGAATTTTCTGTCTTGGAAGTAAGCACCTGATCTAAGCTAAGGTAGTCCTTATTCCCTCCTCCATTTAGGCAGTGACCTGGTTTTTTTTTTTTCTTTCTTTAAACATTTATTTATTTTTGAGAGACAGAGTACAAGTGAGGGAGGGGCAGAGAGAGAGGGAGACACAGAATCCGAAGCAGCCTCCAGGCTCTGAGCTGTCAGCACAGATACCGACTCGGGGCTCGAACTCATAGACCGTGAGCTCATGACCTGAGCTGAAATCAGACACTTAACTGACTGAGCCACCCAGGCGCCCCCTGAACTTTTTTTCATATAGTAAAGAGATGTGAGGTGCTAGAGCTTTTCAGTAGTCCTGGCCCCTATCAAGTTGGAGAAGCTGGTCTACATAAAAAAGAAAGAATATCTAGAAACCGGGACAACAGACAGTAGTGAGGAAAAAGGGCATGGGGGACAGGGAAAGAGAGAACAGTGAGAAAGAAGCTGAAGAGATGCATGGAGTGATGGGGGGAGCCAGAGAAGAATGATTCTGTGAAATTCTCCCCCCTTTTAATCTAAGAACATATCAAGTTAGTTTGATTTTACTTGTAATTGAATAAAAAAAGTCTTTCGCAATTACATCTCAGTTTTCTGAAATTTCTGTTTAGCATTCCCAGTGTCCATGATGTTTTTAAAATGACAATTTAACTAACATGTTATTTTGTGAGAGATTTATATACTGTTTTTCTTTCCAAATTGAATTCATAATTTGGTCACAGAGAATTACTAAGCACTGATTTCAAATATTTTTCACCTTCATACAGATTCAACATTTATTATATGCATAAAGAATTAGTCATCTCAGGGGCCCCTGGGTGGCTTAGTCAGTTAAGTGCCCGACCCTTGGTTTCCGTTCAGGTCATAATCTCAAGATTCATGAATTTGAGCCCCACGTCAGGCTCAGTGCTGTAGTCCTGGCCCCATCTCAGGCTGTGTGGGATTCTCTCTCTGTCCCTCTCTCTCTCTGCCCCTTTCCCACTCATTCTCTCTCTCTCCCTCTTTCTGTCTCTCTCTCTGTCTCTGTCTCTCTGTCTCTGTCTCTCTCTCTCTCTCTCTCTCTCGCCAAGTAATAAACTTAAAAAATAAAAGTATTAATCACCTCAAACCACAGACCTAGGATCTGCATTTGAAAACAAATTGGAATAAGGATATCGCTGGAATTTTTTTCCTCTTCTTTTATATATTACAGCCTACCTTACTATTTTCTGACTGTATCTTTTCCATACTTTGTGTCCTATGTTCTCAGTATAACATCTTCTAAATTTCATATTAGCAAGATAATTTAACTTACATGTTTATACAGAGTATTATCACTTTATCTCAGAGACTTTCAAATTAAATAGTGTTCTGTTATAATGAATCATGCAGAAGAGTAAATTACTAACCTGAATATGAATTTCATTGAATTAGTAAAAGTACTGAACAAATGAGCAAATATATTACATATTTTAATATTTTGTCAGTTCTGTTCAATTAAATGCCTGATTATAGCACTTAAAATAACAAAGTTTTAAAATGTTAAAAAGTTGAAGAATTATTAAGGAAAAAGGTATCTAATAGACTGTTTTCTGTTTTTCTCTTAAAATGGTAATTTTATTGCCTGGTATAACTTTTTTCCCCCTTCCAATGAATTTGTTGAACACATCATGGTCAGAACAATCTAAAAAAAAGTAAAAACCTGCTTATAATTTTCACATATTGAAAAATGTCATTGGTGGTCGTTCCTTGAATGCCATATTAAGGAAAAGGAAAATACCTTTATTTCACTAAATGCAATATCATTGTTACTAGGAATGGATTAATTCTCACAAGTAAAGCACAGGCTGATTACTCGACTAAGTACTACTTATTTCATTAAAACATTACTTCTTAATTTTCTTCTTGCTTTAGCCATTCTTTTTCCTCCTTCCTCCTTTCCTCACTTTCTTCCTCCCTTCTTCCCTTCCTTTTCCTATTCCCTCTTTTCTCTCAAAAGTGGCATTGAGTATTCACTCCATGCTAAAAACTCTTCTAGAAAAAGGTAACAAGTAAAATAGAAGACACAGAACAGGACAAGTTCTCTTACAGGGTAGATACTTGGTCCTAAGTTTGAATAAATTCATACATTAAATGTTCCAAACTGAGTGTTCTGGGGGTCAGCAAAGGCAATCGCAGGGAAGGAAAACTTAAAGTGATGGATGAATCATGTAGATTAAACAAAAGTTGGTGAGTGTGGTGGAGAAATATTTCCAAGAAAGAAAATAGTTTTCTCAAAGGTAAAGAGGTGAGTTAGAACAGAATGAACATGGCATTTTAATGGTACTGAAAATAATTCAGTGATGTGCTTTGCATAAAACTGGTTCTTGATCATGAAAAACTTGCAAATCATGGTCAGAAGTTTTGACTTAAGGGGCGCCTGGGTGGCTTAGTCAGTTGAGCATCCGGCTTCGGCTCAGGTCATGATCTCATGGTTCATGGGTTTGAGCCCCATGTCGGGCTCTGTGCTGACAGCTAGTTCAGAGCCTGGAGCCTGTCTTCGGATTCTGTGTCTCCCTCTCTCTCTGACCGTCCCCTGCTCATGCTGTCTCTCTCTCTCTTTCTCAAAAATAAATAAAACATTAAAAAAAATTAAAAAAAGAAGTTTTGACTTAAATTAGAATATTTTAAGGATTTAAACAATAGATTGGTATGGTTAGACTTGGAGTTTATAATTTGGAGTTTTGTTGACTGGGGGAAGGGTGAATTGACTGGTAGGTTTGAGATAATTACTGGATCCAGGGAGACCAGTTTGAGGCTGTTGCTGTAATATAGCTGAGAATGTGGCCAGAATAGGATAGCAACAGACACCAAGAAAATTGAATAAAATTGAAAATAATTTTGGAGGTAAACTTGATAAAAATTAATCATTTTTGGTGTTAAGAGCATGGAGACAATAATTCCAAGGTCTATACCTTAAGGATAGACATTTTTTTTTTTTGTCTTAAGGAGCCTGGGTTTTGAAAGTAAAATGATCTATAAATTAAATGTATATGGGAACATGACAGTAAACATTTAACACAATCTGGATAGCAGATGAACATTTTCTAGAGCATTCAGATAATTAAATGTCCTACATACTTCTGTCTAGGCAATGTATAAAGGCCAAGACCAAAACAAGGTATGAGGGTCAGTAATATCTTCAGTAAAGATTTCATCACATATTTTATTTCCCTCTACACATGGCAAGTTTATGTTGGCTTGATTCTAGAGATAAGTTCAAAGTTCAGTGCCTAATATGGATCTGACTCAGGTAAACAAATGGAATGCAAAACCACATTGGGACATTAGTGGGAAAACTCAAGGAATCCTTGAGCTAAGCATTCATACAAAAATCATATCATTGAATACATGACACATGCATTGCAGGTCTTATCTAGTATACAAAACCAACATATGGCACAAAAAAAGAGGTAGTCCCAGATCATTTGAGTTGTAGGAGGCCACATGGGGAAGTAATCCTCCCTTCTATCCACTCTTAGAATCCCTTCAGAATCCTGACAAATGGCGAACCAGTTTGTATTTTATTCATAGGAAACACAATCCACTACATCCAGGACATCCTCTTGATTATAGAGTGGAAACCTCATCTAAAAATAAAGCGAAAGTAATTTGGCATAACTTGTTTTTGGTAAGTTCATGTTGACTACTGAATCAAGTACAAAAGTGCTAAAATCACCATACAACAGAGAAGATAGAAAACATAAATTTCCAACTCTTAACATGGATTTCTCTTGAGAATACAAACATGATTCTAGTAATATTTTCTAAGATAATGCAATATTGGACTTCTTATTTACATAGAAGTCCATGTAAGTCTTATTTACATTCTAGTTACATTGAATAGTCCTTGTAAGAAGTCGATAGAAGTCTTATTTACATTCTAGTCCATGTAGAATATTGAATATTTTGCTATATAGAATATAGAATATTGAATATTTGATCATAACAGAACTTCACAAAAATTAAGAAGTGCATGATTTACCTAAATTTGTGTTCATATATGCACATATAAATATATTCAAAAATTGGAAACTTTCAACAAACTATTCTGACATGTAAAGTAATTTAATATAAAAGGATACCATTGGAAAATATTCAAAGATATACACTTATTAAATTACTAAAGAAATTCATAATAAAATATGCCTTCCTATGGAGGCAATTTCCTTAGCCTTTAGATAACATCTTAATGAGGCTCCATACACAAATATTTTGTAGAGTATTTAATAAATGAATTCTTTCAACCTGTTTCCTGCTGTTATGTTTCATATACTTCTGGCTCTTTGGGACCTGGAATATACAACAAAAGTGTTGAAATCCATAACTTTATGTATTTTTAATATCTTATCCATAAACATGAAAGAAGTTTTATAAGTAGTGTATATTAATTTTAAAATTGCATAAAAATAGAAGTAATTTTTTTATCACAAACATATATACTTTAAATTGTCCATACTTTGCAGTTTGATTACAAATACATTATAATTTATTGGTCACTATACACAATATTGTACAAGAAAAGAAAAAAGAAGCACTTTTATAATTTTTACTAATTTACAGAGCCTCCTTTAGCTCCTTGGAATCAATATTTCAGCTTCTCTTTACTTCTTATATCTAGATTCAACAGACAATAAAATGCACTGGTGGGATAAAACACACGTAAATATCTGGGTTCAATTAAGAATGTTAACACATCATTTTAGTGTTTATAATGAATAACTCAGTCATTTCGCTTAGTCAATTCTGTAAATGTTCTGATATTTAAAAAATTTAAACCAAAATAATTATTTTTATTTTGAGAGAGAACCACACGCAAGGGTCACTGTGGGAATGATTGTTATCATATCCTTAAACTAGCATTTAAAGTGAATCAGGGATGGGGCACCTGGGTGGCTCAGTCTGACTCTTTATTTTTTTAATTGAACTATTCATTTTGAGAAAATTGTAGATGTAAACACACTTGTTAGAAACAATAGAGAGTTATCATGTGCCCTTTACCCAGTTTCCTCAATGGTGACATCTTGCGAAATTACAACACAGTATCAAAACCAGGATGTTGACACTGATACAGTCGAGATACAGAACATTCCATCACCACCAGATCCCTCAAGTTGTCCTTTTATGGCTACATCCACTTCCTCGCTACACCCACCCTACCTTAACCCTTGGCAATCATGAAACTGTTACTCATTAATAACATTTCTCAGTCCAAAGATGTGACATAATTGGGAGCATACAGTATGAAGTCTTTTGGGATTGACATTTTGCACTCTGTCAAATTCCCTGGAGATCTCATCTGTGTATCAGTAGTTGGTTCCTTTTTACTGCTGATAGCTTAGTATGGAATGATTGGACCACAGTTTACCCAAAGACCTATGGAAGGATATCTGTATTGTTTTCAAGTTTTGACTCTTTTTTTAAGCATTTATCTATTTTTGAAGGAAACAGAGTGCAAGAAGGGAGAAGCAGAGTAAGAAGGAGACACAGAATCTGAAGCAGGCTCAGGCTCTGAGCTTTCAGCACAGAGCCTGATGTGGTATCCAGTGATATCTCATTGTGGGTTTAATTTGTATTTCCCTGATGGCTAATGTTGAACATTGTTTCATGTGCTTGTTGGTCATAAGTCTGACTCTTGATTTCAGATCAGGTCTTGATCTCACAGTTTGTGAAATCAAAACCTGCATCAAGCTTCATGCTGACAGCACAGAGCCTGCTTGGGATTCTCTCCCTTTCTCTCTGCCCCTCTCCCTCATGTGCTGTCTCTCTCAAAATAAATAAATAAACATTTAAAAATAATTAAATAAAAGTAAGTCAGGGATAATATAACAATTAAGTTATGACATGTGCAGTTTGGCTAAATAAATTGATTATATACATGTTTTTTTCATTTTAATTTAATAGGAATTAGAGCAGTATCTCATTGCAGGCTGTCTGTTTTTACCTTTTATATGGCTGGGATCTCGTTAAATCCGATGTTTTTAAAGTTTTCCAGTTTTAATATACTCAGTGGTTACAGTATTCCCACTTAACAAATATTTATTTCCTGACTTAGGTAAAGGTAAGTTTACCAAACCTACTTTAGCATCTTCATTTTACATGTGAAGAATCTAATGATCAGAGAGCTTAAGTATCTTGCCCAAGGATACAAAGCAGTAGAATGGAAAACAAGACTCCTAGCAGAGTTTTGTATAATTAATACCCAGTACTATTTTCTATAATAATTCTGCTACCTTGGTAATTATTTTTTTTAAAAACCATACTAAAATTAGAGTGCTAAATTACTGATTTTTTATAAATAGTAATATTTTTAAATGCCAAAATATCAGTATCTGTTAAGTCCTTTCTTTATGTAATAATGACCCACGTTTTTTAATGTATGTTTTTAAAGTAGACTCTATCTCCCACGTGGGGCTCCAACTCACGGGTCCAAGATCAAAAGTCACATTCTACCCCAAAGATTTTTTCTTTTAAGGGCTATAGAGTACTAAGGTTCTAGAGCTGTTTTCATGAAACAACAGTAACTTAACCTTTCATTTTTCATTATAGAGATGTACGTGCCAAGTCAGGACCATACATTATGTACTATGGTAAATAAATTGATACAATGTTTTAGGTGGCTTGGATTTCTCTTCAAATCATATATTTATGAGTAATAGTTCCATATTGATTAAAATCTATTCACCTCTCAGTCTCTTTAGACCTCTAAAATTCATGATTTCAAGTAGTTATGTCCATTAGTTTTATGTGACAGTCTGGCGAAGGGATGCAGAGACAGCTGGGAAGACATTATCCCGGGGCCTGTTTGTGTGTAATGCATTTGCATTCCTAGGTCGCGTAAACAGTATCACCTTCACCACTGCAGGGTGGTGTAATCCAACCTTTTTAAGGTCTGAATACAACAAAAAGGTGGAGGAAAGGCACATTTTCTCTCTGGTTAATTTGGGACATCCATCTTCTCCTGTAATTGACATCAACGTTCCTGTCAGGGCTTTTGACTCAAACTGAATTTCCCACTGGTTTTCCTGGTTCTCCAACTGGCAGATAGTATATCATGGAGTTTTCAGCTTTCATAAATGCATGGTCAATTCCTCTAATAAAAAAAAAATTATTTATTTATTTATTTATTTATTTATTTATTTATTCATTTATTTGTTTATTGGATTTAAAACCCTTAAAATCTTTCAGTTGGATTAATGATCTCTTAGCAGCTCTTTAATATAAAAGTCCAAAAGCTATGTAAAAGGTTTTACATCCCACTTGTGGGAACAACAAACAACTTTTGTAGTAACATAAATTGAGATTATATATTAGACTAGAACTCAAAAAATTAAATTTTTCTTCCTTTCTTCAACAGTGCAATGTTTTATAAAGTTTAGTAGTTTTCAGTTAAATACTACAAAACAAAAATGCTTCAAAAATGATTTAAAATTATTTTCATTTAAGATGTTTTAAACTATTTTCCACTATTCATGTTTCCACTATTGGAATCAATGATTTTTGTAATTAATGAAATTTATATAAAAACTAATGAAATTGCTAAGACATTTTATAAATATACATTATCTTGACATATTCATTTGTTTGAGTGTTCCAATTGAAATTATACAAGATTATATGAAATTTCTAGTTCATCATATGTTAAATTCACTACCTTTTTAAAATTCCATCTGGTACTCATTGAAATTTATTCTAAATCACATCCTTAGATCAAACACATTCTCTGAAATCTGGATAAGAAAAAGATTAAGCAAGTAACAGTAAAAGTCTAATTAGTGTATTTCACCTTCACCATCAAACATAAGTAGAGAAATGATCAAAACCTTTCAATGGTCAGAAGTGGGCAAGTTTGTGGCATTATCTTTCATCTGAAAAAACTCTTTGCTGCATTATTTCAGAAGGTCAGTTTTTCAGCCTTGTTTGGAAGAGGTTCAAAAATTTAAGATTCAAAAGAAAATTATGGAAAGTTTTTTTAAAGACTTATTTCATGCTATGTTTTTCATGATTAGAAGTTTATGAAGTGAGATAAATTAATGACACAAAATTATTAAAAAGAAATAATCTGAATTTTATTGCAGCTTAACCATGATTATAATCTATAGTTATTTTATTTTTTATGTTAACACTTTATTATTTAAGTTCCTTGAAATAGAATAATTTACATTACATTTTCAAATGGAAAAGTTTGACTGTTGAACATATACTTGAATCCTGTAAAAACCCAAATTAAAATGAAGAATTTTATGAACAAATTAAATGTAGGGATTTTTGAAATATCTAGATGATTTAAAATCAAACAAGTTTTCATGATATTAGTTACTAACACTTACTGATTATTGATTAAACAAAAGTTCAGGCATTTTCAGCTATATAAGTTAACTCAAGTAATTCCCATTTTATTAGTATTTCCCACATATATAAATGAAAAAAAATTGAGGCAAAATATAGTTATGTAGAGGGAGAAAGAGAAAGAGAAGCTTAGGCAGGTTCCATGACCAGTGTGATGCGAGGCTTGATGCAGGGCTCCATCCCACGACCTGGGGTCATTACCTGTGCAGAAATCAAGAGTTGGCTGCTTAACTGACTGAGCCACCCAGGAGCCCCAAAGCCAATAATTAAATATGTGCTGTTAGTGCTGGTATAAAAACTTTCAATTAATTACTCCATAATGAAAATGGCTACCTCATATTGAACTTAATTGTATTGAAATGGAAACACTGTATGAGTTATAAAAAGTGAATTGATTAAGATTTACTCATAATATGGGCAGGTCCAACAAGCTTAATTTTTGGAGTGATAGCTTTGAACAAGTACTTGAAACCATTAATCTGTCACTGATACACACACACACACACACACACACACACACACACACACACACATTTTTTCCATTTGTTTCTATCAAGTTTGTGTTTATATGTATGGTTATATAGATTTTTATGTGTGTGTGTGTGTGTAGACACATATGTGTTTTTAGGGTGGTATTGGAAGAATTGTCAACTAAAGAAATTGTTATAAAGAAATTTTCAAGTAAAAAGAAAAAAAATGGCTCAAAATAATACAATTAAATTGAATAAACCATCTATTAAACAGTTATAAATTCAGTTTCAGAATTGTTTTCTAAAGTGAAAATAAGTGTTTTCTATTGTTTTCTATGCATCACATTAGGATGTTAAAAGAAAAAACATTACTCTAAAAGAAACTTACAATCTACTTGAAGAAAAAATATTAATTAGCAGCACAAATGTTATTTTTAATAGCTGGTAGCCTGGACAGAAACATCACACTTTTCTCAATCATAGAATTTAAATATAAAATTTTCCTAATCATAACCATTCTTAACCTTGACTGCATTTGAAAATGGAGGGAATGGTTTTTAAAGATCCACATATCCTGGCACTGATCAAATATAATGATTCACAATTTCTGGGATCTAGTTTTTTTGTCTGTTTGACAAATTCTTCAGAGTGAAAAAACTTTATTTTAGAAATTCCTGTTCACTTGTTTTTTTTAACATATTTTATTTCATCCCCATTTCTGAATAATTTAGTTTGATATAAAATTCTTGATTGACAATTACTTTCTTTCAGTCTTTTAAAGACACAATCCAACCATATTATGGCTTCCTTTTGCTATTTTGATTCCTTTATAGAAAACCCACTGTATCTCTCCAATTGTCTTTTTTTAATTAAAAATCAACCAAAAAACCCCCCAAACCAGAGCTGTTTTATGAAGTATACTGAATATACAAAAAGGTCTTAAAAAGAAAGCTGAGTGAAATCCATGAATTATGAGAAATAAGGTCCCTTATTTCTTTCAGAACCACTGATCTCAAGCTCCCTTAGAATATTTTTTAATTTTTTAATGTTTATTTATTTTTGAGAGAGAGAGACAGAGAGAGATAAAGTGCAAGTGGGGGAAGAGCATAGAGAGAGGGAGACACAGAATTGAAAGCAGGCTCCAGGGCCTGAGCTGTCATAACAGAGCCCAACACAGGGCTCAAACTCCCTAACCACAAGATCATGACCTGAGCCAAAGTCAGATGCTCAACCCATGAGCAACCCAGGCACCCCATCCCTTAGAATTGGTAATTGCTTCCTCTAACTGATAAATATTATTCAGTCTTATAATAAACTTTATTAGTTTTGCCTGCTTTTGGATTTATATAAGAGGGATTATACAATATGTACTCCTTGGTGTTTGACTTCATTTTTCAACATTGTGTTTAAGATTTATGCCTTTATGCTGGTGTAGTATGCTTATTCTCACTGCTATATAATGTTACATGGTGTCACTATTTCAAAATGTATTTGTTCATTCTGCTTTTGATGACATTTGGATTCACAAGAGCCGTTTTGAGTATTGTAGTACATGTTTTGTTTTTGTTTGTTTGGTGAACTTATGTACATAATACTGTTGGGATTATATCTAGGATTTAAATTTGCTGGATTATAGGTTAGGCATATTTCACCTGAGTAGATACTTCAAAAATATTTCTTAAAGAGTTGTACAATTTATACTTTCATCAAATATATATATAAATTTTAATTGCTTTATATGTCATCATTACTTGATGTTTTTCATGTTTTTCATTTTAACTGCTGTGGTATGGTGAGTTCTAAATGTTTTTCTTTTTTAAGTTTGCTTATTTATTTTGAGATGAAAAGAGAGAAACAGAGAGAGAGAGAGAGAGAGAGAGAGATCACGGAAGGGGCAGAGAAAGAGAGAGAGAGAGAGAGAGAGAGAGAATCCTAAGCAGGCTCTGTACCAGCAGCGCTGAACATGATTTGGGGCTTGGACTCATGAACTCTGAGATCATGACCTGAGCCAAAACCAAGATTTGGACACTTAAATTAATGAGGCACCCAGGAAGCCCCCAAATGTGTTTTTATTTTCATTCACCAATGATTAATGTGGTTGAGTATCTTATGCTTATTGGCTACATGGTTATCTTCTGCTATTGAATGTCCTTTTAAGGTTTTTATCAATTTTGTTAATTTTCTATCAGGTTTGTGCCTTTTTCTAGTGTTTTGTTTTGCTTTGTTTTGCATATTCTTGATACAAGACCTTTAATAAATACATAAATAGCAAATTGTGAGTCTGAGTTTTAAGATTTTCTAATTTCCTTTATTATATTCTTCAGAGAATGGTCATAGGTCAAGTTCTAGTTAGCATCCTGAATTTAGAAGCATAACCCTACTATATTACTTTGTTTATTTGTAAAAAAAATCCAGGAAGGTCACAGCAGAGACAACTTCTCCCTACTACAAAATGTCCAGGGCCTCAGCAGAGAAGATTAGAACAGCTGAGGCCTGGAATCATTAGGGGACCTCTTCACTTAAGTTTCTGACACCTTGGCTGCCATGACTCAAATGTGAGGCTCAGCTTGAACAATTGAATGGAGCATCTACCTATGGCCTCCTCTTCATGCAGCTTGACCTTCTCACGCCATCCAGCTGAACTCCAAGAGGGAGATTTCTGGGAGGGATTCTCCTAATAGCAAGTATTTGAAAAGTAGAGGAAGCCATGTGACTTCTAACAAAGCTACAGGAGTTACATAGCATCATTTCCTCCACATTCTGTGGTATATATATATATATATATAAATCCCCAGGCCATCCCAGATTTAAAGAGGGCAGAATTCAATTTCTCCTCTTGGAGGGAGAGTGGTAGGCCTATATTATAGGAAAATATTTGTAGTATAATACCCTGTCATAGTCATCTTTGTAAAAGTATAATCTTTCATAGTATGGATTTTTTAAAGTTTATTCATTTATTTTGAGAGAGCCAGCATGTGCTGGAGGGGTAGAAAGAGGGGGAGAGAGAATCCCAGATAGGCTCTGTGCTCTCAGTATGGAGCCCAATGCTGAACTCAATCCCACAAACCATGAGATCATGACCTGAGCTGAAATCAAGAGCTTGACACTTAACCGACTGAGCCACCTAGGCACCCCATAATATGGATTATTTAAAATGTGTTCAGCTTAGGATGTGTTGTGCTTCCTAAATAAGAAGATTCACATTTTTCTGTTTTGTATTTTTATCAATTCTGGGTCATTCTCAGTTTATTATATTATTTTTTAGTATAGCCTTCCCCTCATTTTCTCATTTTGCTTCTTTTTGAAATCCAGTTAGGCAAATTTAGGGACATTTTACCATCCTTTACTTTTATCACCTCTTATTTCTACTTCTTGTATAAGTATGCTGAGAACCTGAGTGATTTCTTCAGATCTACATCCAGTATCATTCCTTCTCTTATCTATATCTACTTGACTATTTAACTTAACTCTGGATTCTTATTGTAAAAAATTACATTTGTCAGGTCTAGAAAATCCATTTGATTCATAATCAAATATACTTGGACTTGTTCGATAATACTTTGTTCTTAAATCACAGATGCGACTCTACCTCTCATTTCTTATAAACCTTTACATGTAGCTACTTGCATTTTATATCTGATTACTTAATTTCTGAGCTGACTGGGCTGTGGTGTTGTGTCTACTGCGGTGGTGTTTCTACAGATTCTCACTCATAGTTGCTTCCTTGTGTGTTTGATGATTTAGGATCATGAACCTTAAAGCAGGATGTTGCCTGTAAAAGTCCTGTGACACCTTCTTTGATGCTGTCTCCTCAGAGAAAAGTTGCATTTTTAGGTGAATTGAGATGGCGCTATCTCATGACATTTTAGTTTAATTTCTTAGTTTCTTAGTTTGGGAGTTCCCATAATACAATCTTACTTTAAACTCAGACCCCAAAACTCCATGAAGTTAGGACCAAATTTTCAAGTTTTCATGGGCAGTATTTTCCCCACTCAGTACCAGTAGAAACAGGAGTTTCTAGTCATACATCTTTATAAGAGGGTATATTTTCTTTAGTACCTTTGTGGCTAATATCTTTGTTTTCCATGGGTCTCAGTGTTGACCCAACAATTTTTGTAAACCCAAGGTATTGTTTTCAGTTCTTGAAAAAGTGGTTATACTGCAAACCTTTTGGGTTTAATATCAGAAAACATTCCCCAGATAGCTGTGGTTCCACTATACTTTGCTACTTCTGTTTTCCACTGTCTTTTCCAATTGGGAGCCAAAGAAGGTTTTTTGTTTGTCTTTCTTTGTTTTGTTACTTATGAGCTCAGCTATGCTTTTTAAAAATGTTATATTAAATCCTGATTTTTTGGTATTATGACTCAAGCTAATTTTTAAGATGTCAAATCTGCTTAACATCAGGAATAGAAGTCCTTCTGAGGTATGTTTTTCCAAACAATTTATAAATGTACAATCTATGTGCATTATTTATACTAAATCAAGGCTGTATGATTTTATAAATGCTACAAGCTTCAGTATCACAAGGTTTTCTTTGAAAATTAATTTTTATATATGACTTTTACTCATTAATTTAAGCATTTTGAGATGTCTTAAAAATATCAAAAAGGTTTTTATCTCTCTGAGGACTATTTGAATGCCTTCCAATCATGAGTCATTATGTAGTTAATTATAGGTTATTTATTAAGAAAGATGGAATTTAATTATAATATTCCTTATAGCTTTCACATGACTATGTAGGTGATACTCCTCTGTCACCATGCGTACTGGTCCTGCCCTAATAACCTTTACCAGGACCTTGACATTATTTCTAGCCATGATAGCTTGTATTGCAATACCCTAGCGTTGACCCTTTCATAAAAGATTTATAAATATTGCCTTGTAAACAACCTGCACATCTGGGTTTCTGGGAACCGGGGAGGGCATTTTTGATAGCGGAGACCTGGCTTCAGGAAATCCTTCATCTTCCCTCTTTAACAAATCCATTGACCTTTAGAACCTGGGGCAGTAATAATCCTTTTGGTCTGGTATTTCTTAGCAGGAATTCACTAGAATTTCTTCTTTCTGGAAAATTTTAGTGGATAAAAGTAGCAGAAGTGCTGAACTTGTATTTTGTGTACATATGCAGAAGCTATAATGGTATAAATACTTAAAATAAATCTAACAGTTTGCTTCTCACATGTGTGAGGGGATGTCTTATTAAGAGAGAGTTACCTTTTCCTGTGTACTGCTAATTAGAATTAGGTAACTGCAGAATTAGGAAACATGAGTGAAAATTATGGACTCTACTCTTCAACGGAAGGATAATATTTAATAACTAAGACTCTTCAAGAGTGGAGTAAACATACATGGGGAGAATACGATCCCTGACATTCAATATATTAAACACACTTTAGAAGAATAGTTGTTTCTTTTAAAGGGCATCTTGCATTTAGCCAAGGATATACCTGAAAACAGTTCCATTCTAAAGTCAGGGCCTACAACCGTAGGGTGCTGAATCTATTATCCATTACTGTATAGAGAAATCCCAGAATAATTTACAGCTTAAAACAAAAAGGGTGTAGTATTTCACACAGAAATGATTTGCCATCTTTCAAACACTCCCATACTTTAAAGGTAGACACAATCCTGACTTGTTTTTAGTATTATTTAAATTGAATCACACAGCATGTATGTACACTTTCATGTGTCTCTAACCACCTAAATGATTTGTTCCCAGATTTAGCCATATTTTATTTGATTTGTAACATTAGTTTATTCGTTTTGCTTTTAGATAGTAATGAGTATGGGAATAGACTACGATTTCTTTATCAATTTTGGTACTGATGGACATTTGGTTTATTTCCCATTTTATACTATCTGAATTGTGCTGTTTCAAATATTGTTGCACATATATTGTGATACACATGTATGCACATATTTTTTGGGTGTGTTCAGCTTTAATACAATACTACCAGTTTTCTAAAGTGGCGTACTGAATTCACTCCTGAAATAATGTATGAGAGTTCCACTTGAGCTACATCTTCAACAAAATATGCAAGTTTTTTATTTTTGTTTCCTTATGTTGCTATTTTTGGATGTTTTTATTTTTGCTTTGTTATTCTTGTGTGTGTGTGTGTGTGTGTGTGTGTATGCACAAGTGTGTGGTTGTGTATTCATTACAGTTTTAATTTTCATTTTTCTAATGTGATATGAGCATCTTTTTAAATGTTTATTGACCATTTAGATACTTTTTTGTGATATGCCTGTTTGATTCTTTTGTCCATTTATATATTTGTTAATATATTATTTAATATTTGTTTACCTATTTTCCTAATTGATTTATAGAGTTTTGATAAATTTTTGTGGATCATGCTTTTATTGTTTTTTATATGTTGAAAATATATTTTCCTATTACAATGGGTGCCCTGTTTATTTGCGTGGTGCCTATTTCTTTTTCTTTTTGGCATAGCAAGTCTTATTACAGTCCAATTTTTAAATATTTTATTATATAGGTAGTGCTTTATGTTTGTGATTAAATAACATTTTTAAAGCTTGGTAATAAATATATTCTCTTATCTTTTCCTTTAAAAGCTTTATTTGAAAAATAAAAATTTAAAAAAAAGCTTTATTTTCTAACGTTGAAGTTAAGATCTGTAATCTACCTGTTTGAACTTGACTGTATACTTTCTTTAAGGTCAAAATAATTTTTTTCCCATAAGAATGTGAAACAGTTATTGAAAACTAACCATTCTCAATTCTTCAGTAATGTTACTTTTGTCATAAACCAAGTTTCCATATTTACATTTGTGTGTTTCTGATCATTTTTCTGTTAAATTGGTCATATATCGCTTTATATGTAATAATTCCTTGCTGTTTTAATTATTATAGTTTTATAATAAGACTTGATAACCAATGATCTATGCTTTCAGTTTTGATTTTTTAAGATTATTTTGGCTAATCGTGAGCATTTATATTTCTATATGTATTTTAGGATGAGCTTGTGAAATAAACTGATAACATGGTAAGAATCTCATGGGAGAATTGATATCTTAATAATATTAAGAATAGAATATTAATAATAAGAATCATTAAGAATTAATATTAATCAAATGGAATATACCTTGTTTATTTAGAGTCATTTAAATTTCTTTCAATAATATTTTGTCACTTTCTGTGCATGAGACTTGTTCTTTTATTAGATTTATTACTAGGTATTTCATATTTCATTTTTTTAGTGCTACTTAAAGTGGCAGGAGTTTTACCCTTAAGTCTTAATTGTTGCAAAATATGAAATATGAAAAGAAAATAGAGATTTTTATATTACTCTTGTATCAAGTGGATGTGGCATACTCACCAATTTATGCTTATAGTATATTTAAGAATGTTTTCCAGTTTCTTCATATACAACATGTCTAATGCAAATCATGGATATTTTATTTCTTTTTCAGTTTTTGTCTATTTCATTTTTTGTTCTTCTGTTACTGTACAAATTGGTATTTTCAGTAAAATGTTGAGTAGAAGGATTATTTGTTTCATTCACAAATTAAAGGAAAATCTATTTTCATCATCAACTATGATGTGGTTGTATGATTATTTCTCTTTACATTTTGATCAATTTTTGCAAATGTATTTTGAGGCTATATTATAAATTCCATAGTGATTAGTCTCCAAGGACACCACAATCAATTTCTTTACTCTGGTGTGCATTTAATTGTTCCTATATCAAGAAAGGAAGTCTAATCGATGCTCTCCTTACTGTGATCTTGCCTCAGTGACTTCCTTGACTAACTCAATGTTGTGGAATTGGTGCTCTAGGAATTGCAAGACTGGTCATGAGAAGTTTTCAGCTTTCACTTCAAATTCATGGAGCATTAATTCCCTAGTCACCATCCTGTGAGAAGCCCAAGAGTCATATGGGGGTGCTCTAGTCATACGAGGCCACATGGGGGTGCTCTAGTGCATGCACAGCTCCATCTACACCCACTCCCCCACCCCCCCACTCAGGGGCAAGAATAACTATCAGTCGTAAAAGTGAACCATGTTGGGGCACCTGAGTGGCTCAGACAGTTGAGTGTCCGGCTTTGGCTCAGGTCATTATCTTGCAGTTCGTGGGTTTGAGCCCAGCATCAGGCTCTATGCTGACAGCTAGCTCAGAGCCTGGAGCCTGTCTTCGGATTCTGTGTCTCCCTCTCTCTCTGACCCTCCCCTGCTCATGCTCTCTCTCTCTCTCTCTCTCTCTCTCAAAAATAAACATTATTTTCTTTTAATTTTTAAAAAGTAAAGCATATTGGACATCCAGTTGTGTTGAGCTTTTGAATGAAAATTACTCAGCTGAGCTAGTTAACCTTCAGAATCATGACAAATAATAAATTATTATTTAAAGTGCTATGCTTGTAGGAAGTTTTATTACACAGGAAAAGATAACTGAAGTCAGTTCTTATATATTAGGAATTTTTATATATTCCTGACACATTGATACTCTTTGGGTTATTAAATGAAGCTCATCAAAACTAATAATGTTTCTATTCATAAACTGTATTTTGTCTTATATTAGTATATATGTAGCAGTTTTTTACCCTACTTGCTTATTGTTGGCATAATTCATATTTTTTAACTTTTATATATGAAGTTCTTATATGTATGTATATATTTGACATTTGTCTCATATAAATACATAGTTAGATTTTGTTCTGTGATCCAATCTGCCCTACTTTATCTCTTAAGTAGTGCATTTAGACTGGATTCATTAAATTTCATTGTTGGTATATTTTTATTTAAATTAACTATATTTTGGGGGCACCTATGTGTCTCAGTTGGTTAAGTGTCAGACTTCTTTTCTTTTAAAATTTTTTAATGTTTATTTATTTATGAGAGACAGAGACAGAGCATGAGAAGGGGAGGGACAGAGAGAGAGAGGGAGACACAGACTGAAGCAGCCTCCAGGCTCCAAGCTGTCAGCACAGAGCCCGACACTGGGCTTGAACCCAACCCACAAGATCATGACCTGAGCTGAAGTCAGAAGCTTAACTGACTGAGCCACTCAGGCGTCCCAAGTGTTGGACTTCTGAAATCAGCTCAGGTCATGATCCCATGTCCTGGGATCCAACCCCACATCGGGCTCCCTGCTGAGCCTGGAGCCTGCTTAGGACTCTCTCTCCCCCACTCTCTCTCTTTCTCTCTCCCCCTACTCTGATCCTACAAAGCACCTCCACTAGAGTGCACACAAACTGTCTCTAAAATCATAACTAACTAAATAAACTATATTTTTACTTGTTTATCTATTTCTTCTTGTATTCATCCACAATTTTTTCTACTTTATTGCCGTTATTTGACTAATTTAGTTTCTTTATTATTTCACTTTTAATCTTAAAGCTCATTATAATGCATTACATTATTATTTCCAATAGTTACTCAGGAGTTTACAACATGCATCTTTAATTTACTAAAGTTCAGTATAGGTACTTTTAGATCTTTTGTTTGTCAGAAGTGTGTTTATTATGTTTTGGGTGGGCATAGAATTTTAGATTGGCTGTTATATTCTATAAATAATTTGAAGACATTATTTTATTATCTTCTAACTGTAGATTTTATTTTTTCCCTGTCAAGGAATTAGCTGTCAGTTTTATTATAGCTTTGTAGAAAATAAAATCTTTTTCCTTTGGGTACTTTAGTATGTTAGCACTTTTTGTGTGTGTACATTTGTTTTTTGTTTCACTGTGATGTATCTAGGTGTAGCTGTCTCTGTACTTATCATTTTGTATTTTGTAGTATTTTCTGAATTTTTAGTTTCATAACTGTCATCAATTTTTAACATTATTTTGACTACTGTCATTACATCAAATATTACTTCTTTCCAATTTCCTATCTTTTATTTTTGAAACTCTAATTAAATGCTTACTGGACTGTTTAAGGAAGTAACATAATCTTCTTTGCAGGTTCTGTGGCATTTTTTAAACTTATTTATGTCTCTGTGCTTCATTCCGGACATTTTCTAATTTATTTTTCAATTCACTAATTTGGCTAAGTCTAATCTAATAAGAATGCCATGGAATGAGTTCCTAATATTATTATATGCATTTTTTATTTATATAACTTCCTCTTGATTACTTTTCAATATTTCACATCTTTGTAGAAGATCTCCATGTTGCCATTTTTATTGTAAAACATTAATTACAGACAATTTGAAATCTCTGTTTGATATCTATATCTCTTCTGGCTTTATTTCGATTATCTTTTTTTCTTTTTTTTTTTTTACTTTTTATTTGATAATTATCTATTCATTATACAAGATCACATGCAACAAAGTATAAAGATGATTAAAACTTCTTGATGTTGTGACTTTCCTCCAGAGAAAAATTAATTTTGCTCTGGGCAGGCTATTGTTCAAGGGGAAAATCATCTTAATCTAAAAGGGATTAAGCTGTTTAAAGCTGACTTCTAGGGGCACTTGGGTGGCTCAGTTGGTTGAGCATCCTACTTCCACTCAGGTCATGATTTCACAGTTCATGGTTTCAAGCCCTGCGTTGGACTCTGTGCTGACAGCTCAGAGCTTGGAACCTGCTTCAGATTCTATGTCTCCCTCTCTCTCTGCCACTCCCCTGCTTGTGGCCTGTCTCTCTCTCTCTCTCTCTCTCTCTCTCTCTCTCTCTCTCAAAAATAAATAAACATTTTTTTAAAAAAGCTGAGTGCTGGGGCGCCTGGGTGGCTCAGTCAGTTAAGCGTCTGACCTCGGCTCAGGTCATGACCTCACGGTTCGTGGGTTCGAGCCCTGCATGGAGCTCTGTGCTGACAGCTCAGAGCCTGGAGCCTGCTTCAGCTTCTGTGTCTCCCTCTCTCTCTGCCCCTCCCCTACTCATGGTGTTTCTGTTTCAATTAAAAAAAAAAGCTGAGTTCTAGTTCTTGTGTGAGCTGATATAATTCTAGTTTGCCTTTATTCCTGAAATATATTATCTCAGGGTTCCCAAGTGAACACTTGGAATATTTACCATACTATATTTTAGTAGGAGAGTGAAAATAGGGCTTGTTGGGTGTATTAATATTATTACTCAAGAAGCAGAAACATTGTACTAAAACAGGTAGGTGGCACTAGACCTAGGGCACTTTTTCAAATCATCACAGTAGTGTGCATAGGACTAAGTTCTTGTAGATTTTAATAATTACCCAGACATAGTATTAACTTCCATATATGGTATTGTATATATGATGTATTGTATGATTTAAGTACAAACCCTTTCACATCCTAATTT
Source organism: Cryptoprocta ferox (assembly GCA_028646485.1). NCBI lineage: Eukaryota > Metazoa > Chordata > Mammalia > Carnivora > Eupleridae > Cryptoprocta > Cryptoprocta ferox. The sequence goes on along the minus strand of CM053567.1, from coordinate 85,974,293 downwards.
TATCTATTCTCCAAAATTTAATAATTAAAAATAATGTAGAGGAATATTATTTTGAGTAAACCATAAATTTTTATAAATATGAAAAAAATTAATTATTTACATGTAAATAACAGACATTTCAAAGCACACTGTTTTGGTAGTGTTGCTATAATAAAAAAATTGTACTTAATTATTGTCTATTCTTAACAGAAGTGAAAACTAATTTTCAGAGAGATGAAATGATTGAGACCATATTTCTTGTTAGAAACAGGGTTAGGACCACTCTACCTGACAAATACACTTGACATGTTTTCTGCTTAAAGCAAAACAGTATTATGAGTTATGACTGTGTGTGTGTGTGTGTAAAGAGATATACATATGTGTATATGTATTTTTTACAAGTTAGAGTGAATTTAGACATTTGTGTATGACAAGCAATTAGCCATTTATATATATGTGCTGAAAACCAGTACTGCCCCTATCACTGATGAATCCCAAACCAGATCAGACATTTTCTATTTCTCAATTGAGAAATTTTCCTCATTTGGAAAGTGAAGAGCTCTGAAGACAGACATATATTCATGTTTACTCATACATCTGCGAAATATATTTGTAGGACTTAATATATAAGTATAATGTCTCTTTATTGTACTAATGCCAATATTCTTTTATTTCTCTTTTATACAAAATCCCATTAAGGAAAGCAGAAATGAAAAATGATCATGATTTTAAAATTATTAAGTAAAAATATTAAATAGCCAATGTAGATAATAATGGAATTTTAAATTGAGATTTTTAGAGAAGGTGTCTATCATTGAAACTCTTCATTTTCCTAATGAGAAATAATAAATGGCTGATCTGATACAGGTTTACCATTGGTAGACACAGAACTGGATTTCAGCTTATATAAATCCTTATATATAAATCAGTTATTTGTGGTATACAAAAAGTCATTATTTACCCTAACTTGTTTTTGTGCCTCAAGTGGACCCTACATTTCTCTGTAGTAAAGTAGGGGGTTATATTATTACTTTTCCCATTCTTTTGTTATATGTTAATATATGTAAAGGCACTTAGCTTTTTAGTATTGAAAAATACCTAGTTAGTAATATTATTATAAATATTATCATTGAAATGTATATAGATATATAAATAGAAATATAACTATGACTTTATGTAAATATAACTATGTAAAATATAACTATATAAATAAAAAAAGAACTTTTAACCTAATAATAAATGTAATATAAATTCTTTAGAAGTTATATGGAAGCTTCTGAAGATCTTCACAACTTTTATTTGTGACCGAAGTGAAACATTCATGTAACTTAATGCACTATTTTCCAATTCCCAGTCTAATACTTGCCTTAAGAAGTCATGGATATAAATCTCTATTGAAAGAACAATGAAGTATGTTACAACAGAAAAAAAAATCTAGCAAAACCCCAAATTATATTTGGCAGACACCACAGCCAAATCCATAAATAGAACTCTCTGGAAGATCAAAGGTAACAATTGGTGTATATTCTACTGCTGGGTCATATACAAGGATTTTGCAGTTAATTTGAGGTTCTGCATACGGATTTCAAAAGTGAAGAATTGGGGCTTAGTTATTTTCTTTTTTGAGAGTTTGGCTTTCTTATATATTCTATTATATGGGAGGGGGAATCTCTCTCTTAAATGATGTTATAATTTATGCTTATTTCCATTGCAGATTCAAAAGTAATATTTTTCATGACTAAGGTCAAGAAAAAACTCTAATCTCTGTGATGTATTTTAGTATAATAGTTTATCTGGTGAATATTCTTAATGTTTATAAAGGGTAATTTACCTGTCAATCCAGAAACACACTGGCATACAAATTAGAGCCTGTGAAGAAAATATTTAAGCATAGAAGCAGCAGGAAAATTGAAGAAGAGTAGGCAGCCTCCAAAAATGGTGCCATTGCATTTTCTCATTAAATGGAAGCACAAAGAGTCAAAAGACGGTACATTACATAATATTCCACTGTCTTACAATATTTACTAAAATATTTGTAGTGCATGGATGTTGATTTCAACTAGATAGTACATACATAATGATATCTAGATGATTACATTGAAAATGTTAATCTTTTAGTTCATGATCTTAACCGAATTTTGTAACTGTTAATGATTCAGCTTACCCTCAATTTAACCAGGTTACTAGCTTCAAAATATAAACACTAATATAATTGTATCAGTTCTGTACTTTGTTTTTTCAGTTCCTTAACAAGGTGCTACTCTTTTAAATACTAATATTATAAATCGATCCCAACTTTATTCTGAAACCAATCTAAGTGTGGTCTAGCTATCACGCAAGCAGAAAATCAGGATAATTAGAAGATCATTGGTTTCAGGTTCCATCTAATAATCCAAAGTACTGTGTTTTCACTTAGTCATAATTACATACAACTCTAAAAACATCTGGTAAAGCTTAAGCAAGATCTGATTAAGAAAAAAATTCCAATTTGAATCAGTTTGCTTACTTCTCATTTTTAAGAATTCAAAGTAATATATTTCAAATTCAAACTACATAAACTTTTGGAAAAAAATAATTCGTTCATATCTTATCCCATTAGCAGCTGGTGATGGACTTATTCATGTATATTATCCATATGAAGTAATGAAAAAATTAATAAAAGATTAACAGCAAAAACCCAATAGCCAAAATATTAACGTAGTGTTAACTTTTATCTATTCAGACCATAATATATTTATGGTATATGCAATCATTCCTTTGCAATATCAAGTCCAAATCACTGAAGACAAATTTTCTTCACCACGTAGTCCATATGAATTCTTCATTTGATTTGTTAGTTTTGGCAACAACATCTGTGTTTTTACAGGTCAGCACATAAAGAATGCACTGCAACCTTAATGCCTCTAAAGGGACCTCCTTTCCCCTTTCTATAATCACTAGCATTTTGGAAGGCTGAGCAGACATTCATCCAGTGTGCAGTACTAAGCATTTCAGCAATGTACTTGCAGCTGAAACAATTATACAGTACCATGGAGAGATGTGACAATAGAGATAATCAGTCTCTCAAGGCCATAATGTGTTCTTTGTATGCATGGTTACAAGTCAGGGTGCCAGCGAAGAACACTAAGGCTAACACACAGGGCACCTGCCATTACAAACACATAAAAGGATGTGGAAATGTTTCAACATGATCTAGTAAATGGATGGTACAGCTATTTCATCAAGTTTAAATCTAATTGCTTTAGCCCTTGTCACACTAATGGCAACAGGGTTCCCCTTACTGCTCGTTCAGAAACAATGTTGCTGTGTGTCCTTTATGGCAGTTCTTCAATCTAAAATGAAACACTATCTGTATGCTTTTACAAGATGGGTATGCAAAGTGTAGCCTTTTAGAAAACACACATATTTGAAACACTAACAAGCCTTAAAACTCAATGAAACACACAGCGTACATTGAGTCTGGAAGGTAGCAAACATGTCAAAGGAAAGGACACTCAACATGCAGCATTCTTTTTGGAAAATATGATTTTTTTTCACTAATGGTTACAACTTTCTGTGACCCATTTTATCCACTAATAAAAGGAATTTGACAAATGTCTTGACTTCAGGAAACTAGTAAATAAGTTTCTGATTTCACAGTAGTCAACTTTCTATCAAAGGGGACATAGAATTGCAGTTCTTGTCTTGCACTTTTTATCCAATCATTTATTTATTTATTTATTCATTTATTTGCTTACTTATTTGCTTACTTATTTACTTGTTTTTAGAGAGAGAGTGTGTGTGTGTGTGAGCAGGATAGAGGGGCAGAGGGAGAGAGAGAGAATCTTAAATCTTAAGCAGGCTCCATGCTGAGCAGGGAGCCTGATGTGGGGCTCCATCCCTCTCAGGACCCTGGGATCATGACCTAAGCAGAAATCATGAGTTGGACACTTAACCTACTGAGCCACCCAGGCACCCCTTATTCAATTCATTATTAATTGAACCAAGCATGTGTGCATTTGGCATAATATTATTGAGTACATAGTCTCTGCTTGGCACACTGTTTTTAGTCAGGGCTCCTAAAGCTACCTTTGTTCTGGCCTTCATAGGGGTTATAATTAATTTATAATGATTGTCAGTTACTATTAGCAAAACATGGGGCAGCAATTGACAGAAAGACATCCTTTCTTTTGCAGATGTATATGGAAATTTAGGGAACCATTTTTAGGTTGTTGTTATGACAATAAAAGAGTTAATAAATCACCAGTGACCAGAAGTATTTTACCAAAAAATAAATTTTTTGTCTATTGTCACTGCTGGGAAAACTGCCAACTGGAAAGGGGATAGGGTGGGATGATCTGTTCCAAACAGTCAAATAAGATCATTAAATTGTCTTCTCGCTGAATGTCCCTGGAGATAATTTTAGAAATTTGTTCAGGTATACTTTAATTCATACTATTACTGTTTATTGGGTATTAATAAGATTTTGAGAGTTGGCACCAGTATATAAACATTTCTGCAATTATAAGCTTCCTTAGTTCTAAACAATTGAGTCACATGGGTTCTTTGAACACAGTTACACTTGCAAGTTGAATATTATCTGGTTTTTCACTATGGTAAAGAGCTTATCTTAAAAATCACACAATTACATGGAAAGGAATCCAACTCTTCTGAAGAAAGAAGATTTTATTGCCACCCTATTCCCTATCTTATAAGTAATATTTTTATTAATGATAAAGCAGGCAACTTTTATAGAAAAGTAATAAAATGGGTGTAAGGAGCCATATAGTAATGTATTAAATTAAACATTAATGCACAGGCTCTGTGTATAAGGAATATCAATATCTATATACATTTAAACATGCATTTTCATATATAATTATCAATAGTCATAAAGATGGTATTTTCTATAATAAAATTTTTTATTATATTTGATTTCTAAATAAGGGGTGATAAAAAATCGTGTGTAAGTCTTCATGTTATATCATTGTGACTTGATTTCTGTATAACAGAAATATTTTTAAAGTTTTATATCATAAAACACTGTTTTTCAATCATTAATTTAAAATATATTTTAGACCTTGGTTGTAAAATGCATAGCACTAAGAACCTTGGGAATAGTATTAAGGGAATTCAATCAGAAGCAAACCAAGAGTGCCTGGGTGGCTCAGTCAGTTAAGCAGCTGACTCTTGATTTCAGCTCAGGTGATGATCTCATGGTGTGTGAGATCAGTGCAGAGCCTGCCTGGGATTCTCTCCCCCTACACACCTCCCTCCTTCCCTGCATATGTGAATGCTTTCTCTCTCTCTCTCTCTGGCTCAGACTAAATAAATAAAATTAAAAAAATAAATAAATCATAATTTTAAGGGATTTACAATGTAGTTACTGAGAAAAGACTAAAGTGATAAGAACTTCCTCTCATCAAATTCTAATTTCAAATCATCTTATGTGAAACCTCTTGATTTATGATCTTGAAACATTGAAATCTAGATTTGAGGCATTCTGAATTAGCAAAAATTATTTAGAGAGAATTTACTGCTATGGTTCTCAACTCAAGAATGTGGAAATATTATACAACTTAATTGCCAAAAAGTTATTTATGATCTATAACATATATTTTGGGAAGTCTCCCTTGCATCTGGTATATGAACTCTGGCTTTATACCATCCTCTCCAGTTTGTCTCCTCCACATCCTTGATTTTATAACCTGATACCACTCACTCAGGCAATTACGTTTGCCTGGCCTTTGTTATTTTCTCATATTTGATTAATAAAGACCTTTGAACAAAGGCCTGAAAAGGAGTTCTATTTCTGTCCAAACTTTTGTCTAGCTTCCTTATATTGTTTATTTTCGGTTGGGTCCTGCTTGCTTTCAGAATATGTTGTGACTGATAAGTTCTGGTAACAGCTTATGAAACCACATGAAAGGTCTAGGTAATATGATATTGGAGTTCAAAAGAAGTAAATCTTCCCTCTAGTTGACAGCTTCATGGAGGAGTTAAAATTGGGCTGCGTCCTAGGAGATAGATAGGGTTTGAATCTGTATATTTGCAGAAGATTTCTTCATAGATGAAAGCAAATATATATATAGATAGATAGATAGATAGATAGAGAACCTCTCACTGCAAATAAGATTAAATAGTGCTTTAAATGGTGACTCTGTGGAGCAGTGAGAAGACATGCTTGATAGTAAATGGATACGAACTACATAGATTTGCTCCACAAACGTAAGCATATAAATAAAGCATCAACTTTTTTTTTTAACAAGCAACAGTTCAATGTCTGTCCATTAGTCTTATTCACAAAGAATAGAGTATACTTCCTTTTGAAGATCCTTCCTTCTTATTTGCCCAAACTGATCCTGCTCAAGTATAGAGGGGGCAGGGAAATGTATTCTAATAGTTTTCAAATGTCAGCATATATATGAAGTTAATTTGGATTTCTTTTTTTTATTAAAAAATTAATTTTTATTTTAGAGAGAGAGAGAGTGAGAGAGAGAGATGGAGACAGAGCTGATCAGTGATCAGTTCTATATCCAGAAGTAGTGAGTAGGGGATGCTGAAATCACTGCAAATGACAATTAAATATTGAAACTACTATTAACAACCATAACTACAACCACAAAGTTCATCTTACAACTTATTTTCAAGACAAAAATGCCTATTGTACTATATTAACCTAATTAATAAGACAATTTACTGGCTGCAGGAGCAAGAAAATCATAGCTATACTTTTTTTTTAACGTGTACACATATTGTGTGTGTGTGTGTGTGTGTATGTATGCGTGTGTGTTGTGTGTAGTAGTAATTCTTTTCTCATTAGACTCCTTTTATTCTGGGAATGATGCAACAATGGTCGAGAAATGAATAATGGACCCTCTTTCTTTCTCATCTCAACATTTGTTCTTCATGGACAGAATTCTGTGATAGATGATAGATGTTATGATTTAGCAAAACTACAAGCATTGAGATATAATTCCTGGATTTAAAGTTTTATTTTGTTTATCATTGTTGCCAGTCTTTTTATAACTAGGAACTAAGAACTAGTATGATAGGACCAAGCCCTAAAAAATTTTTGTAGCATTTGTCATGAGGAAGCTGAGGTACTTATGGCACAAAAGAGGATTTTCCTAAAACTACCATGGAGAGCCATGCTCTTATATTACATAAAATTTAATTTTACAACCACAATACGTGTCTCATTCTGAAGGGAAAAACAGTTTTATTTCTAAATTACTGTGGCTGCTATATTGTAGTTTAGCTTTACAGTTTGAAGTTCAACTGAAAATTTTTATATGAAATTTCCAAAATATTTTGGGAGTGTTGCTGTTTACAAAGGAAAAGCTAGAAGATTATAGAAGTCTTTGAGAGCTACATTTGTGATTCACTTCTCAAATACAGTTCTTTATATCTCTTGTTCTTTAGTAAATAAACAAGGGACTGTGTTTCTGAAAAAGCTTTTAAGGCAATTTCATGACAGTTTCATGATTTTCAATGAATAAAACACCAAGTTTGCCTTTTACATGCTATAAATGGTGTGTTCATTTGTGAACATATCCCGTGGCTATCTTTTACTGAAAGGTAAGTTGTTTAAGGATTCAGAGTTACCTTCTCAGAAAAGACATTCCAAAGCCCAGGTGCATTGTTTCTTTTAAAGAAAACGCTTTTATTAGTGTCTAAAATAGCATCTTAGGATTTATATAGAACTTATAAAAAATATATGACTTTTGAACATCAATTGAATCAGACTCTTCTCTTTTGTCCTTGAGGAGATTTTCTGCCTTCACATAGTAGTTGTGATCTTAAAGAATGTGATAAAAATAAATAGAGTCCTGTCCCCACTGCAAGTCATATATTCCATTTTTCAGCTTTTCATCTCTTTATCACATTCCAGAATTGAAATCTTTCTAGACCGCATGATTCTTCATTTTTCTGAGGACTTACAACTCAAAAAGAAGCAAAACAAAACATGTATCTCAAAACTTATTTAAAAGGTTACAAAATGCAAACGTGAATACATTTTAAAAAATATCATCCTAGGATGTTAAAGTTGAACCAAATAAGTGACAATTTTCACTAATACCTTTACCCCTTTACGATTGCCATGGTTAAAGAATTCATTTCAAGGTGGGGGAAAAGACTAAAATTTCCAGAAATATAGTCTATTCAAAATAAAACAATTACTGAGGGAAGAGAGTTGCATGAATCCATTACCTGATCAAGTAGCATAGAACATGAGCATTCCAATGGATACACCAGCCTGAAATAGGATAAAACTTATTCAGTTGCCCACAGAAATATTCATGCATAAAACTGAGCAAAAAATATGACTCTGAAAGTTCTAACAAGGAAACGAATGCTACAGTTGTTGCTAAAATAGGAAGGGAATGGTCATATAACACAAAATCTATTGTTTTGCACCGAGAATACAGTTTAGTGGTTTAGGCGTATTGCACTAAGCAAAAGAGAAGAAATACCTGCCAACCTTAGGAATGCTGAAAGGTTCTCATAATTTTACCTGCTGTCTCAGAGATCAGAGTTTCTGCTGGTGAAAATTCCTGGCTATTATCATTTTACAACAAAGTTGCCTTTTAAAGTAGACAGAAAATTCTTGGCCATTTGAAGAACCCTCCTTACAGTTTGATGGGAGGAGAGTTCAGTGAGGTCTTCATAACTAAAGCTCTCAAGGTAGAGAAAAGACATATTAGGTGTGGTAAATTTTAGTGTATCCTTACCTAAAAATAAAAAAAAAATAATATTCAAGAGTAGGAGCAGTTCCTATACCATCCAAGGTCATCTCTCTGACGTGTGGGTACAACATATAGATTCGAAAATGTGGATCAACTTGTCTTCCAGTGCTAAACGTGAAAAGCCTTCCGTTTTTCTTAATTTTTTTGGTTTATTTTGAAGTTTTTTTAAGTTTATTTATTTATTTTGAGAGAGAGAGAGAAAGAGAGAGAGAGAGAGTGAGTGAGAGTGGGAGAAGGGCAGAGAGAGAGGAAGAGAGAGAATCTCAAGAAGGCTCTGCACAGTCAGCGCAGAGCCTGATGTGGGGCTTGAACTCATGAACCAGTAGATCATGACCTGAGCCGTATCAAGTCAGATGCCTAACTGATGAGCCACCCAGGTCCCCTTTGTTTTGTTAATTTCACATCTCTATTTTCTTAGGTCTTTCATGGAAATGAGAGAGCCCAAGGAAAAATCCATGCCTACTGTCTGTTGGCAAACATGGGGTCAGAAAATTCTTCTCCCAGTCAGAGAGAGAGAGAGAGAGAGAGAGAGAGAGAGAGAGAGATGAGATTGATCTTGGGGATGAAATAAGGGTCCAGCATCATTAGGGAAAGTTAAACAATATGGAATACTCAAAGAAAGAAACAAAATAACAAAAGAAGAGGTGAAAATACACAGAAATCAAACTATACAAACATCAATACACTGAGATAAAAAGTGAACTATAGGGAAGAAAAAGGAAGAACAATACTTACAGTAAAATCTATATCCATGATAGCTTAGAAAAGAGTAAAAATAATGCAGGGAGATTGTATTAGTCATGAAATGGGGAAAAACTGAAAATTTTCTAAACTACTGGTGAAAAAACAAAAGATGAGAAATGATAATAATGAACTCACACATAGTGAAGCTAAGTAACAGAGCCTCAACATGTCAAATCCAAGGAAAACAGAATAGTTGAGAGAAACAAATGTCATGTGCCATGTCCTGTTCTAATAACTTCACAGAAACTAACTTAATTCTCACAAGACTGTGAGGTAGTGACTGATGTCATAATATTTACTTTAGAAATTAAGTCACTAAAAATTACCCAAAGAGGCTAAATAATGCAAAACTAATTAGTAGAGTCAGGTTTGAGCACCAGCCTATTTCAAGAACATTCTTTTGGTAAGGATATATTTTTGTATTTAAAAATCTCAGAAGGGCACCTGGGTAACTTAGTAGGTTAAACTTCCAACTTCAGCTCAGGTCATGATCTCCCAGTTTGTGGGTTCTAGTGCCACCTCGGGCTCTGTGCTGACAGCTCAGAGCTGGGAGCCTGCTTTCGATTCTGTGTCTCCTCTCTCTTTGCCCCTCCTCCTCTCACACTCTGTCTCTCTCTGTCTCTCATAAATAAATAAAACTTAAAAAATTAAAATGTTATAGATAAACAAGTAATAGGATAGTCATACTGAAGACCTGAAAAGTGCACTATAAAATCAGTACAATGAGAAAAATATGAAAATTTTCTTCTTTAAATTTTTTGAAATTTTCATTTCCCGTGTATGATTTTTACCCAGGTGCACATGCATGTGTATTAATGGCTATGTATATATATGTGTGTACATGTGTGTGGGTATGTGCATGTATGTGAATGCATGTGTATATATGTGTGTGACCAAGAGAAACAGAAAGAGAAAGTGTATTTATAGGAGAAAGTTAGAGAAAAAATTTCCTCATATATTTCTTTGGATCTTTGACAGGACCCCTTTATACTCATAGAATAAAGACTGAATAATAATAAGGAAAATTTCCCTTCTTGCCCCATGCTAAGAAGGTGGATACCTCCCCTCTTATAAAAGCTAATGAAAATAAAGCACTTAGAATAGTTATAAAAAACTGAATCATCCACCAAGCCAGTGACTCACATCCTTATAAAATAGAATTTTTTTTAAATAGGTGTTTTCTTGTCAGAGGTTTGGGGATCATTATAGAATGATTGATGTTTTCATCATTTTATTTTAAAATGGTTTATGGGGTGCCTGGGTGGCTCAAGTGGATGAGTGTCTGACTCTAGATTTCAGCTCAGGTCATGATTCCTGGTATTGTGAGTTGGAACCCTGTGTCGGGCCCTGTGCTGAGCATGGAGCTTGCTTATCATTCTCTCTTTCTTCCTCTGTCCCTTTCCCCACTCATGCTCTTTCTCTCTCTCTAAAATTAAAAAAAGAATAATTAATTAAAGTGGTTTCGAATATTTGGGAACAAATATATATACATAGAGAAAATAATAGGTTAACAGATATTGTGTATCTGGGAATTGTTGAGGACTACATAAAACAATAACAAAAACTTAAGTGAGAGACTTATGTGTTGAAATCTCAGCAGATCTGGGTTCAAATCTTGACTTTGATATCTTCAGGGTGATATTTAGTCATAGAATTTAATATCTTTGGGCCTCAGCTCTCTCTTTTATTAATAAAGTATAATACTGGCTCACCATACAGTAGTTGTAAAGATCATATTTGAAAATTTTTACATGTATTAAAGATACACTTCTAATATTGTATCAGGCATAGAGCCAACAAATGCATCTAGAACCAGACACTATTTGGAGTAATTTATGTATATTAAATACAATAATCTTAAGAAATAGTTTCTATTATTTTCATTATTTCTCAGATCAGAAAATTGGGGGAGAAACAGGTTAAGGAACCTGTCCAGAGTCATGTACTCAATTTGATTTTAGATCTAAATTTGTGCTGCTACCTCCTTATACAACTTCCCCTAACTGTTTTTTAAAGGGACAGAAAATGAGATGTTGCACAACCATCAGGAAAAAAGAGGACACTTCCATGTCTGACTGAGAGCCAGGTGGGAACCAGGATGTCACAGCAGAGAACTAATGTGACAAGGAGGAAGATTCATGAAGAAATGACTAGGGGAGTTCTCCCCACAACTGCCTTCATTCACATTTGCTAGGAACATTAACTTGACTTGAGCAATCCTAAAATGGAGTGACTAAATTTAGCATGGATTGACTGCAACTGCAGATTAGATTTTGTAGCCTGACATTAGTAGTTACCTGCTGTAGGTTTTTGGTGTTTTTTTTTTTTTTTTTTAAACCAGGCCTCAGTATTCTTACTGAACCACTCCTGGAAGAGAGACATGTTCCCCATGGGTGGGGTTGTGTGAAGGAAGAAAGCCCTCAAAATTTTAGTTGCACTTGCTTGAAATTTGCCTCAGGAGTAAATGGATGGGAGCCATAAGAAATGCCTGTTGTACGTCCTTCCCAGAGAGATATCTGGAGTCATTATCTGAGAGCAGAGGGCAGAGGATACAAAGCAGGGCAAAGAGAACAGGTGTTGGCTCAAATGCCCCAGATTCTCTTTCCTTACCTGGATTTATAGATTTTCTTTTCCTTTTTTTTAAGTTTTTATTAATTTAATTTTGAGAGGGAGGGAGAGAGACAGAGAGAGAGAGAGGGAATGAGTGAGGGAGGGGCAGAAGATACAAAGCAGGCTCTGTGCTAACAGCACAAAGCCTGATGTGGGGCTTGAACTTGAAGGTGAGATCATAACCTACATTGCAATTGGGCACTTAACTGACCGAGCCACCCAGGCACCCCATAGATTTTCTTGAATAAAAGTTTATTCATTTGCTAACCCCCCTAATAATTTTTAAAAATAATTTTAGCCATTTATGATTGTTTTGCTGGGGAGCTTGCACAGAGATCCTTACGCCATCACTCTAGAAGTGCACCCTTGTGCCACACTCTGGCATGTGGGAAAGGGAAAGAGCTCTCACAAACTCCTTCCTCAAAATACTTCATCAATTGGGGAATTTTTCAAAGATTGATAGTTTAGGAGCATCATATTTTAAAAATCAAGAAGACATTTAATCGTCCCCGACTCTTGGCACATCTATTTTCTATGTGTTTTAGAAATTACTGAGTGTTCAGGAAACATCATTTCAACATAAATTGGAGTTTCTTGTGGTGCTTGGGTGGATCAGTTGGTTGAGTATCTGACTCTTGGTTTTGGCTCAGGTCATGATCTCAGGATTTGTGAGTTCAAGCCCTGTGTTGGGCTCTGCACTGAAAGCATGGAGCCTGCTTGGGATTCTCTCTCTCTCTCTCTGTCTCTCTCTCTCATAGGATACATAAATAAATAAAAAAATTGGAGTTTCTTTTTGGAATCGCATCAATCTTTGATAAAACTGCAAGTCATTTCCTTAATTCAGCAGAGTCACTGAACATTTTGTTCTGCAGAAGTCCCATTATGAACTATTCAGGATCATGTAGGCTCTTTCACTTCTGTGTCTCTGTAGCATCTGAATAATAGTGAAAATGATGCTTGATTCTGCTCATGTTATAATAACAAATATGGAACTACAAGCTATTATAGGTATAAATTGTCATATTATGAAACATTGTGGAGTATATATTGGTTTAATAAATATCGCAGGTACTACTTCTACAGTGATCGAAACATTTCACCTTAGTTTGACAATGCACTTGATGTTTAAGTGCAAGTCCCATTGGACTTGACACTCCAGCATAACTCCCTGCTTAAATGATCAGGGACAGGGGTGCCTGGGTGGCTCAGTTGGTTAAGCATCTGACTCTTGGCTTTGACTCAGATCATGATCTCATGGTTTCAAGTGTTCAAGCACCATATTGGGCTCTGCGCTGGAAACATGGAGCCTGCATGGGATTCTCTCTCTTTCTCTCTCTCTCTCTGTCTCTCTCTCTTTCTCTCTCCTTCCCCATCACTCATGCGTCTCTGTCTGTCTCAAAATAAATAAATAAACTTAAAAATGATCAGGGATAAAGTATTTTTTCCAGATTCACACACTGTAAATAATTGTGTACAATGAATGCATCATCCTTTATTTCTTACTTGTTTTCCTTTATTCTTCCTTTATTGTTTCCTTTCCTTTCCTTTCTTTAATGCTGAATTTTTAATGGGATTTACATATTTTTTTACTTTGAAAGATAGGAGATGAATTGAGAATAATTAGGTTTGATTTTAATATACTGTTGCAAGACTAAACTTTCAACAAGTTCTCTTTAATAATTTTGTATTCGTACAAATATTAATTTACAATTTAGATGGCAATAACTGTCCTTAATTCTCTTTGGTTTGGAATAAAGTAGCAATTACTTGAAAGGGATATGTAGATGTTTTATAGAATGTTGATATTCTTATGTATACTAAAGTGACAGCTTTGTTTTGAACTTGGGGGAAAAAAACCTTACTAGAGTAGTTCTAGGTATTTTAAAAAGAAAACAAAATCCATTCAGTTCATTTGAATAGATTGGAAATGATACTTATGGTGTTCTATGTTTTAGGTAAATAGATAACTACCCTGTTTCCCTTTTTTTTTGTATTGTTTCCATGGATAGAGACAAATACCAGATGTCTATAAAGAAGCCAAAAGTAACATAGTTCTAAAAATTGAAAGCTTAGAGCTGCTTTCTCCTACTGAGCTGTGATCCCACAGAATGAAATCTGGAGCGCTAGACCAAACATTGTGACTAATACCAAAATGATGTGAGATGATGTAGGGTTTTATGTAAACCTTTAACAGTTATAGAATTGGTAGCCTTAAGAGTGGTGAATTTTCTTTAACATAAATACTAGATGTAGTAAGTTCGATTCCTGCATTTGAAGAGCATTGTAGGGGATATCATAAAAGTCTCCTTAAGAATGCCATGAAAAGTAATTTATGTTACTCAAATCTAAATAACTTATCTCACAGGTAATTAATTGAAAAGGAAACTGATTATCATACATAAACATGATTTTTGAGAATGTATGAGAAGTGCTTTCTATGTATTATTTCATTTAGTTATTATAACTGAACAAACCAAGTATTAAAAGAGTTTAGAATCTGCCTAATTAAGTTAGGTACAAAGTTTGGATTAGAATCCAAGATTGTCTTTTATTAAAAAAAATGAATACTCAATTTCTGTTGTTTTACCTTGATCAAATTTTAGGGAAGCTTATGTAAAATTCATATGAACAATAAACACCTTGAAAGAAAGAGGGAGCAAGAACTGCAGCTTTGTGGTGAATGAACAATAAACCTGTGTTCAATTTTACCCGTAGAAGAGATGGGTTCAACATCACATAAAGCATGGATTTAGGTCACTCTCAGCATCCTTGAAATTTTGGTTCCTGCTCCATAAAAAAAAAAGGGGACCATATTTAGCAGAGACTTCACACAAGATTTCTGTTTGCAGATCAGTGACATAGTTTAAATGTTGCTAAGTATTAGCAAATGAAGAAAATACAACCATTGTCATTGAGAACCCAGGATTGGAAGACCCGGCATTTGTCCCCAATAAGATGTTGCAATGTGTTTGCCCTTTCATAAGTGGTAAGAAAATGTCAAACTATTTAAATCTTTCTCTTCTTTTACCTCTGCCCTCCTTAAGAAATAATTTCTATATAAGGGTGTGTTAAAGTCACAGCAGTAGTGGAAGAAAATAAGATACTGAAATGAAATGCATTTAAGTTCTAATGAAAGAAAAAAAAAGAACATTATAACTATGGTTTTAAAGCCTGCTATTTCATTATTTGTTAACAACATATGACTTGATCGTCAAATACGGTATCGTGAAAAAGCAGAACAATTATGCTAGTGCTGATCAATAATGATTTGAGGGCAGAAAGAGTCAATACAGCATAATAAAGCAATTACATAGTAAAATAAAGCAATATATGAATGTTTTCTTGAGAGAAGTGGAACTGAAAATGCACTATGGGAGAAATGGTGTTTAACAACACCTTAAAAGGAAGAGGAGGGCTGACAATTGCTTTGTAGTTAAATAATAAAATGACTACATAGGGGGTACAATCTGGAAACAATTTATTATTGTAACTGGCAACAGATATTTCAGATTTGATAATCATCTATTTTGTAAATGCTTGCTTTTCATAGAAGGAAACAAAAGGAGACATATCTACATATCTTAATTTTGAGACAAGTGAGGTGATTAGAATTTACCTGACTTAATAAAGGTCACCGGTGCTGTAAGGGAGCATGGGTCTGAAACTCGGATCATGCTTAAGCATCCGGGTTATGTCGTCTCTTAGTTCAAAGGAAAGGTAAGCAAAATGTCTGCCACAATCATAATGCTCTTTAGGTGAGAGCTATCTTACTTTGGCACAGGAATCTAACATGATGGTTAAAGCACTATCTGGAGTCAGAAGATTTGAATTCTTCTGTAGGTTACATGCTTGGTGACATTAGCCAAGATTTGGGGGGGGGGTGTTCCCTCTACCCCATCTAAGGGGATTGTAGATCAATTTACTTTAAATTGTGTATGTAAATATTTAGCAAAACGCCAGTATATATTAAATTATCAATAAAGAACAAGATATTTCTACTACTGGGTTTATTTACATTTTTTTCTACATCCTTGTAATGGTCATTGTCTTTAAATGCTATCTGAGTCATCTGTACTTTTTAATAGGTGCTTAAAAATATCTGTTGAATGAATGAACAATTGGAAGAGTAGGAGGAACTTACTTTAAAACATAAGTGGAAAAGATGTGTAACATTGTAACATTTAAATGTGTAAAATTTAAATTCAATTTTTTTCCAGAGCTTTTATCTCAGTGCAGAATTCCAGAAATATATGATCTTTTTGCTCAGATTTTTTTTTATTATATAGAGTCCTAAACAGTTTAGGGATTAGTAAGTTTGAAATCTTACACATGGGAGGCTCCTTTCCATGGGATGAAATAGACTCAATATTTGGTCTTTTAAATATGCATGATTTTGAACCTAACTTAGCCTTCCTTTTTAAGTTCAATCTCCTATTATTTAAAAAATATGCCATTGTTAGATTATTCTGGGCAGTTGTTTCAAGCAATAAAAATGATTTAGTTTGTGTTATATGAACAGTGTATCTGGGAGAAATCGACATATGTAAATTCATTAATCCAGATGCTTCTCCTTCCAAACTAGCTGCTTAGCGAAAGAGATTAATAAAACAAAACTGAATAGCTTATTATATATATACAATATGTTTTATAAATGTAATATGTTATATATATGTATATAATTATCAGTGAAATTTGACATAATTCACCAGCTTCCTCATGGTATTTTCTTTTTTCATCCTGTAACCTAGATTGATGTTCATTTGGATAAATTTAGAAAGCTAATACCTCATTTTATGCAAGAGAGGTGTAAGATTAAGTAGAGTAGAAACCTTGCTAATTATCACTTCTCTGATCTACACACCTGATACTTCTTGCAAGGAGTTTTTAACAAATATTAAAAAGAGGTCAGGTCACATATCAGAGCATTATTTCTATATTATCACAATTAAGTAGAAATTTGAAAATACATATGTGCATTTAACATTTTAGTAAATGTTACTGACTGGATAAAATGCCAAGAAATGAGTTGCTAGGAAATATTTTTCATGTTCTTATTCTCTTCTTTCTCCTTTTCTCCATCGCAAATACATTTTTTTTTTGTAGGGCTTTACAGAAAGCCATCTCCTAGGATGACATTGTACCATATCCTTCGAGAAACTTGACATGAGGATGGCTTAAAGGCTTCTCTGTCTTTGGTTTTATCTTTGGAAATGAAGTATTTAAACAGAAAAAAATAAGGTGAAATATAGATATTCATTTGATAGTTCTACTTTGTCTTCTATTATAAGTGATTTCATTTAATTTGCCTGGATAACTATCTAAGTATTTTTAAGAAAATATATATAGATATTTTTATTGCAAAATACATCACACATAGAGAAAAGTGATTAAAACATAAATTGTATCTCAGTAACTTACTACAAAATAAATAGAGTCAAGGTCACCTTCATGAGTTTTTTCATGCTCTTAGAAGATACTATACTTAGTTTAAGGCTATATTTTTAATCTTGAAATTCATAATAGTTTTAACAAGGAGCCCCAAATTTTCATTCTGCACTGGGCCCCACAAATTACGTGACCAGTGCTATATACAGGTGAGTAAATAAAATACTGACAGGAGCTCAAAAGCCTCTTTTGTGTTTCCATTTCTATAAAGATCCTAATGTTTTCCATTTCCATTACAATATTTTGACCTAATGTTACTTTTAGCAGCTGATATCAAAATGTTTGAATACTTCTAATTAGATTTTATTATTGCTTTCTAGTTAATTGCACAAATGTACAATTTGAGTTGTTTATGTATTCATTAAGACTTCCTTTTTGTTCAGGCATATGGTCAGTTTTAGTACTTTTTTAAGCATCCTTGTAGAAAATGTATAATCTACAGTTGATAGATGCCATGTTCAGCATGTAACAGTGTAGTCAAATTTGTTAAACATAGTTTCACGGGCGCCTGGGTGGCTCAGTTGGTTGCACATTTGACTCTTGATTTTGACTCAGGTCGTGATCTCACAGTTGGTGACATGGAGACCCACATGAGGCTCTACACTGACAGTGTGGAGCCTGCTTGGGATTCTTTCTCCCTCTCTCTCTGCCCCTCCCCAGCACGTTCTCTCTCTCAAAATAAACATTAAAAAAGTCTACTATGATTGAGACTTTTTCCATTTTATTTTTATTTTTGGCAATACTGGTTTATATTTTTTGTTAACATATTATCAGGTGACAAATGTATAATGAACTTTTGGCATTATACTTTATCACTCCTTGGAAATAATTGTTTTAAAATCAACACTATTTCATAGAATTACACGAGTGTTGGGTTTCTTCCTTTTGCAATCAAACTGTCTGTATTGTTATATGTTGGTATGAATCCTATGAGCATAATATAATTTGATTTTGTTTTTATCTACACTAACATTCTTTATCTTACAATTGCATTGGAAAGTTGGTTTACCTTTAATGTAATTACACTTTTGTTTCTAAGTCTACTCACTTATGGTTTGCTCTCTCCTACTCCATATTATGGTATTTTTGTTCTCCTCCCTCACATTAATTTTGATGATTGGGTTGTCAACATCCTCCGTCTCCTCTTAACCTGGTATGTATACCCTCTTTCACTCTTTTTTAGTGATTCCACTAGTAACAAAATCATGGATCTTCAAGCCATCAACATCTCAGATACTGGCATTTTACCCATTTCATGCAATGCAAGGATTTCTAAGGATACTTCTTACTTATAATCTAGTGTTAGATTATATATATATATATATATGCTCATATTATTAATGTTAATGAGTTCCAATCATATATTTACTTTTCTGTTTCATCTTCAATACTGTAATCTTAGAACTTTTACTTGAGGGGCACCTGGGTGGCTCAGTCGGTTGACCATCCGATTTCGGCTCAGGTCATGATCTCACGGTTCCTGGGTTCGAGCCCCGCGTCGGCTCTGTGCTGACAGCTCAGAGCCTGGAGCCTGCTTCAGATTCTGTGTCTCCCTCTCTCTCTGCCCCTCCCCTATTCACACTCTGTCTCCCCTATTTTAAGTAAATAAATAAAAAAGAACTTTTACTTGGAAATATTCCCTTTGCTTAAAGTATGTGGTGAAACATTTTCTCAGATATTGTTTGTCTGAAAAAAATTTAGTCCATCTTAATGGAAGTATATTTAAATAAAGGTAGAATTCTTGTTTTATAAATTATATAATGATAGAATACTTGTTTTATACTTTGAAGTTATTCTGTTGTCAATTTCTAGTGTCTGCTGTTTAAATTGAGGCCAGCTGTTAAGTCCTACTGTTGCTTCTTTGAAAATCTGTCCATTTTCTTGTCTGATTTTCCGCCATTTACTCCATGTTTATTTTTTAGCCATTTTAATTTGATATGCTGAGAAGTGGTAACTGTTTTATTTTTTGCCTGGAGGTCAATGATAATATTGAATATTCCCCAAGTCCTAATAATTAATATTAACTCCCTTTTAAATTTTGTACAAAATAAAAATATTCACATGATTATAATTTAAGTAATAATAAAGCATAATATAAATAATTTAGGCTCCAACATTTTCAAATTGTCTTCTTTTTGAAGCACTCCCTTTCAAAGAAGTAACCATGATGAACAATTTGATACTTATGCCCCCAGAATTTTTTCTGCTACTTTATGTGTGTATATGGTTGAGTGTGTATTTGTATTTTGATGTGTTGGAGAGATTTATTAGTAATAACCCTTAGTCCTTTTGCTGTTGCTTATGTTTGAAATATTTTCTCAAACTCTGAAATCACTCATTAGTGTTTTGAAGTCTTTAGGTAGATAGAAAGCTTAAATTGTTAACCTAATTAAATAAATAAATTTATTTCTATAAATCTTGGTATCATGTTTTGCTTAGAGAAACTTCCTAACACTGATTAAAAAAAGTATTCACCCTAATTATTTTTAAATTTTATATGTATGATCTCTGTTATTCTTTTCTTTATATTTATTTAAATTTATAAATAACTTTAGAATTTACTTTTGTGTCTTTATGAGTTTAAGTTTGTTTCCCCCAAATAAATTGATCATTCAGTTTTTGAGTAAAACAGACTGCTTTCCAGTGATATAAAATACCCCCTAAAATTTAATAATATCTAAAAATTTACAATTTTGCTATGATCTATATGACCATTCTAGCACAAATATTATTTATATTCCATTATAAATCCCTATCACTGGGTATAATAATTTCATATTTTAAATGTGGAAGAACAAGTTCTTCTTTATAGTTCATATTTAAATTTGAAGACTTGTTATTATTGAACATCTCTCTTTTCTTATGATTTTTAAATTCTTTTTACTTAGTTCTATTAAATATTCTACTAAGTTTGCTTTAAGTGAAATAAAACATTTAGCATATAATTAAAATATTCAAAAGAATTTCAAATTCACATCTTGAAATTTAAGGTGCATTTCCATATAATCAATTCTTGGTGTTTACAAAGTTTTACATTCTTATATTTGGTTTGGCATGTATTTGTTAAGGTTAATCATCAATATTTTATAGTTACTCTTGCTCTTTTGAATACATTCTTTTATTCCCATCATACCCTCGGTTATGTTACTATTGACATATAAGAGAGCAAAGACATTTTTGTATATTCACCTCTAATATTTCTTTAGTGGATTCTTAGATTTAAGAGTTTCTTAATTGTATGTTTTATTGATCTTTCCACAGAAAGTACTATGGATGTTACTGATTGGATCAGTGGGTCTCTTGGTCATCTTTTTCATTAATTTCTCGATCTTAATTAATTCTCCTCTGTTTCTTAAAGCATTTATTTCTTTAAATATACTTGAGTTGAATATTTAGTTCATTTACTTCCAGTTTTTCTTATTTTTATTTATTTTTATATTTCTCAGTCTTTTTTATTTTTAATTAATTTACTTAAGGGTATATGTTTTCTTCTGATAAATAATGTTAGTAATTACATATTTCCTGGGTACTTTTGTACAGACATTATGCTAAGCACTTTCAGTGTTTGCGTAAGGTGGAGTAAATTACCCAAGGTTATACATTTAGTAGGGACAGATCTGGAGTTCAAACCCAGGGTTACCCAAACATGAGCAGGAGTTATAACATTATGTGGCCTTCCACATGCTGAATATTTATCAGCAGTCATGAGTTTGACCTCTAATTTGCTAATTTCTTTTGAAATATTTTAAACAGTTTCCTGGTTGTGGATTATTTTTGTTGGTTCTTTTGCAAAGTTCAAAATATTATTGCTTTGTAATAAAGAATATGGCTAGAGTAATTTCCATCTTTTGGATTATAAAAATATTTTATTTTGTCTAATTTTGGGAATATTCTGTGAGGATTTAAACATTATATAATGCATATATATGCAAAGTTGTGTTTCTGTATATAAAAACAAAAATAATCCTAACCTTCTAATTGATACCTTCCAAATCTTTGCTTATGTTCTGTTTATTTTATCTGTCCATTTAAAAGACTATTTCTT
>CM053567.1:85905648-85952241 GCA_028646485.1 Cryptoprocta ferox | reverse complement strand
CGGGCGAGTTTTTCCTCCCTTAGACATGGTTCTAGGTGCGTTTTCCGTCTCTCTTTCTCTTCCCCTGGTCTCTCCGGGGCACAGCGCGCTCTCCCTGTGTTGGGCTCGGGGGCTCCTTCCCCTGCACCACCGGGACCCCCCCGTCCCCTAATTTCCCAGATCACAGTCACTCACTCAGGCATCTTTGAGGTTGTCTTCTTTCTGGCGTCTGTTTCTTCTTTCCCCCACTTGCAAATCCAAGTTTTATCCCTTCAGTCCTTCTCAGTTCAATCCATACGGGCATGAGCGGATTACAGAGCTCCCTGCTTCTCCGCCATCTTGCCCGCTCCCCAAGACATTTTATAATAAAGGGCCAGAGTAAGGATATAGCTGAAAAACTTAACAAAATTAAGACTTTAAAAAAATTTAAATGTTTATTTATTTTTGAGAGAGAGAGACAGAGACAGAACATGACATGGGGAGGGGCAGAGAGAGAGGGAGACACAGAATCTGAAGCAGCCTCCAGGCTCTAAGCTGTCAGCACAGAACCTGACCCGGGGCTTAAACCCACGAACTGCAAGATCATGACCTGAGCTAAGTCGGAAGCTTAACCAACTGAGCCACTCAGGCACCCCAGAGACTTTTTTTTAAATCATTTATTTAACTGATACTTTCACACATGTTCTTATAAAAAGCAGTAGAAAAACACAATAGCAAGGAGAATTTAGAAGATGATTTAGGAAAAGTGATTATTTAGGAAATAAAAGTCTAGATGGAGGAGATAAGAAATCTGGATGAATTGGAAGGACAAGGTACGTGAACAACTTGTGAGGTGGAGAGGAGTTGAAGGTGTGATTTTTATCATGAGAATAATAAACTCATCTCTTCCCCCAGGGTATGATTTTGAAGTAGGAGTTTGTGGTGGGTGCAAATTTTATTAATTAATGTTTTCAAATGTTGGGGCACCTGGATGGCTCAGTCTATTAAGCGTTTGACTCTGGATTTCGGCTCAGGCCATGATCCCAGGATCGTGGGATTCTGCTTGGGATTCTCTCACCCCTGTCCAGCTTGCACGTATGCTCTCTCTCTCAAAACAGATAAATAAGCGTTAAAAAATTGTTTTCAAATGGAGAAGGACATGGAAAAAGTGGCATTATTGGGAAATACTCTGGTATTGGTATTTAGTTATTTATTGAACAAATATTGTTGAACACAAATTCTGAGTAAACTTTGGTGAACTGTATACACGTGCTCTTGTAGGTCCATAAGCTAATGCAAAAGTAAAACATCAGGAAGTCCTCAAGACTTGATTTGTATTCACATTTTAAATTCAGATGTCACCGTAAGTCACACTGCCCTCTGAGGTACAGATTGGCTCAGAAATGTTCACCATGTGGGTAATCCAGTGCCTTTCATGAAAATGTTGTAATTTCCTGCAGGGTTTCCTTCTCTGCAGTTGGAAGTTTTAGCTTTTGATGAACCCCCTTCTTCAAATATATCTCACTCATCTGGCTGTTATATTTTCTTAGTACCTCATTGAACCAGGCAAGGAACCCAAACCAATCCTTGATTTTTATTCTCTGAAACACTTACACAAGCCATTTGTACATGTGGCAGATTAACTGAAGATTTAAGAAGCTGGAGAACATTTACCAAGCAGCAATGCAAACAATGTAAAACTGAAAATTAAACATACTTTTCCTAAAAAGCCTATTTAGTATTCTGATCAAATTTCCCTGCAGATTCTGCTTCCTGCCTTGTTGCTGTGTGATATTACTCTCTCCTTTCTCTCTGCCCTCATTCTATGCATCCTTTTCCTTTCCTTTTCTTCCTTACTCCCAAGTTTTATTCATCTTTATGAATATTTTTGTTCCTAAGTCTCCTAAGAAAGACTGCCTTAGATATAGACTGAGGGATGGTGGTGATGTGGATATATGTGAAGATATATAGATATATATAGAAGCATAGATATAGATATAGATTCATATGATATACATAAAGGTAGAGATAGATCTATTTGGTCTCCTTATTCTATAAAAGGGCTTTTTAAACCCTATAAATACAGCCAATGGAGATCATTCTTACTTTCATTGAACTCATGATGTGTTTTCTGCAGTACTACACCTGATACTTACTATTTTCACATTCAGTAAAAATAGACCATCTTCAAAGATCTAGCACTAGCTAGATGTGTTAGTAAGATGCCAGTAAGAAACAAATGACATCTGGGGCACCTGGGTGGCTCAGTTGTTTAAGCGTCCTACTTCAGCTCAGGTCTGATCTCATGGTTCTGAGTTGGAGCTCCACTTTGGGCTCTGTGCTGACAGCTAGCTCAGAGCCAGGAGCCTGCTTCGTATTCTGTATCTCTTGTCTCTCTCTGCCCCTCCCCCATTCATGCTCGCTCTCTCTCTCTCTCTCTCAAAAATAAATAAACATTAAATAAAATAAAATAAAGAAACAAATGACATCTTTCCAAGTTGTTGTTTGATCTGAAACACTTCAATACATTCTTATTTTACATTACATGAAGTTAAAACTCTTAACAATGGCACACAAGACCTTGGACAATCTTTAACAATCAAAGCTCCTTAAACTTTGGGATTTTAGTTTCTAGAAAAAAAAAGTTATTTTGTTTTCATCCAACCCATCTACATATTGACTAATGCTGTTCTCTGTTTTAAACATGATCATCATGTTGCTTTTTCTTAAAGCTATAGTAAAATGCACACATAAAATTTAGCATCTGAACCATTTTTAAATGTACAATTCAAACAATGTTGAAAAACAGATCTTCAGCACTTTTTCGCCTTGCAAAACTGAAATTCTATTCCCATTAAAGAACAAGTTCTCACTTCACCGTGCTTCCACCTACTGGCAACCACCCTTCAACTTCCTGTTTCCATGAAGTTGACTACTCTAGATGCTTCATACAAGTGGAATTATGTAGTATTTATCTTTTCTTGTGACTGAGTTATAGTTAGCATATGTCTTCCAGGTTTATCCATGTTGTAGCATGTACTAGAATTTCCCTCCTTTTTAAAGGCTGAATGATATTTCATTGTATGTATATATCATATTTTGTTTATCCATTCATCATCCATGGTCATTTGGATTGATTCCATTTTTTGGCTTTTCTGAATAATGCTGCCATGAACAAAGGTGTACAAACATCTCTGGAAGTTCCTACTTTTAATGCTTTTGGATATTCTTTTGGATACCTAGAAGTGGAATTTCTGGACCACACAGTAATTCTATATTTAACTTTTTGAGGAATCACTGTACTATTTTCTATAGTGGCTACACTACTTTACTTTCCCTCCAACAGTGCACAAGGCTTCCAGTTTTTCTATATTCTGGCAAAAAATATTGTCTTTCTTTTTTTTGCATGAGAGACTCTCTCTCTTTATAACTATTTCAATGTTAACACCTTAAGAAAGTCTTGATGATCTGATCTAAGGATGTTGCCCACTCTGACCAATTTATGTCCATCAGGTGCCTTGCTTGTTCCAACCACAGTACTTAACATTTGTTCGCAGTATATAATTACTGGTTTCTTTACCTATTCGTTGTCTGTTTTTCCTAACATACTAGTAACTATATGAACACATGAAATTGAAACTGTATTTTTTTTCCTTTTTGCTACTCTCTGACATGATAGTTCTTAAAAGATGTATTAATGAATCCTATGTATATACTATTCATCTTGTGCACCCTTAGATAACTTGGTGGGCAATAATAAGACTTATAATCATTGGTAAATACATTATAGTGAGTTAAGTATTTTATTACAATTCACGATCTCTACAATATTAAAAGTTATATATTTTATTCCTACTTTTTGTTGAAGAAACTCAGTTTTAAAGATCAAGGCCCATGGGTACTCAGTGGCAAAACTAATGTTGGGAACAATGTCTACCTGATCAAGGTCAAATTGTTAGTGCATGGTCTTTGAAGGATAAAAATCTAACTTCATCTGGACCTAATATTATGTGCTTTTTGGTTACCAACTGGAAAAATAATTTTCCAGAAAAACAAGTTTCTACATCCTCTACATAGTCATACTTTTTACAGTAGCTTCACCATTATAAGTTTATTTTTTCCCTGACAGACATATTCATACCAGCATTGCTGTAAGTAGACATTATAATATTAAATGACTTTGTGTACATACAGATGTCATTAATGTAAAATTGTATTTAGCTTCCCTGTGTACCTAGCTATTACACTATTTGTTGAACTGCTTAAGAAAAATTAACATTAGACAGATAATATTGTTTAGGAAAAGAATAGAATTATCTGATTTTAATTGAATGGATTAATATTGTAGCAAAATCAAAGAAATTAACCAATATGTTACTCTAATTTGTATACCTTTATTTGAATTTACACCTTTGTCAAAAGGCACCTTCAAAAAGTAAAACACCTATAGCCTCTATTCTACTGAAAAGAGTTGATATATTCAACATTTGTGGTGTAGAATTAATGATTTAATGTATATATTATGAAAAAGAACATTTCTATTTCTCTCATCATTTTTGTGAGTTGACTACATGAGAGTCACTTGACATAATGATGTAAAAAGTACAATAGAATGTTAGTATCTTAAATTTTAACAAGTTTTAAGTAATAAAACCTTAATATTTCAAGACATATAATGATTTCCTTCTTTAGACATTAACTATTACAGGGGTATGTAGATTGTGAGTGTGTGTATCATATTTCTGAATTGAATATGACCATTAAAGCATTAAGTATTATGTATATTGTAATATGTTACATATATATATATAATGTTTTATGTTCCATTATTTGTTAATAACATATAAACCTATATAAAATTTAATATACATTTATATATTATATATATATGAACTTATATTAACAAGATATTTTCCTTCAATGCAGTTGCATTAATATATGAATCTGCATAGTTAAAAATCCACATTCAAATTTTTCCCCAGAGAAGTCTTTTTAGGCCATGTACGTAAATAACTCAGAACCAGGGCTAACTATATTCATATTTCTACCACATGTTACACCTATATCGATTCTATTTTTCCATATGAGCATTTTTCACAGGATGCTCTACTATGAAAATGAAGAGCATATACTTAAGAAAAGTGAATGGCCCTCCGGGATTGCCAAATAGAATATAGACCTGCAAGAAAGCACTTAAATATATAATTCTCCAGAGATTTTACTATTTGAAGGCTGAGGTAATGGCATGCAAATTTCCCTACCACTGACATTTTTCACTTGAGAATTAACATATACAAAACTCAATTTATTCCGTTATATGAAAGAAATAATCTTCTCTACCTCTTACGACTATACTGCTTTCCATCAGGACTTTACAATTTCTATTAGTGTTAAGTTTATATTGCATTTTAGAAAGAAAAGAAGTGTTTTTGAGCAAAAATTTTATTGAAGTATAATAAGCATACAGAAAAGTCCACACATCTTAAATACCTTGATGACTCAGAGTTTTGATATACGAATCTACGTATATACATATATGCATATATAAGAATCTATATATATAATTAGAAAAATGATAGTAACAATTATAAAGCAAACTTATTACTCAGGAAAAACATATTCCATACAACAAAGCTATCACATGTTGTTATTGCAGTTGTTGTAAATAAGTAAACAATATTTTTGTAGATAAGAAGACAGATTCTACTTCATGGTTAACAGAGTTGTAATCTGTCAGTTGTGAGAATACATCAAATGTCTAAAAAATGTACAATTTTGCAAGGATTTTCTGAAGCCTTTATTTAACAACAATGTTGGTGGAAATAATGTGAGCTAGCATTTATTCATGCTTATTGTGTGCCAGGTATACTTCCATGGCCTCTGCATATAGTAACTCATTTAAACAACATAGCAACCCTATGATGTAGTTATTGACATTACCCAGATTGTACTAGTTTATAAATAAACAAAACATAGATGTTATAAATGAACATCCAATTCCAGAGACATTTTCTTTTATATCATATTGCTCCCAAGGCATGGAGAAGTTCAGTTCTGACAACTGTAACTTTTGTTACTTTAATTAAAATCTTAGAAGATACATTGCTATTTTAGATCATGCTTGTAATGTTTAGTCATTTATATATATATAAGTTATATATATATAAATGTGTATATATGTGTGTGTGTGTGTGTGTGTGTGTGTGTGTGTGTGTCTATCTATCCAGGTTTATATGTCATATATAATCTTAGAATTTTAGAGTTGATTGTGATTACTTCAGAAGTTATTATTTATTTATTTATTTATTTTAACCAGGCATTTCATTCCATACATTCTGTGATAACTCAAGCTGAGTTATTGGGCAAAGTCAGCGGAACTATATTTCTGATATCAAATCTAGTATCTTTTTGTGTTCCTGTGGCTACTAAGTCAAAGTGACCCCTATTACATTTATTTATACGCTATATATAATATGAAGCCACAATTTGTGTCCACAGGGAAAATTTCCCTATAGAACATGTACAGTTGCTAAGACATCATTTCATTATTTGGGCAAGATACAGGGTTCTAGATAAATTTAGCCAAATTTTTGTATCACACAGTAAACCATTGCGCTGATGTCACAACAATGAAGTTAGAACTTCCTTGAAATCCTTGTTATTTTCTTAAAATCTTGAATAATATCTATGGCAAATATAAATCTTGAATCTGTCAAATGTTCCTTTTAGCACATTTTAATTGAGGTCCAGAATTTAAAAAAAATAGTTTTGCAGAAGGCCTTTGGTGAAACTGTGTAGGAAGCTAAAGTAATTTTATAAAAATCCACCTGGGTTAAACTTTCTTTTACATTATGTATCTGAGACATACCTGGGATTCATCCAATGAAATAAAATATATAATAAATGTCTTCTGAGTTGACTAGAACACTAAAACCAATGTTAATTTTCACATACTGAAAAAGTAAACATGTCTGAATTATATTACCTCAAGTGATAATTAATATTAGACAGGTTGAGTAATTCTTACAATTAAGCTGTAAACAAAGCTATAGTTAGTGACACCTCACAGAATTGCAAATAAACTATTTTTTTAAATGGGATAGATGGGGAAAAACAATTTAGGGTACATTAATGCAATTCAAATATGACACGTAGGTTTTATCAATACAGTAATAACTGTGAGCTTACTGAGAATAAGGCCTTTACTTATTTTGTCACTACTCTACTGCAAATTCCTGGAATGATATTGGCATATTGGAGCTACTTGAGTGATATTTGTTGAATAAATTAATAAATCAACTTAACTTCTATCATATCAGTATTTTTTGAAAGATGAATTTTGCCGAATATTTAACAATTTATGTAAAAAATTTTCCTGAAACTTTAAAATTTAAAATATTATGTCACATGTTTAACTTATATATTACAAACAAAACAACATACGAGTAAAATGTTAGGATATTCCATCAACATGTTAATGAAATATGGCACTAAAACTGACTTTCTAAAAAATAAAAGAAAAATACAAATTTGATCACAAATAAATGAAAATATGTAAAATCATAAGAATAATGGAATAAAATTAGTATAAATAAAACATAGTATATATGGCATATAGTCAATATTAAAAGGACAATAAAGTTGTACACAAGTAAAATTTTAGGCAAGAAAGACTATTAAGTGATTTTGACTTATTGTTGCAGGTTTCCTGTAGAGGCAATTTTTACTGTATCAAAATAGAAGCTAGCGTTTCATGTCTACTGTAGACTAGAGTACTAAAATATGGCTCTAATTTAGTCACAAAGTAATTCACATAATTATAATATATGTCTTGTACAGACAAGAGATTTTTATCTGAATATTTTAATTCTGTGTTTTGAATTTGTTAATTTTTTCTATTTCATTCTGAACCAATGTAAAGCCATCAGAAATTGTGATAGAATAACTGCCCCTTCATTCCCCAAACTATCCTCAAACACTGGTTGAAATGCACAAAAAAAATATAAAAATAGGGGCTTCTGGGTGGCTCAGTTGAGTTAAGCCTCCAACTTTGGCTCTGGTCATGATCTCAGTGTTCGTGTGTTCAAGCCCCACGTCAGGCTCTGTGCTGACAGTTCAGAGCCTGGAGCCTGCTTCAGATTCTGTCTCCGTCTCTCTCTCTGCCCCTCCACCGCCCCCCAAAACTAAATAAACTTTAAAATATTTTATATATATGTAAAAAATGTATATATTATATATAATATATTATATATAATATGTAATGTATGTATAATGTATATTATATATATATATATATATATATATATAATGTATTAGCTCAGGAAGCTAGCAAAAAAATGAATTTGAAATGCTCACAATTAAAGGAATTATATTGGATAAATTGGGAAGAAAGAACCCAAATGAAGAATTACGTTGGGAGGCAATTTATAAATTTCCTTCTTTTTTTTTTTTTACAGATTCGTGATTTTTTTATTTTAAATGTTTTCTTTTATAACCCTATCTAATGAGTACGTCATTTACATTACTTCTGCTATTCAAATCATCTGCCCCAGTCCAATCAGCTTTAGCATAGAGAAGTTAGACTTCATGTGTTCAGCAATATTTTAATTAGGAAAATATTCTGTGAAGGAGAGATTCCTTCCTTTTTTCAGAACTTTCCATCCTTCTGGGTTCTCCTTTTAAATTTCCTCCTTCCAAACACCTAGCCTATCCCCCATGAAATGTCTTGTTTTCCTGGAGCACTTTTAAAAAACAGAGTAGAAAATAGCTAGGAATCTAGAAGAACTCTACTTAGCCATAAAAAGGAAAAGGGATGAGTGAGAGCAGGAGTCAAGAGAAGGCTGTAAGGGGAAATAAGTGTTGGCCACTCAACTGGAGGCTGTTTACCCAGCTACAGATCAGTAACAGTTGGGACAGATAGTGCCAGACATTACAAAAGTGCTGCAGAGAAAGTCTGCATAGTGTTATCCTCATATTGGGAATGTTTTAGATGGTATTATTTCACAAGTGTTAAGGAATATGGCCACCTCTATTAAATTTTTGATTCCATATTTTTATACATTAAAAAGAATTGGATTAATACTTTAAAGTGAAAGAACATTATTTGACACAGAGCACATTCATATTTTTAAAACACAAGATGCTGTGGTGTTTATCCAATTTTAAATTTAATTTTAATCTCATCATGCATACATGGAGATTAAAAGCTCAAACAAACTACACCACAAGGCTTATAAGAAAGATACACATTTCCTGTCCTGCCTTTTATTCCCTAGAGTTGACTACTTCTAATTAGTTGGGCCGTTTCTTATAATGCCTTTTTATGCTTTTAAATATCTCCTTTATTTTTTATTTTAGGTATTATACATTGATTTTTGATTAGAAAGATAAAGATTTAAAAATTTTTACATTCTCCAGCCTTAACTTTCTTTTTGTGTTCCTACTTACATAATCATTATAGCTTTTGTTTAAATCAATAATTATATTGCATTTTCTCCCTTGGGTTGTTAGTATACTTGTTGGCCTTACTGGAGATAGCAACAGCCCTATTTTCTCTTTTGTTTAGTTTCCTACATGTCCACAACTAATCAATTTTCAAATGCTCTGATGGAATAGACGACACTTTATTTAACTATCAAGTAAATAAGATCATTTATTTGCTCAGCATTATTTTTCTTTTGAATACAGCCAGTATACTGAAACTGTTTTTGAACCCGTTCTTGAAAATTGATTGTGTGCATCTCTTCCCAAATCAGTGGTCAATCATGTCACATTTTCAACCATGGTAGGAGTATTTACACACATAAATTAGCAAATGCTACTAGATGGGACATTTCTTTCTTTCTTTTTCTTGAGTGTTGGATGACCAACATTCACCAGCTCACCATTATATATAACTCTCCTGGAACCCAACCTTTGTCTACTCAAGTGTCGTGGAAATGGCAATGCAGCATTTTCTCTCACTGTCATACCAGGAAGTATATTTGCCTCTCCTCTGCCTTTGACCTGCTTCCTAAATTCCCTATCTTCCTCTTTCTTAGTTCATTTTCTATTTTGATCAAAAATACCTTCCAGTTGCTTCCCAAGAAAGCATGCAAAACAGGTAAATATTTTGAAAGTAATCACTTCAAAGATTAATTTTCCTAGTTTCTCAAATGACATTTTGGTTAGAGTTAGCATACTATTTTAGGAATCATTTTTCATCAGAAGAATGAGGGAATTAATTCACTGTCTCAGTTGTCTTAGTTATATGAAAGTTAATGGGATTTTGATGCTTGATAAATTTGTGTAAGATCTCTCTTTCTCTCTCACTCTCTTTCTGTTTCTACTCTGCACTTTACTCTAGGGGTGTTGAAAATTTCATGAAGCTTGGCTTATTTTTTATTAACTATTCAGTAGACTGCATATAAGTTTGTCATTTGTTGTATAAGGTCTTCTCTTATAATCTTGGAAATTTTCTTGGATTATTCCTAATAAAGTTTTCCCCTCTCCAATTCCAGGGGCTTTCTCCTCCTTCCCCCTTCACATCGCCTTCCCCTTCCTTCTCCTACTTTTTCTACTTCTTGTGCCTATTTGTCAGATGATCATTCTCAAACATTCTTATACTGTTTTATCTACTTTTCAGATGTTTGTCATTTTGTTTTGCTTGGGTGTTACCTGAAATTTACCTTTCAATGTTTCAATTTTTAAATGCTTTTTATTATCTTTTTAAGTTCCAAGTGCATTTCAAGTCTATTTCATCTTTTTATCTCTCTGAAGATAGCAATTATTGTTTAATTTTAATATTATGTTTTCATTTTTGTCCCCTACATTGCTCTCTTTCTATAACATGATTTTTATAGATTGCTTTGGTGTCTATCTTTCACTTCAGAGGATCTTTCACATGGCTGGTGAATCCTGATTTTCATTTAAAGAGGATGCCTGAAAAAAACAGATGGAAGTTGGTTTTTTGGGTTTTTTGTTTTTGTTTTTGTTTTGCTTTGTTTTGTTTTGTTTTGTTTTGTTTTCATGTACCATGGATTCTCAAACAGGGTAGCATACCATTAGAGGATGGATATATTAGGCAGCTCAGGCTGCCATAACAAATTCCTATAAACTGGGTGGCTCAAATGACAGGAATGTATTTTCTCAGAGTCCTAGGAGGTAAAAGTTCAAGATCAAGGTTTTCTGATTTGATTTCTGGTGAGAACTTTCTTCTACACTTGCTCATGGCTACTTTATTGCTATGCCTTCACATGGCCTCTCTCCAGTGCACACCTGTGGAGAGAGAAAGAGTGCTCTCTGGTGTCTCTTTTCTATAATGAAAGTAATCCTATCGGATAAACACCCACCTTTATTTTATTCAACCTTAATTACTTCCTTAACAGCCTCATCTCCAAATATAGCCATGCAGGGGATTGGGGCTTCCACATATAACTTTGAGGGAGGGGACATAAATATTTGACACATAAAAGAGGCCCAGACATGGAGTGAGATTATATTTGGAGATTTCTAAAGAGAAGTTTTTAAATGAATTTTTCCTGTGACAATTTCCTCAGAAAAAATCATCTAATCATATTGGGATAAATATCTGCTTGGCTACCAGTTTTGTAAGGGCATAATAGGGGTTTGGGACTTGGAGTGGGAGCAGGAGTAAGCCTTATATTTCAGCGTCAAAAATATTAATACAATAGAGTATTCATTTCAGAGAAAGAATTAGTTTTGTAAGTAATAGTGAAATGTTTCATATTTTGTTGTTTAGAAAATTAACACTTCAACTTCTGATCAGGTATTAACTTGTAAGTCATAGATGGACTATTATATTGATAATTATTTTTATTGAATACCTTTCTAATGAGGATATATAGAATACAGTATAATTAAGTGAGTTTAACTTTGTTTAAAACTCTCAGCCAATTACTGTTATTGTATCTGTATATATTTAAATCTAAAAATTTTAACTTTTCAAGTAATGGAAAATATCTGGATGTCAAAAATATGGTGGACAGAACACTTTTTATATTTTATTCATAAAAATACTAGATATAACTTTACTAATGGAAGTTAAGAGAAGATTTGCGAAAAAAGATAACTATGTCTCTTGAAATTTAACAACATATATTTTTAGTGGGTGTCAAGTGTAGCTGCATGTTAATGCACAATAGCAAAGTTTGTGAAATGTTTACACTACATAAAATGCATATAGAAAAAAACAAGTATTCATTACGCTACAAACCAACTAAATTTGCTAAACATATGATGAAAAGAAGGACAAATCATCAGCAAAAGAAACAATATATTATTAACATAAATAAATTATTAGGTTTAATTTTAAATTATTAAGTAAGTTAAATGTCTTTAAGAAATAGAATAAAAAGGGGTTCCTGGGCGGCTCAGCTGGTTAAGCATACAACTTCAGCTAAAGTCATGATCTCTTTGCTCCTAGGCTTAGGACCTACATTAGGCTCCGTGCTGACAGCTCAGAGCCTGGATCCTGCTCTGGATTCTCTCTCTCCCTTCTCTCTCTCTACCTCTCCTCCACTCATTCACACTCATGCTCTCTCTCTCTCTCTCTCGCAAAATAAATAATAAACATAAAACAAAGAAAATATGAGAAGACGGATTTTGGGATATATACCTCATTCATAAGCATATATTATCAGTGGATCAAAAAAGACAACTATGTTGGACTTTTCCAATGAATATTTAAAGAGAAGATTAAAATAATTACAGAAGTATATAGTTATACCTGATGATCATACACACGTTCGTTGTCTTTGCTTCTTTATTTTCCTAAGTAGAACATCAGTTTCCTGACAAATGTGATTTTGTTCTGAGCTTTTAGAAATCTGCCTTAATCACCATTGTGAGGTGAATTCTGTATATTAGAAATTGGTTTCTGTTGTGATAATTTTTTTTCTTCATTTTGAGATTAACTTAAATGAGCAATAAACTTAACTGAACTGCAAGCTGGGGTGCCTGGGTGGCTCAATTGGTTAAGTGTCCGAGTCTTGATTTCGGCTGAGGTCATGATCTCACATTTCGTGAGTTTGACCCTTGCATCGGGCTCTGCAGGAATATTTGGAATTCTCTCTCTCCTTTTCTCTCTGCCTCTGCCCCACTCATTCTGTCTGTATCTGTCTCAAAATAATTAAACATTAAAAAAAAATTGAACTGCAAGCAGCAATACTAAAGCAATAGCACATTAGAGACTAAAACTCCAATTAAGCATATGTTAAGGATCAGTTAACTTAGGTTAACTTAAGAGCTAGATATTTTAGGCAATGGGACATACAAATAAATAGATTTAGAGCAAATCGAAACATGACAAGCCAAATTAGGAAACCCAATTTCAAAGTCTTAGATGTAATTAAATAAAACTTTAAAATGTCATGAAATAAGAAAACGTCTTTATACTAGGAAGGAATATTTTACTGGATTAAATATTT
This sequence comes from Cryptoprocta ferox, assembly GCA_028646485.1. Classification (NCBI taxonomy): domain Eukaryota; kingdom Metazoa; phylum Chordata; class Mammalia; order Carnivora; family Eupleridae; genus Cryptoprocta; species Cryptoprocta ferox. Next base: position 85,938,856 of record CM053567.1, on the reverse strand, counting down.
CTTTAATTTCTTCTTTGGAATCCTCATTTTGAATACTGTTTTAGACTCTATATTTTCTCTATATTTTATTGAACTTTTTAAAAATATACACAACAATAACAAAGAAAACCCTTGGTCTCTTATTTACTTTATTCTCTAACATATCTTATTTTCAACTGTCTCATTTTTTTCAAAACTTAACTGATTTGATTCACTTAAAAAAAGAAAAAAAAATTTTACTGGACACTTTTGCCCTCACCTATATGCCAAAATTCTTTAAACCTGTTGCCTTTATTTTATTAACTTATTTATCAAGAGTAATCTGTCATTTTCTTTTTATCTCTACAGAAAGTCTGCTAGTCACTTTATACTTGAATTATTGCTGCAGTCTAATAAAGGAATTTTAGTAAAGCCCTCGATTAATTCCCAATATCACTTCATCTTAAGATCATGTATATCTAAACTGCTTTTTATCTGGTATACTTTTTGTTTTCTTTTCATACAGAAACTACCATTATTCAAGAAGCTTTACAATTCTTACATCATTCATGAAGACTTTCTTGGAAATAAAAAAAAATTAATGTTTTTGTTTTAGTTTTGAAAGAGAGAGACAGAGCTTGAGTGGGGGAGGGGCAGAGAGAGAGGGAGACACAGAATTTGAAGCAGGCTCCAGGCTCTGAGCTATTGGCACAGAGCCTAGCATGGGGCTTGAACTCACAGACAGTGAGATCATGACCTGTGCCGAAGTAGGACGCCTAACGGACTGAGCCACCCAGACACTCCATAGACTTTCCTGTCTATTTAATTCGTCATTGATCTCTCCATTCTCAGAAAACTGATAGTAATTTAAATATTTTTGTCCTCTGTCCTTTATTATGGAACTGCCCATATGGCTTTTATCTCATTTTAATAGTTTTTATATGTATTTTATCTTTAAATCTTTATTTTATATTGTTTTATATTTATGCCTTATCTTTAGCCATATTATAAACCAATCAAAGCAGGACTATGTTATCTATTTCATTCATGTAACTATCTAACAGAATACTAAATTATATTATAGTATGTATTTGATGAAATGAGTGATGGAAAGAAGGAGGAGGGAAGAGAGGAGGGAGGGATGAAGGAGAGAGGATGAAGAGAAGGGAAGGATATTGATAAGATCTGCCTGAGACTTCTAAAAAATAATCAGCCAATATTCTGCTGTTTATTAAAACTCAACATTAGCTTTATGCAATGCAATAAATTTGATGCAATAACTCAGTCATAATTCTCAAAAAAAAAAAAAAGAAAATATTATTGAAAAGCACTGGTGGTCCCTTGAGTGTAATATATCACTGCCACTTTCTCTTGACAAATTATTTTATGTTTTTGTAGGACACAGCACATAAAAATGTTAAAATGGAAACAACTCGTCTCATGGCCTTGAAACACTATTATATCTTTTTACAATTTTGAGAATATCAGAATGCATTCTAAAATACTTTATAGTACCCATAGCTCTTGTCAAATGAATTGATTGTTTTGGTCTGTTCAAACGATCCCACCATGGTTAATCAGAAACAATTTGAAAACAATATCCTCAGTCAGAATGAAATTACTGTTTATGTCATTGTTTTTCAAATGATAAATTTCATTTTATCATTTTAGAAACAGCCTAGATGAGAATAGCTTTATATTAATGACTCTCATTGATGTAGACTGATGTTATTTTGCTGTTTTATATTGAATCCTTCTATTAATTTGAGTTTCTCTATGTTCCTTTTAATTTTGATATTTAAAAAAGTGTTTTTCACTCTATCAATCTCTCTTATATATTATATCTTTTATCAAATAATTCTTCCAGAATAAGTACATCCTCACATTACTTTTGGCTGATTCACTACACAGAGAGCTAATAAAATATATTGTTTAAAGGGAGTATTCAAGAAAATGAATACATATCTTATAATAAGTATTTATGATATTTTCTACCACACCTTGTACCCAAAATAAATAGATATATTTATAACCAATTTATGTGCAATTTTAAAACTGACTGTTGATATATATACCCAAGTAATTTAATGTTTTCTTATTGAACCATGCCATTCTTTTGTTCATTCAGTCCATGTATATTCTATTAAGTGCACTATTTTAGATTAAAATGGGCTCTACAATTTGTCTTCAAGAACTCCTCAGAGTAATGATGAATACAGACATGCAACTTTTTGCTAAGGTACTGCATCTAAGTAATAAAAATATATAGAGGAGGTAAGCACACATTTGTATGCCATGATCAGGAAAATCTATATAAAAGTAGCAAGTCTTAAATCATAAGTAAAAAGAATGAACCCTTGCAAAGAACATTTCAAACAGAATAAAAAGAAGAAGTAAGATTATGAAAATATTTGGTGACGTGGTTGACAGGAGGTATGAATGACTGAGATATAGGGCATGGTATAAAAAAGGAAGGATAAGAACAAAGCCCCAAATTCTTTTTTTAAAATTTTATTTAATGCTTTTTTTTTAAGTTTATTTATTTTTGAGAGAGACAGAGAGAGCATGAGTGGGGCAGGGACAAAGAGAGAGGGAAAGAGAGAGAATCCCAAGCCGATTCCATGATGCCAGCGCAGAGCATGATGTGGGGCTCAAACTCACGAAACTGTGGGATTGTGACCTGAGCCAAAACCAAGTGTTGGAGGTCTACCCAACTGAGCCAACCATGCACCTCCCTTCTTTTTTTTCTTAATGTTTATTCATTTTCTGAGAGACACAGAGACAGAGACAAAATATGAGCACAGGAGAGGCAGAGAGAGAGGGAAACACAGAATCTGAAAGAGGCTCCAGGCTCTGAGCTGTCAGCACAGAGCCTGACCCTGGGCCTCAAACATAAAAACCTCAATATTGTGCCCTGAGCCAAAATTGGACACTTAACTGACTGAGCCACCCAGGTGCCCCATTATGGCTCAAATTCTTAAGCACCTGTGCATCAAAGTAAAATTTTTGTAATTTTCTTCTCTCAGAGTGGGAGGAGTGAAATAGTATTTGAATTGCAGAAAAATAATTATAATAAAAGTAGAAGTATTACACTACATATGATCACAATTAAAATTATGAAAAAGAGTTAGGAGTTTCCAAATGATTTGAGTGGGAAATAATGAGGAAGCACCCTGGGCACAAGCCTTATTCCTCTTCTCTTTTTCTCTTTCTGTCTACTCTCACTTTCAAAGTGATTTTATCTGATCTTTAATCACATCTATCCAGACATTTGTCCTGAACTTAAGACTTCTATATCCACCTGCCTAGCCATCTAATACTCAACATGTTAAAATCTGAGCTCTGATATGGTTCTCCACAATCTGGTTGAAATCTTCTCCAGATGCAGTTTTCCATCTGAGTTGATGCTAACTCCATCTTGTTGGTCCAAAACAATTAATTAATTATTAACAGTAATAACAGAATTTTATTTTTTCTCACAATTACATATCCTTTGATTCTATGTTCAAGATACATCCAGAATCTGATGGCATTTCACATGCTATTGCTGATGTCCTCTTCTGAACAACAGAAACTCATTTTGATTATTTGAAGATTCTCCCTTATTCGTCTCCCTGCCTCCATCTCTGACCTTCCATATTGTACTCTCACAACACACTAAAATTCAAGGTTTTGCAATGGCCTTCTAGGTCCTACATAATTAATCTCAAACTCTGACCACTTCTGTTCATTCTGTTCTAAGAACATCGACCTCTATTTTTTTCTTCAGCATATCAGAGACTCTTCAGTCTTGTGGTTGGGAATGCTCTTCCATCAGGTATCTCCATATTAACTTCCTCACATTCTTCGAGTCTTTTCTCAAGTGTCAATCACCTCACGGTGGCCTATCCTGACTGCTAAACTTATAATTGTAACTCCTTGCCAGTTCATTCCTGATTCTCCTTCCTACACAGGCAAGCCATCTCTTCTATGTAATATAGTTTATCCATTATTATTATTTGTATTGCTCATCATCTTTTCTCCTGCTAAAATATAAATTCTAGAAGTGTGAAGATTTTTGTCTACATAATTCAATGATATACATAAAACACTTAGGAAGTATCCAGTACTCACTATCTGCATTTTAAGTGAAGGAATGACTTGCATTAATGTGACGGCAACTGTGATAGAGAATATTATGACAGTTTAACCTAATGGGAAGACTTGGAGTTTGGAATGTATGATATTAAATTTGTATGACCACTTTCTATTTTATTGACTATGTGATTCTAGGTGATGAGGGAAGGAAACAATGAATCAGTTCAAAGTAATCATTAAAAGGATAGGAGAAGGGCTAGGTGAGGATGGTATCCCAGAAGTCAAGGAAATACTTTTAAAAAATTAGAATAACCAATTTTAAGATGCACTACAAAGACTCAAGTAACAGTTTTACTTGAAAATTAGGGCATCATTGATGGTAAAAGAATAATCAGTTTTATTGGTGTAGTAAGGATAATTTTGTATTAGTATTGCATGACAGATTACTTAGATAATTTAAATAGCGTAAGATTTTTCTAATATTAGTATTTTACAACTTCTTAAAAATTTTCATTAACCTTAAAATTCATTCTTGTTACTTAAGATTTAGACCCAGTCCCAAATGTTTTTCATGTTGAGATTATGGCAAAGTTATGCAAAAGTTATTTGCAGTTTAATTGGTGCATTTGGAGTGCGACAAAATAATATACACAACACAGAAACAATTTTAAATTTATTTAAAGATTAAAGATTAAAGATTGTCCTCTGCTTTGTTTGGGGCATATCAATTGACTCTTAGCTTCATGAAAAAGTTTTCAATGCACAATACTTGTCTGAAAAAAATTGTTCCTGCTTTGTTATAATATGATTTTCACAAATTGCAGACAATGTAATTGATAAAACTCAGAGTTTTAAACGTCTAGTCTGCCTTAAACAAATAAAGTCTCCTTTTTTAAAATAAGATTATCTCAGCTGTTTGTTTCATATGTTTTTTTCCCTTTTGTATAATTCAATAGTGTGAGTTGCCCATAAATGTGGAGTAACTTAATAATGCCCTAGCAGACAACCTGAAGAACATATAAAAATAATTTAGGCAGTAAACAATTATATAGTAGTCTAAGTATATCTGAAATTAATACGCTTAAAAATAAATTCAGTTAAACACTTAAAAGTTAGATTTTAAAAAATAAAAAAACAGCAAAAATTTAATCAAATCATATAGACCTTGTACTTTTTAAAATTAGCATTGACTAAGATATTTGTCATTCATTAGTTTCTGAACTTTCATTTTAAACTGTTGTATCTACAGTTCCCAGCCTATAAATAATATATATGATTGTGTTTAGGTTTTACTATTATTATTTTTATTCTCAGAAGTAGTAGTAAGTACATAATATTAGTCAATGAATTATGTCTGTAACAGAGATACAGACACAATGAGTTATAGTAGATTCCAAATCTGAACAAGACAGAACACCCACAGAAGTATTAACTTTTAGAAAGAAAGTATTAACTTTAGAAAGATAGTTTTTCTTCACCTGCCTTCTTTCCAAATTAATAACCCTCTTCCAACTTTTTAGTCCATATATCAGAAAAGGAACATCCGTAAAAAAAGAATGGGATATTTAATTGTGACAATACAACCATGTAATGGACATAACACATAATCAAATTTAAAAAAAATAAATGTTTTAAAATCTATAAAGTTTTATCATAAACATACATGTTCCTATTTATATAATTTGGAGGATAGGCAAGTTATCTCTAAGCATAAGATCAAAACTTGAAAAGATAAATAACATTGAAATTTTAGGTTACTTGATTTAAAAAAAAATAAATGAGGGCTCCTGGGTGGCTTACTTGGTTAGGCAACTGACTTTGGCTCAGGTCATGATCTCACCGATGGTGGGTTTGAGCCCCAAGTTGGACTCTGCTCTGACAGCACAGAACCTGGGACCTGTTTTAGATTCTGAGTCTCCTTCTCTCTCTGCTCTTCCCCCACTCACACTTCATCTGTCTCTCTCAAAAATAAATAAACATTAAAAAAATTTATAAAAAAAGAAAAAAGAAAATAATATTCTTAATACATAAAAATGCCTTCTAAATAAATAAAATAATGAGTAACTCAAAGGATAATGGGGCAAAGGAAAGGAAAATAATTTACAAGAAAATATAAAATTGCTGTAACATAATAATTATTGAACCTGAAGGCAAGCAAATAAATGAAAGATAAGATTCCATTTGGGTTTATCAGACTAGCAAATATTTTTATTTTTTCAATAGATTCACATGGTACTTTTAAGACACATGAAAAGCAATGTCGCTTCATCAAGTCAATTTAAGAAAACATCCAAAGTATTTAAAAATGTGTAAGGCACAGCTTTTAACAAAATATTCCACTTATTTATCTTAAGAAACAGAAACTCTTAAAAGGCTGTACCTAAATAATTCCTCTTAAAGCCTATTAAAAATTAAGTATCCTTCTCACGAAAGTGGAAAAAATTTGGCAAATTTTACATAGAGAAATTAGAAGAAATAAAATAAAATAAAATAATGCATAAATAATTAGTATACAGCAAAAAACTAGTAAAATATGTTTTTTCAAAAAACAAGTAAAACTGATAAATCATGATTAGACTGAACTAGAAAAAAGTGATTTCTGTATCATAGATGAAAATATGAACAACAGTTATAGATTCTAAAGACAATAAAAAGCTAAGATGAGTGCTTTATGAACAACGTTATGAAAAAATTTTACTATTTGACATATTTTTCTTGGTTGGTGTGCTTAGAGCTTTGGCTATTTTATTTTTTAATTTGTTGGTTTTTTTAATGTTTATTTATTTGTTTTGAGAGAGAATGAGAGAGAGCAAGTTGGGAAGGAGAAGGAAGAGAATTCAAAGCAGGCTCAGCGCTAGGGGTCGAACTCAGTATTCGTGAGGTCATGATCTGAGCGAAAACCAAGATTTGGACGCTCAACAAAGTGAGCCACCCAGGCACCCCTAGCTTTGGCTATAATAAACCATGCTTTGATAATAGGGGCCCTGGCCACACCATCATGTTTTCTATGATACCCATGTTGTCTACAGACTACCACCATCTTAACTTTAAACTTGTCATTTTCATCATTCCAGTGTCGAATATTTCAATTTCTAACCATTACCTCCAAAGGTTTAAGTTTGTTTGCCCTAGTATGCTAACATAAATATTACTTCAGTCTCACTAGCAGTTCATCCTAGAACATTCAGTCCATTGATCTTGCCATTTTCCATTGTCTATCACTTCCTACATATTCTTCTTTATTCACCCAAAGATATAAAAATAGTAATATAAAGGGATACGTGCAACTTCATGCTTATAACAACATTATCAACAGTAGGTAAATTCAGAAAATGGCCTAAATGTCCATTAGTAGGAAATGGCCTAAATGTACATTGATTGATGAATGGATAAAGAAGATGAATATATAAAGAAGATAAAGATTTATCATGAATGGATAAAGAATGAAATATTACTCAGCCATAAATAATGAAATATTGCCATTTGCCATGACATGGATGAAACTAAAAAGTATTATGCTAAGTGAAATGAGTCAGTCTGAGAAACACACTCATTATTCTTAAAATCATGCGATATTCTACTCAAATTCCATTTCAGATCTCTCTAGAAAACTTCAAAATGGACAGAGATAATTTAAAACTTATATGACACATATATAATGTAAATGATTTGCAGTTTTCTGTCCATGAAGTATAAGATGAAATAGCCTTCATCTCTTCAAAGAATTCTTTCCCTCCTGAAAGATTAAAAAGTAATGCAGTAGAATTTAGTAGGGCAATTTAAAATCTATGAGATTTATTAATTGGAAAGATTTTATTTGTAATCAACATGGATAATGACTATATTAAACCGACCTATGGAAAAATGATGACTTACTGGAGAAAGAGTTTCTAATGTAGAACTCTACTTCATTCCTCTAGACTATATTCACATTTCAGTCTGAGTAATCTGAGATTTCTCATTGAAAATGAAAGAATACTGGATTTAGATGTTAACAGTCAGTCAAGAGACCTCTTACCAATCATTATTCACATGTATGTTAGAAACTCATTATAGAAATTTAACAAAAATTTAGTAGGTTCATGGAATAATAGCTCTTGAATATTATTGAAAACATACTATTTTTGAGAAATACATATAAAAAGCAAGGCACATTTGTATACTGGGGGTGGGGGAATCATGCCGAGAATGTATCATTTTAGAGTGCAAACATGTGCACAGCATTTTTTTATTCATCAATCATAAACAATGTATTGTTGAATACCAACAATAGTCAAAGTACCTTGTTGATTATACAGAAAGAGATCTGAAAGTTAATTCTACTACATTCTACAAACATTATTTTGAGGCATATTTTTATGAGATTAAAAAGAAACAAATGTAGCTTAATTTTATACTTGTTAGTAAGGAAATAATCTGGTTTCGATTAATAACATAGTGACATTTTGAATTAGTCAACTTAATTTTTATGGGGTCTCAACCTCTTTACATTAGCCAGCATGCTGACATGGTTTGGTACCTTCAATTAGCTTTGTTCAATTATATGAACTTGTGATTAGAGGAGGCTGTCAGCCAACGTTGTAATTAGATCTTCTAAAAATAAAAGATAAGAATCCAGTTACATCTGATATTGTCAATACATGCCTATGATAATAATTTCTAAGTATAAGTAACATGGACAGAGCTATTTTAAACGTAATTAAAAAGTGTTTTTGAAATAGAATTAGCAGTTCAGTCAAACACGATTATCAGTTTCTAAACATTCAAATCTGCATGGCTGCAAAGATGATTTTGCACAAATCTTGGGGGAAAACTTTGTACCTTTTAATATACACTAAAATTGTTCCTCACATTTAAAATACATCAGTTATGTAAATGATTTTTAATATAACATGCCTTTCTTCATGCTGGTTTGCTTATATTAATACAATTTTTCAATCTTTTTTTCTATGACAAATGTATTATATTTAGAAGCTTATTCTTTGTTAATGCTATATTTATGAAGAATTGTAATTGACTCTCTACCTGCTGTTTCAAAAGGAATGATTTAATTTACTCCAAATTATTTTAATGCTAATACAATTTATTCATTTTAAACTGTCATGTCCAAATTTGTAAATATATATATATACATATATGTACATATATAAAATGTATATTATATAAACAAATATGATAAAATCATATGCTTTTATATGATCATATATTTAATATAGTCCTACATACTCAGTGGATTTATATGAAAACCCAATTCTAAGATTTTAAAAAAAACCCACTTGATTAAATATTATAGAGGTTAAGTGGTTTCCAAATTTACTTTATCTTTCTTATTATGTAAAGTATCTTTGGTATATGTGGGGAAAAATAGAAATATAATTATATTAATAAATCAACAAGGTTTAATTTATTGTATTTATTGTCCAGTTCTATAGGTGAGCACTTTTTCATGAACATAAATAGTAGTCAATTGCATTTTACTTGCAAGGTAAATTTTTAAAAATCTAATGCATCTCTTTTGGAAAGTAAACTGATATGGACACATAGAATTTTGAAAATATGACATTTAGTATAAATTTAATTATTATTTAATAATAATTCATATTTATTATGCTTAGTTTATTGTCAGCCAATATGCAAGGTTTTTACATATCTGATCACATTTAACTCTTGGAACTTTAACTTTTCATGCATACTATATAGATGAAGAAACTGAGTGGTTTAGTAATATTGACAAGCTTCATGGGTGGCTAAATATGGATAAAATTACATTTTAAAACCTAGAAACACTAGGATTTGAAATTCAGGTTTTTATTAATTTCACTACACTTTACTGCCTTCAGTTTATTTCACCCTTTCTACAAGAAAGTTGTGAATAAATGCCTTGTAAAAAATCATGCAACTTATTAATTGTAACACGAGTGGTATTCAAAAGTTTACAATCATAAAAGCACAGCCATTGCCCCCAAAATACGGACTTTCTGTATAATGAACCAGTATGTTCTTATGATTGCATAACAACTGAATAGCACCATTTAATAACTGTTTGGAACTTGTGATTAAAACAAGAGCACTTTTTCTATTATACGTTTCTGACTTTCAAATTATATTATTTCATAAAGTCCTCAAATTTGTATAAACTCTCCAAAGCGTTTGTGAAAGAGATGTTATAACATTAATATTTTTAAATCACATGATACCTAGTATATTTTATGTATCTGGCATATTATATCACATAACCAGGTTTTTATAATAAGCAATTTTAACAATAATCCTATCAATTATTGAACACATGTGGTCTCTACCTATATAATTTTCACTCAGTTCTTGGAAAAGTCTATTCATGTGCAGACTCTTATCAAATTTTATAGTGTTAGTAAATGAAGAAAAGAGAATTGAAATAGCTTAAGCCTATAGTAAGTACAAGTTTAGATGTCAATATTAATCTGGGACTGTCTTATTTCACATTCTTGAAAGTTCACATGGATATCTCAGCACTAAGCTCTATTTTCTTAGGTCATCCAGACACAAATAATTAATCCAATATTGCCTTAAAATTATGTTAGATAATATATTTTAATTAAAATAATATACATTTTTATATAAAGCAATATTAAGCCAGAAAGTCTTTGGATCAAAATCTAAATCCATCACTAAAGTAATGGGATCATTTTGTACTGTTATTTACTTTCTATGGATTCATTCTCATATTTCTTATACTTAAAATAACATTAGGTTTCTTGTTATGTGGTGAAAGCACACATTTAACAAACTGAACTATTTGCATAAAGACTAGCTACTAAGAGATGCTTGAAAATGGCAATTATTACCATAATTATTACTATTTATTATTTTATTAGATATGACCTTTTATATCAGATATCACAATCATATTCAGAAGTACATTGAATAAGAGGGAGCAATTTGCCCCTATGTTCCTATCAGTATTATATGGAGATGTTTCTTTTCAGATTTAGAACCTCAAATTTCCTGAGGCATGTAGCCCCTACTACAGGATTTTATCTCCTAGGAAATATTATATCAACAAAAATTCTCTGACTCTTTCCCTTAGGCTTTTTGCTGTGGGTTAATCTGATAAATCAGTCCCTGCTAACATGTTAAGGATGGAAATCATTACCTCTTACGCAGATATTATCCTTACTGAGAGAATAATATCTAATTACATGTGAAGTCTTTCCAAAAAGCAGAGTTTCAGGTTTTGGGACATTTCAAGAGGAAAGATGCTTTTTATTTACTGGCTTTTAATAATCAAAATAAGCCACAGAAAAATACTACATATAAATCCATAATCCTGTACTGGGTATCAAAAGACTCTCCTCACACTGGCTGTGCTCTGTGGTTGACCTTGAGTATAAGACTTAATCCCATTCCTCCCAGTTTTATTTTGCTAAAGGTGAGATCTGAACAAAGTCATTACTAAAATATTTTACATATTTATTTTTATTCATTTTTAAACAAATATTTAATTGTAGGTAACCTGGCATATCCTTTGTTTGCTTTTTTTTGTCATGAGGATTTGGCAATGAGCAAGATAGACAAGAATCCTGTTCTTAAAATTCTATTTGACTGAGGAAAAGCATTATATATATATATATATATATATATATATATATAATCTCTTTTAAATATATGCTTTAAAATATATAGTTTTGAGGAAAAACATTGATGACCATAATGCTATGCAAATTATTCAAATATTATTTTGTGATTTAAAAAATGCAAAATGCAAATTAGCCATTAAATATTGGAAGGTAAGAGAAGGCCTACTAAGAAAACAAAATTCAAACTGAAGTCTGACTGACAAAAGGAACCAACCACACATGCCAAGATCAGAGGAAGGAGAGTTCTAGGAAGTAGGAACAACTAGAAGTAAGATCTTAAGACAGGTATGAGTGGTGTGTTTAGGAGTAGGAAGGCTTGAGGTTCAAGCGAAAGGTGAGAAGTGAGATGCAGTTGGAGTGGTAAAGCAGTGCCAGATCATGCTGAGCATTGAAAGTCACGGCAAAGTGATGGATCTCTGCTTTGTGGTTAATGGGACAGAAGTGTATTGCCCAAGAGGATGACATGCTCAGATATGTGATGCTAAAATGGAGTACATATTGAATATGGATTATAAGAGTAGAACAAAAGGGACAAGAAATAGAACTGGAGGTTATTGCACCAATTTAAATGATGGTAGTTTGGGGGTGCCTGGGTGGCTCAGTTGGTTGAATATCCAACTTAGGCTCAGGTCATGATCTCACGGTTTGTGGGTTCGAGCCCCGTCCGGCTCAGTGCTGACAGCTCAGACCCTGGAGCCTGCTTCAGATTCTGTGTCTCCTTCTCTCTTTGCCCCTCCCCTGCTCACACTCTGTCTCTCTCTTTCCCTCAAAATAAATAAACGTTAAATAAATACATACATACATACATACATACATACATAAAGGTAGTTGGACTAAACATTTAAAGGAGGGACATAGAGAATTCAGCAATCTGGAATCCTTGAAATATAGTATCAGGGAGGATAGCAGGCCTATTTTCCTGTATTTGTGGGAGGATAGGAGCCTAACTTTGAATAGCACTAATTAGCAAACACAGATGGCCAAAACATATTGACCAACTTCCACCAACTTCTTCCAATACTTTTCCACTAACTCATCCCAATGCCTAAAACTTCTCTCATCATTTGTTTCAATTGAGTTTAGTTCAATTTCTTTCCTCTATTCCAATAGTCTTGAATAAAGTCTCCCAAGCCCATAAAGTTGGCCCAAACCAAATTTTTCTTATAATAATTAGATGAAAACTTAGATTTTTTACTTAAATGAGTGTGGAGTTTTTATTTTGATGATGCAGGTTGATAGGGACGGCATGAGATTTTAGAGAAAACGGAGTTCAGAGTTAGAGGTGATAAGTTTCGGATGCCAATAGCTTTCCAAACATGGTAATATGTGCATGTGGGGAGTTCCTGGTAAAGACCTGTGTTGAAGATCTATACATGTGAAAGTTCTCAATATACAGATGTTACATAAATCTATGAGATTGAATAAGGATACATAGGGACAGGTGACATGAGGTTATGGTGACAAAAGAGAAGGGAGCCCTGTACAGGCCTCTGGATCTCTTAACATTTAGGGATGGAGAATGGAAGTAGAAACAAAGTCTGAGAATAAAAGACAGGTTAAAAAAAAAAGAGGTGAAACAAATGAAAAACATCTCATTTTTATAGGATAGTATAAAGAAATACTAAAATGCTTTCTGATATTTTATTCAATAACACAGACATGCACATTTAAAATTAAGATTTTTAAATTATTTTTATAAAAGTATTAGAAAATAAAAATCAAACACAGAGATAAACACAGAGGCTTTACATTACCTAGAAATATTATTTTCAGGGACAAACAGCAACAACAAAAAACAACGTGGAATGCTCCAATTAAAGCCACCAAAAACAATTAAATGAGTAAAATAGATCTATGTATGTAAAAAGAATCATTTTTTTAAAATAATAATCTTATGTGCTTTTTAAGATTGATTAACTGAGTTTACTGATAAACATCACTCTGGTAATAGCCCAGTACTGGTTGGGGAGAAAGGTTGACTTCAAATTGTGTTATTTTGGGAGATTGAATGAACAGAAATATAATAAATTTACTCCAGATATTCCCCTGCACTGGGACAACCCTGAGACCTTAGGGATCCATGTTCTCCAGACATAAAAGAAATCACTGTATATCCCCTAATTCTGCACAGTACTATAGAAAATATATTTCCTGTAAGTTCACATACAATTTAGGAAGCTTTAAATAGTCATTTGCTTTTATTTCTCTTATTTATCAAAATCAATGATTGATCTGTTCTTGAGTAGTGAAATATTTTAAATAACCAAGTATTAAGCTTCAACTTTAAAAATATGCTTAATTATATTAAACAGTCAACAAAACCCAAAATGCATTGTGCATATAAATATTTTATATTTATTTCCTAGATATTTGCATATCCACTATGTCAAATTAATTTCATCACATTCATTCTTTGCATGTTTAACTATCAGTTTTGAGTATATGGTAATATTTTTTAGAACTTGGGCTCATTAGACAGCAAAGACTGTATTCTTCACGCTGGTAAGTAGGTAACATGTTCGCAATTTCATACATGAGTAATCAATCTCGTGATGCATTTGTATTTCTATCTGTAAGACTCTCTCATTCCATTTCCACAGAAATAGGAAAAAGATAAAAACAAAATTGAGATAATTTTTAAATATTTATTTTACACACATATATTCATAGTTTCTTTTTAAATTAAGCAATACATCTATACTATTTAAGGTACAACAGGTGAAGGATCTTTCTCCCATACTTTCTTCCCATTCTACCCTAAACCAAGTCCCCTACCCAAAGATAACAATTATTCATGATTCTTCCATTGGTATTTCAGGAATATACAAGGCTATACATACTATCAGTATATTATATATTTATTGCTTTATATTTATATACATATATACACATATACAAACAACAGATAGAAAAAATAATACATCCATATATATTGCTCCCTTTATTTTATACAATTATTAGAAGCCTAACATACTATACACACAAATCTGTATCTTACCTCTTGAATCTAATAGTATATGGTGGAAATAATCTTATATTAGTTTTAATATCCATTGTTTTTTAGATTTGAAACAATATCCCATGGAACAGATAGGTCTTATTTAATAACTAGGCCACTGGTAATTATTTAGCTTATTTCAATTAATTTTCTTTTATAAATAATGCAAAATGAATTAAATTAAATGTAAACAATTTCCTAAAAGTGCAATATATGTTCAGAAAAAATTTGTAGAAATGGAAATGGCAGTATGAAGGGTAGTTTGATTAATCATTTTGCCTATATCACTTAAAATAATGGTATGGAGTTTCATTTGAAATTTAAATTTAAAGGGGACATGGGTGGCTCAGTTGGTTAAGCATCTGACTTTGGCTCAGGTCATGATCTTGCAGTTTGTGAGTTCAAGCTCGCATTGGGCTTCATGCAGACAGTGCAGAGCCGGCATAAGATTCTTCTCTTTCCCTCTCTCTCTACTACTTACCCATGCTCTCTCTCTCTCTCTCCCTCGCCCTCTCTCTCTCAAAATAAATAAATAAACTTAAAAAAAAAGAAACTTGAATTTAAGAAATGATTAGCTATGTCAAATGTGCTGCATAGCTGAACTAGTTAGATATTTTAAAATACTGCTCTTGAAATTTTACTTAGGGTTATAAATGATTAAATATCGCAAGAAATATTTGCTTTGCCAGTGTTAGAAAAATATTGTACGGGTCATTTGAAAATATGTTTAAATACTACAAAGTTCGGTCCATAAATAAATAAAATTAGTGTTGCTCATTAACAAAACTCAATAATATAATTCAAAATAATTATTTGAGCTATCTTCTACAGAGATGAGATGAAATTGAAGCACTTTTCAATATTTCATCAGCTATTTCATTCTGAAGAGAAAGGAAATAACATTTTTTTCAAGTGACTTCTGAAAGGGAACATAAAAAAATCTGTTATTTCAATACCTATAGTCATGTTTATGAAGTTCTAATGATAATGAGGTTGTTTATGATTTTTATCCAAATAAAGCTATGTGGTCTAGTTTTTCTTTCTAAGCCTGGAGCATAATGAAGAACTTTAATGTTCCATCAAGGGCAAATAGGCAGTGAATATGAAGTGATAGTTCACCCTTGCAAAGAAATGTCTCTTTAGATGATGTCTTAGAAAGAATCAGAGGAAATTGCAATGGGAAAACATTCAGACAAACATCTGAGAGATCTTTTATGTGGAATAGCTATATAACACACTTGTAATGATAATTTTGGAAATTTATTACTGAACGCAAATATTCAGAGATTGCTTGATCAAGCTTATGTCTATGAGACTTAGTTTGGCAAGCTTACTTTCTTCTAAGAAGGAAATGCTGCTTTTTGACTGCAAAAGATAATACTATTGTTATGTCTCTAATTAAATTGCCAAAGTGTTCTCTGTGATTTGCCTCTGCTTTCACTTTAATCTATTGTAAAAATAAAATGGTTTTATAGATATAAAATGTTCCCACTGACATATATGGATATGGCAAAATGAAAAAAAAATTTATATTATCTAATAATAAATAAACAGATTTTAATTTTGTCATGGAAGATGCAATGCAGTACAGTTAACCATAAATCCACTATAGCTCTATTTAAATTTTTGGATGACAAAACATAGTTGAATATATAAAATCTTTAGTTATGCATAGTCCATAGATACAGAACTGAAAAAATATTGAGAGGAACATTCTCCTTTTGTAAGTTTTAAATTCTTATTTAGAAATGATTGATTTCAACCTTATAGAGGAACTTCAGAAACCATTCAAAGAACATCTATATACCCATTACTTATACACACTCATTCAATAACATTTTCCCCCATTATGAGTGCTCCCTCGTTCCCTCTCCCCCTTTCACCCTTCCATATACATAATTTTATAAATGACTATACTTACCATTATTTTTTAAACTTGATAATGGATTGCAGATATGGGGATAATTATTGTTATATTTTTTATAGTCAAGATAATTTTATTCAAAAAAGATTTTATTCAAACAAACAAGATAGGAAAATATAAACAGCATAAAACTACAGGGTGTGGAAAGACCTCTATTTGGGGGAAATTACTATCCATGTCATGAATTCAGTCTCTGGCAATTTCTGCTGTTGACATGTGACCAGGCTGAACTTTTGTTGATTCTTCTTTAGGTAGTATTTGAAGCAAATATTAACCTTGGGCCAAATGCTTAAGAAAAGATAAATTTGATTGATAGTGAATCAAATAGTTTATGCTAGATTTAATGCTGGGATATGAGTAAGTTAGAATTAATTTGCTTTGAAGAATGAATAAAAAGCTGCCTTTAAGAATGAATAAAAACGAAATTCCAATGTATTGAATAAAGGAAAAATAGTATGTGCAATATGAAAAACTTTATGAAAATCTAGAGATAATGAGGTTGTTTGTGATTTTTATTCAAATGATGTTACGTGGTCCAGTTTTTCTGGTTTTAGATAAAATTATGTCAAATTTCTGAAGTTTGGGAAACTGAAATTGATCCTTACTGTAGAGTTCCAGACAGGTGCTTCTTTGCTTATTTATTTACTTATTTATTAAGCCATTTGGATTTGATTTTCTGTCAACTGGATATTCATAGTGTTTACCTGTTTTCATTCAAATTGCATACCATTTGGCAAAAGTACAATCTTTTCAAATATATATGCATATTCTTAATTTAATTTTCTTACTGCATTGGGTACTGCATTAAATGTGTTGAGTAATAATAGTGAACCCATATTATAGGACAAACTGCACAGCAATGCTTGATCTCTGATGCCATGTTCAATGTCAGTCCTACAAAGACAAGAAAGACCAGACAAATCTTACAGATTAAAGTGATGAATGCATGATCTGAGTGCAATAAATGACAGAAAAAAATGCTATAGAAGATACGATTTGAAAATGTGAAAATATTTGAATATAGATTATATGTAATATAATACTGAAGTAGCTTTCTTGTATTTTACTTACAAATATACAAATATAGAGAGTGATCAAGCAAATGTAGCAAAATGTGAACAAATGATGAATCTCTGTGAGCATTATATGGAAATTCTTTGTAATGATCTTGTAATTTTTCTGTATGTATGGAATTATATTTAAAATAAAAATAAAATATAAAAATAATGGTGAGACTCAGATATCCCTGTTTACTTCAGGATATTAACTGAATTTGTATTTGTGCTTTCACATTTAATAAAATATTTGTTGTAAGTCTTTGTAAATTATAAAAAGTCTATTATGAATATTTGTTGAGTTTTATAGAATCTTTTTCACAACCATTGTTGAATGACTCTTAAGATGTGTCAGAGTGTGTTAATAGACTTTCTGATGCTAAGTCACTCTTGCATTCCTGAAATAACCTTAACTGAGCAATGTATTTGATGTATACACAAGAAACAAGTTGAAAATTTGAATAGACTGAATGCCTTAGGATAATTAGAAAAGGCAATTGAAAATACAGCTTTAAATATTACTTAGGATTTAACTTAAAAAAATGGATTATTCCATGCTATTAAAACTATGTTTTCCGTTGTAAGAGAGGAAAAGTGTCTTCTCCATTTAAAATACTGGCACCTGGATGGTTCCATGGGATGAGAATCATACTCTTGATTTCTGCTCAGGTCCTGATCTCAACATGTCATGAGATCTAGCCCCAGGTCATGCTCTACATGCTTAAGATTCTCTCACTCCTCCTCTTCCCCTACTCTGCTTATGCATGCCCTCCTTCCCCACCTTTCTGGGTTTCTCTCTCTCTAAAACAAAAGAATATACTAAATATAAGAACAAGTTATTAACTAAATAAATAGCTATTTAGCTAAATAAATAAATAAATGAGCTAGCAAGCAAGAAATGCCTGTTGAGAAAACATGTCACAATCTTTATTGACATAAGCATATTAACAGAAGATTTGGAGGGTCCAGGCTGTCTACTGGTTACTGTGAGTCACTCAGGTGGTTTCAGTGGAGGCCATGGTAGCAGAGGTTGGATAAGGGGCCTAGCAAGAAGTCAGGATGGCTAACTGGTTAGCTTCCCATATGGTACCCCTCTTAAAGAAACTGAATAGAAAACTTTACAGTTTAGTTAATACCTTATTTGGCAGATGTGAAAGGAAGTCCAAGGAGGTGACGTGACCTGTCACATGTCCCGCAGTAAATACTTGAGGCTCTTTGGAGGTATTAGTTGTGCATATAGAAAAAGTACCTGCTTGTTTACTGAATGGAAATAAAATATAGGTGCTGAAGTTCTCTTAGAATTAATGTTCTAATACACCCAAATTTGACAGTGACATAGAAGTGGAGAATCAATTTGTAGAATCCACTGAAGAGGGGAGATGCAGGCCAGATTGTCTGAAGTGATCTTGTTTGGATACAACTACATGGATTCTTGCCTGTCATGGATACCTGGTATCCACGGCAGCCACATGGCCCTGATCCAGAGTTCACCTTACAATTTTTGTGAATGGCATTCCAGAGTTGGGCAAGACACACTCATTCCTATAGGTTACAATAGAAATCTATTTCCTGGAGCAGTGAAACAAGCAGACCCTGCCTTCGATCTGGTGATCATCTATCACTTTCATTTTACTTCCGGTCAAATAGATTTAGAGTGGCAAACCCCGAATTGCCTAATCTATTATTTTATTTGGATTTTTTCAAAAAAACTACTACACTTTATGTAAATATACTCACAATTTTGATATTCATTTTATTACCAATCACTGTATTGAACTTTTTAAAAAATTCTAGTCAATGTGTATATGCACCTACATTTGATCATAAATTCTGTACATTATTTATATGAAAAATTATGTATGAATATTGAATGAATAGCATTTGTCTCTTAGGTTAGATTTGCTTTCCTGTGTTCTAATTTCCTGCTCTTATAAAGAAAATATGTTTTCCGTCTTTGATATTGATAATATTTATACTTTTTAAGTTGTACTAATTGTTTTATGTATTATACTAATTTTCTTTGTTTCCAATTATTTTATAAATAAGAATTTTTTATTAAGTAGTTTAGTCATTTTAATTTTTACCTTTATTTCATTGTGATAATATTATAGATGATATTGTTTCTTATTCTGTAAATTATTTAGTTTTAATTTTTCATTTTGATGTTTTCTTAGCATAAGTACTAAAAATGGTGTACATCAATTTTATTAAATTTATCAAATATTTTATATTTGTACACGTCCAAAATATTTTATGATGTTGTATTTAACTGTTTTATCTCTCAAGGACTTAGAATTATGATTATCTCCTACAGGTATTTTCTTTCTGTTTTGTTTTCCTTTTTACTTAAAAAATATTTTGTATATTTTGATACTATACAATTTATCTTCTCATAGTTTATTGAGTTAGTGTATATTTGTATGACCTTTCCTTTTATTTTTTAAGAGTGTGCCTGGTATATAACATGGCGTTGGGTTATATTTTTAGTCCTTATGTTTCATTATTCTTGTGTAGTGTTGGTATACTTCAAGAGATGTTCCCATCTTTTGCAAATGGTAATTCTGTGCTTTGAATTTCTTCTCTTGGTTTAAATCCATCTGCCTTTGCCTTGCAAACATTTCTTTATAATTCCTGGTCTATCATATAACCTCTTCTTTTGCACTTTTATTATTTTTAATAAGCTCCTAAATCATCCTTTTCATTTCTAAAAAGAAAGAAAATACGTGTACTTAGCCCATCTTGAGCCAACACAGATTGCTGTCTCTTTCCATACATTTGAACTCTCCTTGAAGAAACTGTATTAAATGAACTTTGTGTCTTTCAGGTTGACCTCTGAAGGCATCAAGTTTAAGCTGAAAATATAATTGGAAAAAAACTTCTTTGGCTCATGAGACAGTAGACAGAATGTTAGGATTATAAACTATTTTGTCTGTTTTGCTATGGACAGAATTAGATTTTCCCATAGTATGAATAGACTTATTTCACTGCATGCACTTCTACTCAGAGAAATTTGCATTTAAGGCTTCTAGAGTTTCATGATATTTCAGGGATGTTCAAGGATACTATCATATCCTTCAGACTGATGTGTAAAATCAGCTCTAGATTTTAATCATATGGGAAAGAGTTGGTAAATGTTAGATATATGGCATCCATAGTAAATGCATTTGTAGGAAGGGGAATAATAAAAATATTTGACATTCCATGTGGCACGGAATTAACTATTCAATATGGGAAATTGACTAATCAGAAAAGCAGCGGAACACAAATACAGGTATTGCTACAAAGATGTGTACTTGCTGATGATTAATTGTGAATTCATATATATTTATAATATTTCTGGCTTACGGAAAAAATTGCTAGAAAAAGTGAAACACTGCCATTGTCTAACACTATTGTTCTTAACCGGGGACATTCTAGAGTAAGTGGCTAACTTAAAAGCAAACTTCAGTTCTCTAGGAGTTGTTACAAAGCCAAGGCCAATTGTTACAAGCCAATTTTAAGTGGACAGACAAGCCAAATTCAATGTCTTTTAATTAGGCTACATAGGTAAAATTTATTTCTAAAGGCTAGAAAAATAAAAGGAAAACAATGGTCTCACAAAGAGAAAGTTGCTGCTTTAAAAATTATTCTGGCCTGAGTTGAATATAGAACTACTATTTGTTTTAGAAATCAATCACAATTCCACTTTATATCATAAAGTAAACTGTTTTGCAGAATTTAATAGGATTATGTTATTGATTCCATCTATACAATGCTAGCTGGTATTGCATACCTATGAACTATGGCCTATTATGTTACTGAGCACACGAGAAAAGGGATTAGTCTGTGAAACAACAAGCAGATTTCATGTCTCCGTACAATGTCCGCATATCTGTTAATTCAATAGTCATTTTATGTTAGTAAATGTCAACCAATAAAACAAAACAAAACAAAAAAGTGGTCTATTCTAATCCCTGAAGCATCTGGCTAAGCTTATTTGAAAAACTCAGTTTGGGTACCTATTCAAAATCCAGGCACTGGATACGAAAGAATAGGTTTGTTTGTTTTCTTTACAAAGATGAACATATTATTGCATCCTTGATTTTAACTGCATATGATTTCAATAATTTCTGTAGTGTCTTTTTGAAAATCATTTAACCAGACCAGATGCTAATATCTAGCTATTTATTCTAGCTTCAACTTTCAGTTGAAGTCAGGGGAAAAGTGATGATGTTCCAGTGAGAGTATGGGAGCGCAAGGAAGCTATAATTATCACTACAAATGCCCTCTGCTGCCAATAATTTTGTATATGTCAAAGTTATTTCCTGGAGATTTATGTATATGAATATATAAATTAACTGGTAAACAGGTAAATTTCAAATTCTTCACACCTAAAATCATTTGCCTCTTTTTTTTTAAGTTTATTTATTTATTTTGAGAGAAAGAATGCAAGTGAGGGAGGGGAAGGTAGAGACAGTATCCCAAGCAAGCTCTGTGCTGTCAGTGCAGAGCCCAACATAGGACTTGAACTCACGAACCATGAGATAATGACTTGAGCCAAAAATCAAGAGTCAGATGCTCAGCCAACTGAGCTACTCAGGCATTCCTAAAATTATTTGCTTCTTACGTGCTTCTTACCTAGATTCTTCATGTCATGGACTTTCCTTTGCTTCACTTTTATTTTGTAGGCACTGCCAGTCAAGAGAGACTTCTCTTTAATAAGATTTCAGTTAATATACAGTTATTTGTAAGTATGTTCAAACAACATTGGGTAAATGGCAAAGAAACTTATAATTGCTTTATAAAGAAATTGTTATAATTTTTTTAAAAAAATTAATGTTTATTTATTTTTGAGTGGGACAGAGCGCGAGCTGGGGAGGGGCAGAGAGAGAGGGAGACACATAATCCAAAGCAGGCTCCAGGCTCTGAGCTGTCAGCACAGAGCCCAACATGGGCCTCCAACTCAACAACCGTGAGATCATGAACTGAGCCGAGGTCAGCTGCTTAACCGACTGAGCCACCCAGGCACCCTTTAATTTTTGATTTAATAGTTAATTTTTGAAATAGTAATAATAATAATAATAATAAGTAACCATTACTTACACCAGTAGCCTACTCTTTTCAAAATTATACTTTGTATACTATTGCTCAAATGTCTACAACATCAACACTCACTGCCTCTGAATTGCTTTACTCCTCCATTTGAGATCTTAGCAAAGTAGCTGTGCTTCACCATCTTCTTATCCATGGATGCTCATAGTCACAGACAAGAACCTCTGAAGTGTAAATTATCTTCAATTGGGGCCTAATCCCAAAATTTCAAATTTTCCAAACTGAATCTTCCTAGAAAAATAATTTGACATGATAAACTAATTAACGTTCCCCACCCATCCACTTCAATATGTTCACATCCTAATCCTGGAAACTTGTGAGAATACCTTATGTGGCTAAAGGGACTTTGGATGCATGATTAAATTAAGGGTTTTGATATGGGGAGATTATGCTGGATTATCTAGGTTGGCTCTATATGTAATCACAGATGTCTTTGTAAGAGGGAGATAGAGGTAGATTTGACTATAATGAAAAAGACTACAAAACAGAAACTGGAGTCATGTGCATTGAAGATGGAGGAAAGTACTATAAGCCAATAAGGATGGCCATTAAAAGTTAAAAAAGGCAAGGAAAAAGATTCTTCCCTGGAACCTCCAGAAGAAAACAGCCCTGTTTATACATTGATATTAACTCCATAAAACTCAGGTTGGACTTCTGATCTCCACAATATTAAGAGAATAAATCTGTGTTGTTTATGCCACTAAGCTTTTCTGGTAATATGTTACAGCAGCAATAAAATATCAATGTACTTATTTCCCATGTGATTATTGCTCTCCATATTTACCTGTGATAACGCACAAACAGAAAAGACTGCATTTCAAAATGTGTCAACCTTTACTATTTATACAATGAGAGTCCAAGTGTCAGTCCAATTCTGTTGGGAAGCAGACAGTAAGATTGAGTTCTAAGTGGAAGAGATTCATTGGGCACAAAGTCTATGAAATACAAAGGAGAAAGGGAGTCCTAGTAGGCAGAATCTTCAAATCTGGGATGCACGTTTGATATCTATGAAAAAACAGACGTAAAGAAGAAATATTGAGTAGGAAAAGCTACTGATACAGTTTTGAGAAGGTCTCACTCATGCCATGAGGGAACCCCAGAGAAGATTGTCTATTCAGGAAGCTCTGTGTTGAGCAGAAACGACAGGGCCCTAGCACTGCACCTCGCCCAGTCATTAGCTCAAACTCCCCAGAGGATTCTTGGGCTAGAAGACTGTGGCAGATTCTAAACGTATTGTCACTGCAATTGCCAGCTGATTGCAATCCTTGAAGAAGTTTTCTTTTGCAGGGATATCCATGTGGCACACATTCATGGCTGCTGAAGTGAATTCAACAATAACTGATGTTCATTATCACTGTCTATGAAATAGGAAGTGTTGGCTCTTGCAGATCATGGAGATAAACATGAAGGGATCAACATAAAAGTCCTTAGGGGATACATATATTTATTTAGGGTAAGAGCCAATTTTGGTATCTAGTAATAGGCAAAGTTGTTGCATGTCAACTAAATGTCTATGATATCAATATTTATTATCCTGGCATTGCTGTTCTTCTTTTACTTTGAAATCTTAACTAATGTAGGTATGCTTTGTATTCCCTGTCACATTCATGGATGCTCATTGTCACAGGAAAGAACCCCTCAATTTTGAGTTATCAAATTTCCCAAACTGTATTTTCTTGTGGTATACCCCATATATTCTACTTCAGTGATAGAAACACTGTGTAAAACTTAAAAGATGAATATATATGATACAATGGATTTTAAAATTGTAAATGTATTCTATTTATGGTTTCCTTGATTTAATGTTGACTTCCAAGGGACACTACTATTTTGTCAATGATTTCTGGGGCAAATGTCAATAAAACAAAACAATATGAGAAGAACAACTGATTCTTTTCTTCCATTATTTACTCAGTTTTTGTACCAACAGTCAATTTTCATGCTTTCCTTTCCTTTGTCCCCACTTTCACTACAGCAAACAAGCCACATTTCCATTCACTAGTACAATATAATCTAGTATGTTCTATATATGGATGACTAATGGTTGTTAAAAATAAGTTATAAACTTTCCAAACTTATATATTAATTATTTCTCCTAGGCATTTTAAAATGTCTGAAAACCTTAGATTGGATTGCTCATATAAATAATTCTTTGATAAATTTGAAATTATTTGACACATTCATTCTAAAAAAATTTAATATACCTTCAAATTTATTTGTACAACCATTAATCTTTATTTTTTTATCCATTCCTAAAATGAGCTAATATTCTCTGTTTCAAGGCCAGTACATCTAACTGGGCATTAATCTTCTGTCTCTTTCACTTATCTTCTTTTATAGAGGACTTCACTCTGAACAAATGAAATAAAACCTAAAGCCTCATTTAATTCCATGTCTCCTAACAGCTACTGTCTGACATCTCTCTTCATCTTCTTTACTAAATTTCTTAAAAGAATTGTCTAAATTCACTTCTCACAAAAAACGGGGTAGAGCTCTCATTGACAAAAAGCTACTCGGACTTCTCTCTCTGAGGCTGACCCTCGTTGCCACATTCAGTGTTTATCTACCTTTTTCTTGCTAGAGGTATCACTGATTGCTCTCCTCTTTCTTGCTTTCCTTGAGAACACTTTTCTTTCATATATTTACCACTGTTGCTTCTATTAATTCCTTTTACTCCACCTACACCTTCTCTTTTTTCTTTCTTTCTTTCTTTCTTCCTTTTCTTTCTTCTTTCTCTTTCTTTCTTTTTCTTTTTTCTCTTTCTTTCTCTTTCTTTCTTTCTTTCTTTCTTTCTTTCTTTCTTTCTTTCTTTCTTTCTTTCTTTCCTTTCTTTCTCCCTTTCCTTTCCTTTCCTTTCCTTTCCTTTCCTTTCCTTTCCTTTCCTTTGCTTTCCTTCCCTTTCCTTTCCTTTCCTCTTTCCCCTTTCCTCCTCCTCCTCCTCCTCCTCCTCCTCCTCCTCCTCCTCCTCCTCCTTCTTCTTCTTCTTCTTCTTCTTCTTCTTCTTCTTCTTCTTCTTCTTCTTCTTCTTCTTCTTCTTCTTCTTCTTCTCCGTGTTTCAAAAAATTCCATTCTACTGGCTCCTAGTGGCTGAAGGTTAAACATCTGACCCGTAACTTCTGTTCAGGTCATGATCTCAGGGTTCCAGAGTTGGAGCCCCGCTTTGGACTACAAACTGAGAAGGTGGAGACTGCTTGGAATTCTCTCTCTCTCTCTCTCTCTCTCTTTCTCTGCCCCTCCTCTGCTTGCTCCCTCTCTCTCTTTTTCTTTCTTTCTCAAAATAAATAAATACACTTAAAAAAAACCCTCCATTCTCAGGTGGCTATTGTGAACACATTGTTCATGTCCACAGGGACATAGGAGGGATATTTCACTCTTTTTTGTGTCACAAATGACTGATAAAAGAAAGATTAAGATATTTCTCTTCTTTAGTCCAAACTTCTTCCTGACTTAAGTGACTATTATATATCTTCCCAATAAATATTCCACAGAAAACTCAAATTGAAAATGCTCAAATTTGAGCTCATCATATTCTCTTATTAAATTTTTTTCTCCATTTGTGTTCTTTATCTGAGTTGATAACACCACCAATTATCCAACAAATCACGGATATTTTGACTCACCCCTCTTTTAACCCATATACTAAAATTATTTGCTAAATCTTGTTGCCATAATCTTTTAAATGTTTACTGTATTTGTATTCTTCTCTATCTCTATATTTCTAATGACATCTGAACACTGAACCCAAAATAGTCATAATGTTCTTTTCTAAACTTTTTTAAATCTTTATTTATTTTTGAGAGAAAGAGACAGAGTGTGAGCAGGGAAAGATCAGAGAAAGAGGGAGACATGGAATCCAAAGCAGGCTCCAGGCTCTGAGCTGTTAGCACAGAACACCATGTGGGGCTGCAACCCACGAACCTCAAAATCATGACCTGAGCAGAAGTTGGACGCTTAACTGACTGAACTACCCAGGTGCCCCAATTTTCTCTTCCTTTTATTTGGAAACACATTATCCAGTCCTGTGATAGTGCTAGTGTTAGAGGGGGCAGTTAGGCTTTAACAGGGTGCCTAGAGGCCAGCAAAGGGAGAGTCAGGATTAGCTATTGGGAAAGTTAAAAACTCGTCTTGACAGCACTCCAAAACAAACTCACAAGAAGCTGGATCAAACCAAACAAGCCAGAGACTGTGACCAAGTAAGGAAGAAAAGGCTTGAAACCTTGTTTCCAAGAAACCCCCACCTTAAGTAATGATTACTCCACCTCCTAGTTAACAACTGTCAATAAAAGATAAGGACTCACCCCAGGGGCAGAGCTCTCTCTTCCTAGCTCTCTCTCTCTCTCTCTCTCTCTCTCTCTCTCTCTCTCTCTTTTCCTCAAAACTCACCTACTAACACATCTCAAGAATGTACTTTCACTTTATTAAACCCCTGCTTATGTCACTCATATGCTGTGTTGTGTCTGTCCTTGAATTCTTTCTCCTGATGAGACCAAGAGCCTTCTGTAAAATCTTTGGGACTAGCTGGGTAGAAACCTTGGGACAGGTGTCTCCCCAGTCCACCTGGTAACACTAGACTAGAATAATCCCTCTTTTTGTCTTACATAATGCATCCTGTAAGTTACTTTTTTATTTTTATTTTTTCATGGCAGGAGGGTGAGGCATTACTTGGCCTAGTCCAATGTTTTTCAAATTTCTATAGTATTTAGACCTCTTATAAAGGAATGAATTTCTCTATACCCTAGAGTTGATTGGAAATTGTTTTCTTAACTAGGTAGAGACAACAGTGAGTATAAACCCTAATGTTTACAGCTATTATATAAATATCAAACAGAAATAGAAGGACAAATTAATTATAAAGAAAAAATACAAAACTATATCATTAAAAATAATGTATGAATATAATGGTATGAGTGATTTTTTCTGCTGAAATAATATTATCTGAATTGCTATGAATCTTTTGAGATTAACATGCTTAGACTCCTTTGTGCTAAATGAGTATTCAATTCCTTCACCGCCACTTTTCTTTTTCCTTTCTTCTCTCCTCCCTCCCTCTCTTCCTTCTTCCTTTTTCTTTCCTTCCTTCCTTCCTTCCTTCTTCCTTCTTTCCTTCCTTCCTTCCTTCCTCCTTCTTTCCTTCCTTCCTTCCTTCCTTCCTTCCTTCCTTCCTTCCTTCCTTCCTTCCTTCTTTCCTTCTTTCTTTCTTTCTTTCTTTCTTTCTTTCTTTCTTTCTTTCTTTTTTTCCTTTGGTGAAGTGAATGAGTATCCTTATTATGAGAAGTAAAAATAGTAAGAAAAAGTAATAGAAAATGTCATGGCCACTTTCTTTCTGACCCTGGGTTAACAACATACTACTTACAGAGCAGAAGTTGTTATCAATGCAGTAAATTCTGCAAGAGACGCATACTGTCTTTGACTAAGTATTGAGTGGTTGGATGGTTCATTTCTATTCCAAGCTGAGCCAGAACAATTATAATGAGATTGATGATATTAGCTTCATTGAGAGAAAAGAGCTGCTTTTTGTGTTGTAGACATATTTTGTAGATGAGAAAACAGATTCAGGGAAGTCTAGTAAATGCCACATTTTTCTTCATCTTCTTTACTTAATTTTGTGAAACAGTTGTCTAAATTCACGGACTTTCTACCTCCCTCTCTCTCTCTCTCTCTCTTTTTTGGGCCTCCTTCCCAGATTTCTCTCAACCATCCTACTTCCTGACTCTTGCAACCACCAATCTGTTTTGAATTCTGTGAGAGCTTGTTTTTATGCTTGTTTTTGGTTTTGTTTTTATTTTTTTAGATTTCACATATGTAAGAGAAATTGTATGATATTTGTCATTGTCTGTCTGATTTATTTCACTTCGCATAATTCGCTAGAGGTCTATTTATGTTGTCATAAATGTCAAGATTTCATTTTTTATGGCTGAAAATATGCCATATGTATGTGTGTGTGTATACATACACATATATACATACACACATACACATGTTCACATGTATATATACTACAATTTATTTGTCCATCCATAACTGGACAAATGGACACTAAGGTTGTTTCCCTATCTTATGGATTATAAATAATGCTGCAATAAGCATAGGGGTATGAATATCTTTTTTTTGAGTTTGTGGTTTCATTTTCTGTGGATAAATACTCAGAAGTGGAATTACTGAGTCATATGGCAGTTCTATTTTTAATTTTTTGAGGAAGCTTAATAGTGTTATGCATTGCTCATGCTCCAGTTTACATTACCATCACCAGTGCACAAGCATTCCCTTTTCTTAACACCACACCAAAACTTTTTACTTCTTGTCCTTTGGATAATAGCCATTCTAATATAATAGATGTGAAGTGATATTTCATTATGGCTTTGGTTTGCATTTTCCTGATGTTTAATGATGTTGAACATCTTTTCATGTACCTGTTAGTCATCGGTATGTTTTCTTTTGGAAAATGTTCAGATCCTCTGCCCATTTTTAAACTGGATTTTTTTTCCTGTTGATTTGTATGAGCTCTTTATATATTTTGAATATTAATCCCTTATCTGATATATAACTTGCAATAAATAATTTCTCACATTTCATAGGTTGCCTTTTCATTTTGTTGATGGTTTCCTTTGTTGTGCAGAAATTTTTATTTTTATATTTTATGTTTTTATAAATATTTTTAAATGTTTATTTATTTTTGAGAGAGAGACAGACAGACAGAGTATGAGCAGGGTAGGGGCAGAGAGAGGGAGACACAGAAACCAAAGCAGACTCCAGGTTCTAAGCTGCCAACACAGAGCCCGATGCAGGGCTCAAACCATGAACCACGAGATCATGACCTGAGCTGAAGTTGGAGTCTTAACCAACTGAGCCACTCAGGTGCCCATAACCTTTTTTATTTTGATGTAGTCCCACGTGTTTATTTTTGCTTCTGTCCTTTTTGGGTTTTTTTTATGTCAAATTAAAATACATATTATCTAGACGTATATCAAGGCACTTACAATCTATGTTTTCTGCTAAGAGTTTTACAATTTCAGGTCTTATGTCCAAGACTTTAATCCATTTTGAGTTAATAGCTGTGTGTGGTGTAAGATAGTAGTTAAATTTCATTCTTTTCATGTGACTGCATAGTTTCCCCAACACCATTTATTGAAGAGACTCCTTTCCCCATTGTATGTTTTGGCTCCATTGTCATAAATTAATTGACCATGTATGCATGGGTTTATTTCTAGGCTCTCTTTTCTGGTCTATTGATTTATGTCTTTGTTTCTATGGCAATATCATACGATTTTAATTACTACAGTTTTGTAATATAGTTTAAAATAGCTTGATCATGGTATATGATCCTTTTAATTTTGAATTAAATATTTAAAAGCATTATTGAATTTGTTTTGTTAATATTTTGTTGAGAATTTTTGCATTTAAGATCTTCAGAGAAATTGTCATGTGATTTTTTTTCCTGTGATGTCTTTGTCTGTTTTAGTATAACACTGTAATCTGGCCTCATAAAATGAGTTAGAGTACCCTCATCTTCTGTTTTTGGCAGAGTTTGAGAAGGATTTGTATTCTTGATTAATTAATTCTTCTTTGAATCCTTGGTAGAATTCACCTGTAATGCTGTCTGGTCCTGAACTTTTGTTTGCTGGGAAGTTTTTGACTAGTGATTCCATTTCCTTATTAGTAATTAGTCTATTCAGATTTTTTTATTTCATCATGATTCAATCTGAGTAGTGTGTATGTTTCTAGGAATTTATCCATTTCTTCTATGTTGGTGAATTTGTTGGCCTACAATTGTTTATAGTGGTTTCTTATGGTTCTTTTATTTCTCTGGTACCATTTATAGCATTTTCTCTTTTATTTTTCATGTTAAGTCTTTTCTCTTTTTTTCTTGGTGAGTCTAGCTAAAAGTTTGTTATTTTTGTTTACAGTTTTATTTATTTATGTATTATTTTTAATTTTTAAAGTTTATTTATTTATTTTGAGAGGGAGAGAGAGAAGGAGAGAGAGACCACATGAGTAGGGGAGGGACAGAAAGAGAGGGAGAGAGAGAATCGCAAGCATACTCGACACCATCAGCACAGAACCTGATGTGGGGCTTGAACTCACGAACCATGAGATCATGACCTGAGCCGTAACCAAGAGTCAGGTGCTTAATCTTCTGAGCCACCCAGGTGTCCCTGTTTGTGTTTTTAAAGAATGAGCTATTAGTTTCTTTGCTCTTTTTATTGGCTTTTTAGTCTCTATTTTGTTTATTTCTGATCTGATTTTTGATATTTCTTTTCTTCTGCTAATTTTGAGCTTTGTTCTTTTAAGTCTAGTTCCTTGAGGTGTAAATTAAGTTGTTCATCTCAGACTTTCCTTTATTCTTGAGGTAGGCATTTATTGTTATAAACTTCCCTCTTAGAACTGCTTATCTTGAATTCCAAACTTTGGAAGTTTATGTTTCCATTTTCGTTCGTCTCAAGGTATTTTTTTTTTCTCTTTTGACTTCTTCCTTGAATCATTGGTTGTTCAGTAGCATGTTGTTTAATCTCCACATATTTGTGAATTTTCCAATTTTCTTCATGTAATTCATTTGTGATTTCATATCATTGTGATTGGAAATAATGTTTAATAAAATTTTAGTCCTCTTAATTTCATTAAGACTTATTTTGTTTAACATATGATCTATCCTGGAAAATGTTCCATGTGCGCTTGAGAAGAATGTGTATTTTGTTTCCTTTGAATGGAATATACTATGTGCTCACTTCAGCAGCATATATACTAAATGGAATATTCTGTATATGTCTGTTAAGTCTATCTGGTCTAATTGTTATTTAAGGTCAATGTTTCCTTATTAATTTTCTCTCTGGATGATTTATCCATTGATATAAAAATCCTCCTTAAAATTTCCTACTATTATTGCACTGCTGTGTTTCTTCTTTTATATCTGTTAATCTTTGCTTTACACATTTTAGATGTTTTTATGTTGAGTACATAAATATCTATAATGGATATATCCTCTCATTGGATCGACCCCTTTACTATTACTATATAAAGTATTACTAATACTTTACTATTACTATTACAAACACTCATCTTTGTCTCTTATTACAATTTGTTTTAAAGGCTATTTTGTCTGACATAAGTATAGCTACTCCAGGTTTCTTTTGGATTTCATTTGATGCAATATCTTTTTTCCACCCTTCACTTTTCAGTCTGTGTGTGATTTTACATCTAAAATGGGTCTCTTGTAGGCAGCATATGGATGGGTCTTTTTTTTTTAAATACATTCAGTCACTATGTTTTTTGAGTGAGAATTTAGTCTGTTTATAGTTAAGAAAGTATTTATAAATATGTACTTATTGCCAGATTGTTCATTGTTTACTCACTGTATTGTAGTTTCAATCAATTTTATTAGGAAATTAGACTCATCTGCATGTCCTCTTCTCATCTATATTATCACTGACATACCCCATGTGCTCGTCACCCTATGCTGGCACTGTTTGCAAGAATGTGTCAACTAATTCCGTTTTCTAAAGATTTCTCTTTATCAATTCTCTTCACATAAGACCTAAAGGTATCTGTCTAAATGGAAACTCACTTATTTAAGATCCATTAGTCAATCATTTAGCCTAAAAGATAATGTCCACATTCTTTAATCTAACATATAAGCTCTTGTAAGAAGTAGTAATATTTTTATGGCTCCATCTTCCACTTAACTGCCGCTTTCTGTGATGGCACACTGGAGAAGAATTAGGCACAAACAAGTTGTAAAAGAGAAAGGGAGCAGGGGATGACAGCTTAAAACAACTGTCACCCCGAACAACTCTGCAGTCCCATATTTATTGAAAACATGATAGTCAATCAATGCCAAGATTGCTGTTGGTGATCAGAGAGTGATCTCATGAGAAAAACAGAACTTGCTCAGGCAGGTGCATTATGGTTGATTAGGCATAATCAATAAGTTTCATATAAACAGGTGGTCTCTGAGGAAGAGAAGTCCACACAAAAGGAATAGGTGGCGATCCGCCCAGGGCGGGCCAGCCGTTCCTGGCTGCCTGGCTCCCGTATCATAAATCAACCACTTTCCCAGAGAGACATTACAATGATTATTTTCTTAAAGCTATATTAATCATTTATTAATCATTGCATAGTTCTGTGTGCTGTTTCTCTCCATAACTACATCTTTTGGGTCAAGTTGTTCTGAGGGGTAGCCACTTAACCATGTCAGTCAGTGCTTATTATTTTCCATAATTTTGTTCATATTCCCTATTATAATGCAAGTTTGTTCCTCCAGAGAAATGTTACCAACTATACATATAAGCTAGAAACAAAGAAATATATATATATATATATATATATATATATTTATATGATAGAGGGAGAGAGATTTATTTTAAGGAATTGGTTAATGCCATTGTGTGAGCTGCCAAATCTGAAATCTATAGGGCAAGCTGGTAAGCTGGAGATTGAGGTAAGATTTGATGCTATATTTTTGAAACAAAAGGTTGGAAACAGGCAAAAAAAA